>VZRL01002501.1:1056940-1073924 GCA_013397895.1 Origma solitaria | reverse complement strand
GGAAGGAAGGAAGGAAGGAATGGTAAGGAAGGAAGGAAGGAATGGTAAGGAAGTAAGGAAGGAAGGAAGGAAGGAAAGAAGGAAGTACTGCTCTGCAGTCTCATCTCTGCTCTCCTGCCCCCACTTCCCAGGGGGATGAACGATCTAAACTCAGCTGAGAGCAAGCTCAGCCTGAGTCTTACCAAGACCCCAAACACCAGCCAAGAACACCACGTGCGTGTGGAAAACAGGGACTGAGAGGGAAAAATCCCTCTGTGGTGTCACAGGTGGACAGGCAGGGTCGAGAGTTCAGTTCATGGCATGACTTTATTGTTAGAAGAGCTGCCAGATCACATGCAGGGCAGTGATTTCATTTCTTACGTGGTCATTCCTTCAGGGTGAAGTAATTAACCAAGTCTGGACCCCATCCCTGCACGGCACCCAAACTTGCCCTTTCCTCACTTCATTTGGAGGCTCATTTTGCTATTCCTGCTGCACAGTATAAAACCATAAATCACATTTCCTGGAAGAGTAGAGGAAAATGCATACCTTGCTCATCATACAGGACAAGACAGACGTAATTTAAATACAGATGTTCTGAAGATGACGCATCTGAGGCATTTTTTCAGAAAATCAGACCTAGCTCTAAAACCATCTGGAACTTGAAAATGAGTACAGATTTCCCAGTTACATCATTACAGTTTTTAAAATAGTCCATTACATCAGATGCAAACTAATTTACCTGCATTATTAGTCTTCATTAGCTGTATTACTAATCCTCTCAGGAGACTCAGCTGTGAACAGCAACTGCCATGAGCAAGGCTAAGTGCAAATAACATCAACAATTATCTTTTTACCCATTTTTGACATTTATAGAATTTGAGCCAAACTCATCCCAAGAGCAACACAAAAATGACACCCTGGGTCAATTCAGTCCCCTCCCCTCAAATCTGCAGTCAACACTCATTTATTTTCTTAGACAGATTTCCTGTTTCCCCTAATTAAGCACATTCTGTCTCAGACACCACACTTCAATGTTTAAATATGTCCTAGCATTTCTTTTTAGGTTTTTTTTCTATCCAACGCTCTCTCTTGGTCTTTGCAGTGCCATCAGCTCTTTCCAAAGGAGCAGAAATGAAGCAAAACCTTAATCCTAGCAAACAGCTTGCTGCCCGCCTTCAGGAGGTATCTAATGGATTTCCATCCCCTGGCAAAGGAGAAGGCTTCAGCTTTGGTGTGTTTTGTAGGTTATTGTAGAGCTGTGCATTTCTGTGTCTCCCCAAAGACAGAGAGAAATATCTCCCATTTCCTCAGCAGCTTATCACTTCTGTACCTTCAGAGCCAGCTTCAGAGGGCCAGCAGCCTGCCAGCCTGAATTATGGATGGCCTGAGTGCTCAAACATCACTTAACCACGTTTAATTTTAAAAGATACCTCCATGGGATAGGGCAAGCCAGCCAGCCAGCCAGGAGAAAAAGTAATGTGTGCCTCTTCTTCATGTCCCTTTCACTGATTTAGAACCTGAGCCCACATTCTCTACAATTTTGAACGGGATACACATATTTTCCAACACCCTGTTTCATGAAGTGTAATTTGTGCAGTCTCTGCTCTTTCTGGGTGGTCAGTGTCAATTCATCATCTTCAAGTAAGATTCTGAGGTTGATTTCTGCTATTTATTTATTTGCTATGTCATATTAACAGGGACAGATGTACTTCTGAGTTGTTTTAGAAGTGTTGCACCCCCAAATCAGTGAGGTTCTTAGCAAAAACAGAGGAGTGTTGGCACCAAAGGCTGTTCAACACCTCCAGGGTATTCCTAAATACCCACTCATGCCAATGCCACTGTGGCAACGTTGCTGTCACTGCCCACTTTTACCTCACTTTTATTTAGATATATCCTTAGGACTCAAGGTGTTGCTTCCTTAGTCAGGGCCATTTTGTAAGCCACAAAAAAAAAAAAAGAAAAAAATGACTGAGTTTGTCTTGTGAGATGACTTTGTTAAAAGTTAAAATAGATCTTGCTGTAACTGCAATCCTCCCTAACCATGGAGTCCCACAGCTTCTCCATTACCAGAGAACACCAGGACACGAGAGCACTGAAGCAGTGACCCTGCTCCCACTGAGGGCAGAGGATTCATTTTCCTCAGGGACCCTTGGCTCCCTTCCCCAAAAACCAAGGTGTGTCTTTGCAGCTGATCCAAACTGTTCATCGCACACCTCTGTACTGACAGGTTTTTCCAAAGGACTTTCCTTTATACTTCCAGTGACCCTCCAGTCAAATCCTCCACTTTTTAAGTACTCTTTTAGGGAGTGAAGGGGTTCACCTACCTAAGTGAGCTGCAGTCTTTCCTGTGAGATTCCCATTAAACTGTCCCCAAAATGCTGTGAATTTGGCTGCAGTTCCTGTTCATTATGATTGCAGGCACTTGACTGAGAGCTCCCTGTAATGGAAATATTTGGCAATTGGGCTTTGTGACCATTTTTTCTGCTGACTTAATTTCTTCTGACCAAATACTGAAGGAATGAAGAAGAGATCTGTTTTAAATAATGAGGATATTTGACTTGGGAATATGATGCAGCTGTTTTAGTATTAAGAAAAAAAATAAATCACTTTAAAATTATTTTGTTTGTCACGTGGGAAAGCCCTGCAGAAAGGCACTGGGAAAAGAGAGCTACTTGCCATCAGCAAAGGTTACTGAAAACTCGTTGTGTGAAGGAAAGAGGACAAGGGCAGAACAAAAAGAGGGACTTGATTTGGCAACCTTTATCATGAGCCAGGTGTGCCCAGGTGGCCACGGAGACCAGTGGCACCTGGCTTGTATCAGCAATAGTGTGACCAGCAGGGCCAGGGCAGTGATGCCCTGTACTGGGCATTGGTGAGGCCACACCTCAAATCCTGGGTTCAGTTTAGGGCTAAAATATTCCCTCACCTTCAGGAATTCAGTCACCCTTTTGCTTCCTTGAAGTGCATTGACTTGTATGGCCACACACAGGACTCACATTTCATAGCAAGGGGCTAAGGTCGAGCCACAATCCTACACTGTAAAGGGAGAACCTCAGGAACCACTGAAATACCACAACAACTTCTGCTTAATGTTAAATAAAAAAATATTTCACATGATGGTACACATCAAGAGTGTTAGAAACTGAAATTCATTATGACAGGATGATGGGATTTCCCCAAACTTTCATTTTCTAAGCTGTGAGGAGCAGAATCTACAAACACAGATCCAAGGCAGCAATGGTACACTTGGATTTAAGCATTTTCTTTCCTAAGTGCAAAGACAGGCAAAGGGAAAATCATTAAGTTATTAATGATACAGGTGTCTTCTGAATTCTCTTTATTTTTCCTTGTGTTATGTTCTGAACAATAAAAAGGATGCAGTTGTCAGGAGCAAGAACATAATAGTTTTCATAAGGGATGTTTGTGTCTAGCATAGCTTATTAAGAAAGTTTATATAAGAATCATGTCCCAGTACCTAATCCACCAAAATAGGTCAATCAAGCAATGCCAGAGAAAAAGAAACTTTTTTTAAAAAATAAACTGTTTGGGAACCTAATTCAGTTTTTATTAAACTACAGGGTTCTTTCATTTTTTTTAACACCAGGGATTAATGTGGATACGATAGAAGCTACATGGCTGACTTTGGCCTTTCAGTTCTTTCTGTCCATCGGTGCATTCCGAAAAAGGCAAATTTGGCTTTTCCACACGGGGAGATGGAGAGCAGTGCACCAGGTCAGTGCCCCTCGGCCAAAATATCAAAATACCAGGAGCCGAATACCCAAATGTTTGGATTCTGGTGATGTGCAATTCTTGTCTGGCAGATGCTTTTCTCTCTGCAGCCTGTCCTGAGCGAGACACCACTGCTGCCACACACCCTCTGCAAAGGTGGGACACTGCTGCTGGCACAGCCTTGCCCTGCTGCCTTCCTGTCACCCTGAACATCCAGCTCCTGCCGCTGCTGCTGCTCCTGTGTAATCCTCAGCACGACTCAGGATAGTTGCTACAATGCAGTATCAGTTTGCTGCTTCTTCGCATAAAATGACTTGTGCTGCACACCAGCAGGGAAAACAGAGTACCTCTCACTTTTAAAGGTGGAAAATGAGGGTCTGGGGAGCCATAAAACCATCAGTCTGGAAAGAGAATAGCACAAATTATTAAACAATCTGTTTATAAACACCAAGAGAACGATAAAGTTATTTTAAAAGGCTAGAGTGAATGTCAGGAACACATTGTACCCAACCCAAACTCATTTCCCTCTTTGACAGGATGAGTGGGAAAGCGGGAGGTGGTGGATGTTGGATGTCTCGATTTCGGTGATGAGAAACAAGGGAAGTGTGGTTTCCAGGAGCTTGCAAAAAGATGTCTCAACAATCTGTCCTCAGACTGAGAGCACACATTGCCCCTGGGCTCCTGAAGGGCTCTGTCCTGCTCTACTGCACCCAAAATTTCCATTCATTGTGTTAACGACCCAAAGCAGAGCTTCAGAAACATGCAGGTGGCCTCAGGTGAGAGGGTCCAAGGAGGGCAGGACATGCCCACAGACAAACCAGAGCCAGGGAAGGGAAGGGAAGGGAAGAGAAGGTTTGGGAAGGTTTGGGAAGGGAAGGGAAGGGAAGGGAAGGGAAGGGAAGGGAAGGGAAGGGAAGGGAAGGGAAGGGAAGGGAAGGGAAGGGAAGGGAAGGGAAGGGAAGGGAAGGGAAGGGAAGGGAAGGGAAGGGAAGGGAAGGGAAGGGAAGGGAAGGGAAGGGAAGGGAAGGGAAGGGAAGGGAAGGGAAGGGAAGGGAAGGGAAGGGAAGGGAAGGGAAGGGAAGGGAAGGGAAGGGAAGGGAAGGGAAGGGAAGGGAAGGGAAGGGAAGGGAAGGGAAGGGAAGGGAAGGGAAGGGAAGGGAAGGGAAGGGAAGGGAAGGGAAGGGAAGGGAAGGGAAGGGAAGGGAAGGGAAGGGAAGGGAAGGGAAGGGAAGGGAAGGGAAGGGAAGGGAAGGGAAGGGAAGGGAAGGGAAGGGAAGGGAAGGGAAGGGAAGGGAAGGGAAGGGAAGGGAAGGGAAGGGAAGGGAAGGGAAGGGAAGGGAAGGGAAGGGAAGGGAAGGGAAGGGAAGGGAAGGGAAGGGAAGGGAAGGGAAGGGAAGGGAAGGGAAGGGAAGGGAAGGGAAGGGAAGGGAAGGGAAGGGAAGGGAAGGGAAGGGAAGGGAAGGGAAGGGAAGGGAAGGGAAGGGAAGGGAAGGGAAGGGAAGGGAAGGGAAGGGAAGGGAAGGGAAGGGAAGGGAAGGGAAGGGAAGGGAAGGGAAGGGAAGGGAAGGGAAGGGAAGGGAAGGGAAGGGAAGGGAAGGGAAGGGAAGGGAAGGGAAGGGAAGGGAAGGGAAGGGAAGGGAAGGGAAGGGAAGGGAAGGGGACTCCATGCTCATAGTTCTGTGCCAGATCAGCGATGCATCATCAGCTACAGACCCCCAGAAACACAACTTTGAGGTGTCCGATTAGGTGTAAATTAGAGTTAGCTGTCAACCTAACCTCATCTGAAATTAGTCATTTCGTCTACCTTTCACTGCCTTGACAGCTTCTCTGGCACTCTCTGAAAAGGAAACATCTACTGAAAATAAAAATAAAATAACCCCAAGATATCTAACACTGGGTGTCAGTAATATCTTATTTAAGCAAGACAATGTGTCCACAGCCCTGTCCCATGCTGTTATATATTTCAGAGCAGTTAGCAATAAATATCTGGCTGTGTGTTTAAAGAAAGCCACAGCAGCTGGGAGCATTGACAAGCGAGCTCCGCTTCCCTGTTATTTACTGTTGAGCAGAGGTATTGATAAGAGAGCTAGAGGGAGGATGCACATTTCTCTCCATCTGCTTTATTATACCACTGTAAGGCACAGCATGAAGGTCTCTGTAGAGTCAATTGGAGAAAATAATAACTAGGTTTTAGATGAGAAGGAATTTGACTTGCACTTCTTTCATCCCAAGCTGATCCCACCATGCCTTTCAGAAATGTGGTGTGACACGTGCAAACCTTTTGCCAGACCTTTTTTCTCCTCCTTCCCTGAGCCACAGGATAATTTTATCCCTTCCCATGGTGCCCATGGGCTTTCAGATTCTCTTCCTCATTTAGGTATTTATTAAATACAAAGTCAGTCTGATACCTGAGGCAATCTGTGGGAAGTCTGAGGGGAGATGTCTGTCTCCTCTCCAGGGAAGCTTGTCCCAATTTGCTGGAGCTTAGGGTCTCCCTGAGACCTTTCGAGCTGGAGGGAAGGACACTCGAGCTGCCCTGCAAATGATAAGCCTCTGTCAGCACTTTTGAGATACTTGCAGTCTTTAATTACACTTCTCAACTTTCATTTCCAAAGTTTTATTCACGGCAAGAAAAAATATAATTGCCCTCATTTCACAGGTCCAGATTAACAAGACTGCAGTGAAGTTCTGGGAAGCACAGCAGGAGATCATCCAATTCTGAGGCAGGGAGACATCCCTGGGTAACACAGAGTCAGCACAAATTACCACTGGGGCTCATCTCTGTGCTGTGTCTCGTGACCCGTCCTAGCAGAGAGGTAACAAAATAAAAAAGCACTGCTTTCCCCAAAAGGACCACTCCCCACAGGCTTTGTGGGATGGGCAGACTTGGGAAAGGTAGAAGAATATCTTGTGTTAATACTATGACCGCATTTTTGCCTCACATATGTTTTTCTCATGTTACTGATAACACCTTAGGGCATTGGAATGGGAGGAATTCAAGCTTTGCTTTCACTGCTTACTCTCTTGACTCCCTTATTCAGATTTAGGCAAGGCATCATCAGCTTTGCTTAACATCCACGTTCATTTTAATTTCATATTCTTCTCCCCTCACCCAGTGCCATGCTATTTGAAGAAGGAATTAACCACAGCCAGGCCAGACACACTGTTGAGCAATGAAGATGTTTCTGTGCCTGTCACATTTCAAACTTGCTCTCACTCACCACAAAACCCACAGAAGGAGGATTACAGAGGAAGGAAAAATCAGCAGCCACAGCCCAGTCATTGGCTCACAATCACTTCCTGCCATCAGTTCAGTTTCTTACCCTTGCCATATTCTGTTTAAGAGTGTATTGGTAAAAAGGGAATCCTCCAGGGATCCTCCTCTCTGCTTTCATCTGAGCTAGATAATCTACAGCAAGGGGATCAACCATCTCCTCCCTGTGCTGGCATGGGAAAATCGGAAAATGGATCTGCTGCTGAGCACCCTGTTTTAGGCTCTGCTCTGTTAAAAGGCTCTTAGTGACCACTAGGTGGGGAGAGAAACGTATTGTCCTTAAATCCCACGGAAAATGCTCAAACAGCTCAGTGTGCTCTCGCTCCAAACCCTCAGTGCTCAGCCCGACCTTTTCCCTCCCTTCCCAGCTGCAGATGAGTGTGGGGCCATGAACTCGATGTGATCAGGGGTAAAAAAAATCCCTCGGTATGATCTGCAGGTTTCATGTATGATCTGTAGCTTTTCTGGGCTCTGCTGCAATCCCTGAGATATCAGATCTTGTATTTGTTGATGGTGAAGGAGTAAGTTTAACGTTATGTACAAGAAATGTTGAGCCAAAGTAATTTGTAGGGGTGAGTTCCTTACTGACGGATTTATTTGGCAGAGGGATTTGGAATATTGTGTGTCTCTTTGGTTATTAAATAGCAGGAACTTAAAAGAAGAATTTGGTTTGCAACTTGTGAGTCCTAGGAGAGAATGATCAAATTCAGAGAGCTTAAGAAAGATGACTGAAGAGATGCAAGACATGAATTATCTCTCCAGTTATTCCAGAGATCCCAATTTTACCTACTTCCAAAGGTTCAGGCATTTAAGTTCTCACTAGATCAGTGCCTGCAGGGGTGCCTGGGGTCTGTGGAGGAGTCGATCTCCCTACAGAGTCATCAACCCTTCTCTGTTGGCAACCAGACCCCCCAAGCCAGCCACTTCTAGGTTCTGCATCTAAGCTGGATGGCAGGAATCTGAGCCTGTGCGCCTAACGCTGCCTTGCAGTGTCAGCTCCAGGCAGAAATGCAGGCTGCACCATTCTCCCATGACACAGACACAGCTGATGGAGGTGCCCAGCACTGCCATGGCCAGGTTCAAACCTAGCTGGGTCTGCACTGGGAACGTGGCTGCAGCACAAACACGTCCTCAGGAACCCAACGTCCTGCTATCTGCTTTAGAAACAGAACCAGAATTCTCCTTCTCACTTGCAGCCTGAGCTGAGAACTACAACAGCGCCCACAAACAACTGTGGTTGCTATAAAAATTGTCTCTTAGTCACCTTTCAGTAGCAAATACCTTGAAAGCACTTGGCTTCAGTAGCTGTAAGTTTCTCACTTCATGCCTGGTAGTAAACAACATTATCCTTCAAACAAGATGTGAAGGTTGCCATGGAGCTCCCAAATCTTTTTGGTCCGAGAGAAGTTAATGTTTCAACTACAGCATTTTGATGAGGATATTCTGTGTGGTCTTTTTGCTCCACATTCCCTGATAGAGGGATCATCACCTATGACCAAATAAGAGAAGCACTTGGCAGCTGCCGCCCTCATCTCCCAAGTTCAGTGTAATGTACTTCCAAGAGGAACATCTGGCTCTGTAATTTTGTTCCTTGGCAATGCAGCTGTTGTCTGCATGGCTGGCTACCCCTCTCTGCTGGCAGCTGTGAAATTGCATTGAAGTATGCTTTGGTCACAGATTGCTGTTTTATGATGTCTGGATGTTCTTTGTCCTTTCCTCCTTCCCAAAACTGCCTATACCTAGAAACGATTTTGCTTTGCAAATGAATGCGAGGTGGAGTCCCTCAGACTTTACCTCACTGCAAATGGAAGCAGCTAGGGAAGAACAGCACGGGCCTATTTACCCACTCAGCAGAATTAGCAGCAGGTGTTAATGAGCTGAACACCCCACCTGCAGTTAGCAGGAACACATCATCGCATATGCTGCTCCCACACAAGGTAAGAGAGGAAAGAGCTCCTGTCTCATTCACAGGCCATTTTATGGAAGCTTTGCTGAGATCTTAGGTGAATCTGAGACAGAAAATAATGAGTTTTCAAGGGAATTTAAATGTCAAATTTATCTGTTTATCAATAGTAAAAATTTAGGATGTACAGGTTTGGGGCCACCACCATTAAATCTGCAGGGGGAGAGCTCAGCATTAACAACTACAGTGCTGCCTAAACACAGAGGAAATGGCATAAACCTGAGTAGGAGAAGGTTTAGAAAAAAGTTTTTCTCCCAGAGGGTGGTTGGGCACTGGAACAGCTCCCCAGGGCAGTGATCACAGCACCAAGCATGTCAGAGCTCAAGAAGTGTTTGCACAATGCTCTCAGGCACAAGGTGTGACTCTGGGGGTGTCCTGTGCACGGCCAGGAGTTGGACTCAATGACCCTTGTGGATCCCCTTCCAACTCAGGATATTCTGTGGTTCTGTGGTTCTACACGGAGAGCTGACTGGTCAGTCACTCAACTGTCCAGTGCATTCAAATATTTTCAGAAACAATCCAGGTTTTACAAAAGACTCATAGGATAAACATCCCAGAGCAATGCCAAACACTAAAAGAATTAGACATTTTCATTTATGCTGGAGGAGAAACTCTAAGGCAGAAGAACCAAGGTATGAACCAAGAACAGGTGGAAATGTCAGCAATGCAATGGATAACTTTAAAGCCACCTTCATGTTGGGAGAAATGAGCCCTGCAAGGGACCCGTGAAACAAATTGGTTAATGTTCTACAACTACAGAATCATTAAGGTTGGAAAAGACCTCTGAGATCACTGAGCTCAGCTGCTAACCCAGCACTACCCTGTTTACCCTGAACCATGTCCTGAGCTGCTGGAGAGCACTGAATGATGCCTTTGGGTTGGATACCTGAAGGGAGTGTTTGCAAGCCGGCAAAAATGGGAGAAAAGACAGAATAGACTGTAAATTACTGAAGAATGATGCATCAAGATGGGGAGGACAGAGTCCTTGATTGTAGCAACCAGATCATGACTGAAATTTGGGGTAAAGACAAAATACTCCATATGAATGAAGGAGCATCTTCCAACGGAGCACTTCAAATTTGTCAAGGAAAGGATGAAAGGAAATACCCCTGTTCAGGTAGAGCATACACTGGGGGAACACTGCCATCAAATTGCACTAGGGTAAAGCACCCTGAGCTTTTTTATAGAAACAACAGAAAAGCCCACTTCAGAAAATTAAAAAATTCTCCATCAGGTAATGAATGAAACAACAAAACCTTTATTTTAAATTAGTTTGGAGGTGACAAGGCACAAGTGTCCCCTCAGGAACAGTGACATTAAGGGTGTTAAAAGTCCCCTACCTGCCTGCTCCACAGAGAGTGGGAGTTTTGATAGACCACGACAACAGAGCTCAGTAGCTCAAGGTGACACAAACCCTGCTTTTAAACTGTAATGTTCCCACTTTAGTGCTCCATGTTTTTGCCATCAAACAGTCGGAGCAGTTCCCCAGGATCCAAACCGCAGTTGGCCTCTGACGCTCGGAATAACCTTTTGAGCAGATAAACCTCCCATTTTCTGCCAGGTACAGCTGAGTGTTTGTTACAGCTCCCCAGCGAGTTGCAATGAAAACCAGTGTCAAATTAATAAAAGCCTTAGGAAAAAATGTCACGGGGTCAGGCACTGCTCCGTATTTGGGCTGCTAATTACAGAGAGGCAGGAGAGGCTGGGATCTCACCTGCTGGCACTCTGCTCACCGCTACTCGTAAACCAGAAAATGCCTTCACGGCTGGACACGGAGGTCAGCTGTGGGAAGAGAGAGAGGAGAAGCAAATAGCTTGTTAGGGTTTGAAAGCTCAAGTTTTCCCCCTGCATCTTAACAGCAAAGCTGTGTGTGTCCACAGTAGGAAACGGCAGCTGTGAGCAGCTGCCTGTTGTGAAAAGTAACCTCGCGGTTATGGGAAATTGCTTGCCCCATCAGATCCGTCCTGCTCAGATGGAAATGTGGTTTCTGCACTCTGGAAGGAAGAAAAGGTGGGATATGGCTGTGAACCTGAGAAGGTCTCATAGCTGTATTGTCATATCCTTCTGCATTTCAAGCCCGTTTTGAGCCCACTCTTCTGAAACCCCAAAATCTGCCAACTTGTTGGTTCCCAAACTAATTTGTGTTGGCTGGGAACCAAGGAACTTGCCAGCCAAAAAAATTTAGTCACAGGAAGTGTCCAGACTTGGATTTTGCTTCTTGGGGCAGAATGGCAGCAGCTGGTGTGAGCTGTGTGATGCAACAAATTCAAGCACAAATTCAAGCCCAGTTAAGAGGGATGGTCTCAAAAGGGAGAGGCAACAAGAGGAGCATGAAAGAGCTGAGCTGAGGAACGTCCCTGTGCCATCAGGTGTTCATCACTGATGTCTTTGCAGTCTTTGATACAGCTGGGTAGGGAGAGGGAATGTACTTTCCTAAAGGACATTTTGAGGCAAACATCTCTGCTGTAGCAGAAGGAAGCAGAGGAGCCCTGACCTGAGCCCAGAGGATCTGCCCTGCTTGAGTGGCACCTAGAGGAGAGTTTTCACAGAGACCACAGAATCACAGAATGGTTTGGATTGGAAAGGACCTCAGAGATCATCGAGTTTCAACCTCCCTGCCATGGGCAGGGTCACCTTCCACTGGACCAGGTTGATCAAAGCCCCGTCCAGCCTGGCCTGCGACACTTCCAGGGATGGGGCAGCCACAACTTCTGTGGGCAACCTGTGCCAGTGCCTCACCACCCTCACAGTTAAGAATTCCTTCCCAACATCTAATCTGGACCTGCTCTCTGTCATTTTCAAGCCATTTCCTGTTGTCCTATCACTCTGTGCCCATAGAAACAATCCCTCTCCAGCTCTCCTGGAGTCCTTTTTGGTGCTGAAAGGTCACAATATCGTCACTTCGGGGCCTTCTTTCCTCTCAGCCCCAACTCGCTCTGCTTTTCCTCATGGCAGAAGAACTCCATCCCTCTAATCATCTTCACGGCCTCCTCTGGACACACTCCAACAGGTCTGTGTCTTTCAGATTTAGCACCTTACACTCAGTCCTTCCCAACTATGGCAGAGTGGCAGGAAAATCCCATAAACAGCACTCTGGCCCCTGGCTTGCACTCGGAGCAACCTGCTTTGGGCACAGCGCATGACTCGAAGGCATTTATCTCGGCAGGAGATAACCAGCAGCCATGGGTCAAGGGCACGGCTGCTATTTCTGGCAACTCCAGAACCTCACACGTCAGCTGGACAGCACTTCCCCTTCTCGCTCCCCTACTTGCACCTTTGGCCCGCAAGAGGCTGGAGCTGCTGAGTGTCCCTGTCCCTGTGCACAGCGCTGGCTGTGACAGGAGTGCCGCTGGGTGCCAACCCTGCCAGAGCCATCGGAGCAGGGGCTGCGGTGACAGGAGGGCAATTAAATTAGGGTATCATGCAAACTTTGCCTGAGAACGCAAACCAGAGCTTTTACGGCAATGAAAAGCACTAGTTAAGTTTCTCCTCGTTTCCACAAGCACGCACTCACCCCAGTTCCATCAAAAGCAAGGCAGGCAGTGACATGGTTGGGTGCTGAAAGGCTGTTGCTCTGCTATTCACAGCATGACAAGTCGCAGAAAGAGCTGTCACATGAACCCACTCTCGTATGATTTCCCAATGGACTGATTTCCAGTCCTCCTTACCTCAGCGCAAATTTGGAAAAGGGCTGTTAACAGAACCTGGTCAAAAGAGTTGGGAAATCTCGTGAGGACAGATTTCTGAAGAGCTTGACAGCTCCTTTTCTGGGAAAGTGTATAAAGTAAGTTTATTTTTATTATTCCATTTATTTCTCTTTTTCTTTTTTCTTTTTTTCCTTTTTCTTTTTTTCTTTTTTCTTTTTTTCTTTTATTTTTTTTTTCACCAACAATCAAAACGTAGCCCAAAATTGTCGTGGTGAAATTGAAAGAGGTATTGAAATGGTAGCAATCTGAGCTGTACTTCCAACCTGGTAAAAAAAAAAATTCACAGTACTCAAGACATCTAAGGAAAAAGGAGAAATGCACGGAAGCACCATGCCATTATTCAGATATCATACCATTACTGAGGTATTTAATGAATGGCTTTAACTGGGGATTATTATTTTTAATGTTTAACCAGTAACTAACACAGGAAAATTGGTCTCAATGAGCATTTTGAAAGTGGATGAAGCTCTGAGGATGAGCCATGGGAAGGACTAAAAACCACTGGAGGATTTCAAGCAGTGTAACAGTGAGAGGCTGAAATGAAATCTCTTTTTCCTGCTGTTCATGTGCAAAAAAAGGAGAGGGCTGTCACCCATGACAGAGGGAAAGTCACAATATCTTCAAGGATTCCTTTCACTTCTCAGATAAGGCAAAAGCCAGAACAACACATGGTCCAGGGCTCAGATGAGCACAGTGGGCCCAGGGCTTTGGGAAAAGCTTTTCCAAGAAAATCTTCTACTGGATGATGCCAACTGAGGTCAGGCTGTGTCTCCAGACCACCTGCAGGCGAAGTGGGGCTGTTCTGCTCCTGCCAGCGATGAGCAAAATCCATCTAAGTCTGAAGTGTAAATTACAGACGCTCATCAGCTGCTTGTTGTCTTCAAGTTAGTTTCTCTAGTATTTTGCTTCATTTTTGAAATAAACCCACTTGGTTTGAGATGTCTGTTCTTCTCCACACTGTTCTTATCCCCTCCAGAGAGAGGACATTGGGGCCTCTGCCCAAAATCCACCACCAGAGGCAAGAAGGAGAAATTATGCACTCTCTGCATATTAGAAAATGTAGAGTTCATCCCAATGCAACTCAAATAATCAGGTCTGACACCTGCAGGGTGCAAATCAGAGAGATAAGAAAGAAAATGCATCCTCCTGACCACTTCCTAGACATTTGCTGTAAGAACAGCAACCTGCATCTGAGTATTACCAAATATCTCCTGAAGACAGTGGAAAAATTATGTTGGAGTTAATAGTTCAGTCAATAACAGTTCACTGGGAATGGATCCACATATTATTCACTGCAGTTGTCATCTACATCATATTTATTTTGCCAAGCAAAATCGGAAAACCTTAGGAGTCAATTTTGCCCACTAAATCTCTGGAGGTATCACCAGTGCAAAGTTCACCGTGGTGAGGACAGTGTGGTGTCAAGTGCTTCTAAACTGAGGAAAATAACCTCCAGGGACTCCTGCCATTCAAGGGCAGGCACTGGGAGCAAACCCAGAGAGCTCAGAGATGGTGGCTAACCTTCAACCAGGCTCATCTGACATAAATGTGGCACTGTGGGAGGACAGAGAGCAGGGAAAGGGAGCCCTGACCCTTCGTGGGTCTGCCTCAGCTGATGGGCAGAGCACAGCACCATCCTGCAGGATTCAGCAGCCACAGATCCCACAGGATGCATCACACCTGAATTTCACCACGGGCCACTGCTGAACAGGCAGAGCTTCCTCCTGAGAGATGCCAGCGCCCTCAGTGAAGGAATGAGTGATAAGAAAGAGGCACAGATGGGTGAAGAGTTTCTCAATCAGCCTGAGAACACTGTGAACGCCTCCCCTGGTGTGTGTGCAGGGCTGGGGCTGCAGATCCTGCCATGTGCAAACCACATATCAGCACAGGTGCGCTCACAGCTCTGTCACCTGCAGCAAAAGCGCTGCTCCTCACTGTTTTCCACCTCTCCCTCTGCCTTCTGTTGTATACTCAGGTATTTGTACATTGACCTAAGGCCTTAACCTTTAACCTCATGATTTTTGGACATTTCAGCAGCCTAGGTAGGGTACCCACGTCCCTCTTGTGTTTTGCCACCACACCCAGACACCTTTAAAGCAAGAGGATGATTTGGCAGTGCAAATTAAACCTCCAGTGCTTACAAAAGGAGTAAAATAATTTACTGCTGCCAGCACTGTTCCCATAATTCTCGTCACTTGTGGAAAATCAAGCTGTCCCTATAGCTGTCCCTCCCTGGGGCAGATCAGCCAGCAGAAAACCCATGCAAAATGGGGAGAAAAAGAGCAAAAAGTTTCCTATGCATTTTCTCCTTTAAAAAGCTCTTTGTCAGGTTAGGCCAAACATTTTCTTGGTGACAATCAGCAAATAATTTGGTTTAGCTGTGTCTTGGGCCCACACCCTTCAAACAAGGCAGGAGCTGGTCCCTGCCCTGAAAATCAGCAGTATAAATAGAAAAAAAAAAGGAAGCAATCCTCATTCCTATTTTACAAATGAGGTAAGGGCTTTACCAGAATGATGCACTCCACTTGTGCCAGTCTGAGCAGCAGGTTTGGAAATGGCACTCCTGGGTCTCATTGCAGTGCTTTGGCACAAGGCTCTGCTGAAAATAGGCTCAGCGAGGAGACACAGCACAAAAACTGTGACATCCCTTTGCTTGCCACCTTGGTCCTCCTCCCGTCTGCCTGCTCCCCGAATGTGGAGGCAGCAGCAGCCTTCTGCTTATTTTTGAGCGGAGGCAGAAAGATCACATGAAGCAAAAAAGCACATTCCCTTCCTGGAAGCAGCCTGCTCCCTTCTCTCCAAGAGAGTAAAAGCCCTGCATGGATGTTTTATGAATCAGACGTGTGTTCATTTCAACGATAAAGCCAGCTTGGCAATTTGGCCTGGAAAGGGGGAAGCTGAAAACCCACAGATTCCAGCTGGCATGGTTTTAGACACGAACCTCTTCCCCCCCTCCCTCATTGGGAACATTGCATTTGGACCATCTAACTTGGGGAAGTTTCTCTGCTTTTAAAGAAATTGCAGATTATGTCCCAAGCATTACTCAGAGGTGAACAAAACAGATTTGTCCCTGTAATGGCTTCACTGAGTACATGCACACACGGTGCTAATTGGTCACAGTGTTGGTGCCCTCCATGCTGCTTGATTTCCTGATTGCAGCCCTTTTACGTTCCCAGCAGTCCACCATCTGCAGAGGCAAATGCCATTTTGAGATGCAGCAGAGGCATAGATGAGGTTTCTCTTTGTTTAACCTCCTGCTGTACTGCTCAACCTAAAATAAATGTAATTTAGGAAAAAAATCTCTATGGAAAACATCATAGGTAGGGAGAAAGAAATTGTCTGAAGTGATTTTTTTTTTCTGTTATGCTAATCCCAGGCTGAATGCTTACCTAAATCCACTTCTCCCCGCTGTGGTAGGGAGAGGTAAACAGCTTTTGTCAGACATAAGGTCTAGTCAAGAGAGGAGAGGAAAGGAGAGAGAAGAGAAGAGAAGAGAAGAGAAGAGAAGAGAAGAGAAGAGAAGAGAAGAGAAGAGAAGAGAAGAGAAGAGAAGAGAAGAATGAAAGAGCCATGCAAAGACAAAACCAGAAAGGAGAGAAGGCAGAAGTGACAGGCAGTGATTTTCTGGAAGGAAATGAGAGAACCCTGATGCAAACAGAGGAAATATGCACCAAGGGCAGATATTCCACTATCCAGAGCGAACTTTCACACCTCCAAGGAAAACTCATCCTCAAAGTCCAAATTCAAATAGCTATGAACAGAAAACAGCTGAAAATGCAGGCTCTGGATAAGTGCCACCAGCTGTGAGGGTGGGTTACACACGGAGCACTGTCTGCAGCCAGTGATGCAGAATTCACTCTAAGGTAACAAGGAGCACCATCTTCCCTAGTTAAAAACTGCCCTCCCCGACCACAAACACACAAACACAGCACGTGCAGCTCTCATTTTACAGCAGCCCCCTCTGGGAAGCAAGAGGGTACCCTGATGGACAGGACATGGAACTTCCTTTGCTTGGCCTCCTCGCCCAGAGTTGCTTGTTTTATTAGCTCCTCTTTCCAGAGGGAAATCCAGTGACACTAATTACACCCATGGCAGCAGCCTGAAGCAGGGAACCCCCCTGCTGCTAGCACGGACCACCACGGTGCTGGTGCTGGTGGCAGCTGCCTGATGGGGTGGGATGGCTGGAGAGAGGTTTGCTCTCACCCCACAAGCCTCAAAGTTGACTCTCAGCGCCTGCCCATCAGCAAGATGCCTCTACAAAGGCTTCACACAGAGCACTTCCACCCCTCCTGTGGTCACTGTTGAACTTTCTTTTTTTTTTCCCCCCCC
>VZRL01002501.1:1000730-1056870 GCA_013397895.1 Origma solitaria | reverse complement strand
CCCCCCCCCCCCTGAATTTGCTGCTTCTGCTTTTCAATATATCAAATTCACTTGCGGTCTCAGTGAGCACTTCTCTGGGGTGGGAGGCTGATGAAGGAGGCCGACAGAAAGGAAGGGGAAGAGAGGATGGGGGAATAAAGATAAAATGCCCTCATTTTGATTATTCTTCACACAATGTGGAGGGCCATCCAGGCAACCCTAGAACAAACTGGAGCCACCCCAATATCTAAGACTAGAGATGAGAGATCTGGTGACCGTGGGGATGTCTTTAAGTCCCAGATATTTTTTACTGCAAAAGGCTGGCTCTTACAACAGCATAGTCCAGGCAAGGTCCTGAATTTGATGGCCAGGGAAACTTGGTTTTGAACAGCACAGTAATAGTTAAGCTTAATATGGTTCTGCATATTCAGTCCAATACCAACACAGTCCCTGTCCTAAAAAACTCGAAATCTAAACAGACAAAGGATAAGAAAAATGTGATAAGATTTGCCTGAAATCAATTTACAGTTCAGTAGTAGTGCCAGAAACTTCATTCCCTCATCAACAGTGGTAGGTGGAAGGAGAGTCTGAATGTGTCTATTTCTAACAGCAAGACATGGGGAGAAAAGCTTCACAGTACTGTTGTCACCTTCAAAATCCCCCACCCCGGGGACCTTCTTAAGGCTGAGAATGTAGAGACAGATATGCTTGGTTGAGGCCAGGAGAGCATCTAGGAGAGCAAAACCCAAGGAAGAGAAAGACCCCCTTAAAATCAGTCAGGTCAGGTGAGGAAATCAGTTAATGCAGAACATTCCTCTGACTGTCGAGTTTTACACTCATAAAATTACACAAAGTTAGACCTCTGCATTTCAGGAGGCACTGGAGAAATGTGGGAGTGGCAGGTGGGCATGGGGAGGAGAGCAGGAAGAGCACGGCAGGACATCATATCCGTTTTTTCTTCCGTGAGCCTGCACAGAAATACAGAATAGAGTTAATTGGCCAAGACACTGCTAATTGCAGAGCTAATTAAAAAATTTGCAAGTCCTTCGTGTCCTGCAGATCTTCTCACCTAAATTTTTTGCACCAGGCTTGAATTTGCTAATCCCCAAGGAAGCAGTCCTGTCTGACCTGTGCTGATGAAGATGAAGGTGATGCATCCACACAGCACATGGGAGTTGGAGATACTCTGCAGTCATAGGAATAGATCTGCTGCCAGTAAATTTGTTAATTACCAAAAGGTCAGAGACACTTCATCTAGAGCAGAGCTTGCTTGAGAAACTCTGTTGAAAGTGCCTCAGGTGGCATTTTCACTCCACAGGGCTCACAGCACCTGCCCATATCTGTTTGTGCCATGGTGGCTAGAATCTTGTAAAATCAGTGGAAAACAAACTGGGCTGAGAACCACACACATTTAAACAAGATTTCCAAGCATTCAGACTAGTTGGGCTTACAATTTTAATTTTTTTTTTAATTTTTTTTTTTCTTCAGCCACATATTTCCAAACCATGGCTCATAACCAGCCTGCTCTTATATTGGATTTGTGAGAGGGTAATGACTGAAATCTTGTGAAAAAATCTGACCAGTTCTAACCTGATTAGTGAAAGAGCAAAAAAACCGAAATCATTAGACATTCTGACCTTTGCTAATGATTACCAATAACCCTGTGGCTTTCCCACTGGGGCTTGAAGGCAGCTCCCTGGTTCAGGAGTGGTCTTAGGGGAGCTGAAATTTGCACAGCAGTGCAGTGGGGTCATCTTAACCTATAGAATTGCCATTCTCCATTTGCATGCTAACAAATCTTCTGCAAAATGTAGCAGGATTTCCTGAAACTCTGCCAGAGTTAATTCTCGCAGCAAAGTCAGTGCCAACTTGATAAGTAAAAGTTACAAGCCCTGAGTAGCAGAGGGGTTAACACCCTCTCAGTCCCCTGACTAAAGTGGTGTAAAAAAATGTGATTAAACTTTGCTGAAACTAAACCAGCTCTTGAAATGTTTTGATCCAGCTGATGTAAATGGTGCCAAACTAAGTTAAAGTAATGACATTAAAGAGAACATGTGTTTTAAGTCCAGATACAATTCTTATTTTATAACTTTATCATGACTCCTCTAAAGCTGCACGTATCACCTATATAGGTAAAGCAAACTTGTAGCACTGAGTTTTGCAGGCCAGATGTCAACCTTCCTCACCTTCAAGATAAATTTTTGCTGTTTTTTCCAGGCCATCCATCGGTCAGGCTCTGGCTTTGTGGCTGCACCTCCATTATTCACACTGAGGGATGTAAGGCCTTTTATTGATGCATCTTAGCTAAAACTGGTTCCACACAGTGTCCCATGCATCAGAGCTTAGGACTGGAAGGGTCTGCAAAGACCTAAGAAATTCAGGGAGAATTTCTCCATTGAAAGGATGGTCTAGCATTGGAATGGGCTGCCCAGGGAGTCACCATCCCTGGGAGTGTCCAAGAAATAATTGGATGTGGCACTCAGTGCTGTGATTTACCTGACATGCGATAATGGATCAAAGGTTGGACTCGATGATCTTGGACACTTTTTCCAACCTTAATGATTCTGGGATTCTCTATCATCCTCCAGTTCAGCCCCTTGATAGCATGAAAAATCCTTTAAATTTTGGAAGATCCTTTTAAAATAGGGAGAGAGAGAACAAAGTCACCTAAATCCTCTAGAAAAACAGCAAGGAAATTTCATCATTTAACCTCTTGCAAAAAAATGGAGGTGGGAACAGTCCTGCTGAGACTTGCCCAGCTTTATCATCAGGGAGAAATGAGCCATGGGGATTTTGTTGCAGGCCTAAATCTGGCCCAAGTGGCACTAAATCATGCCTTAACTGGAGTATGTCTGATGTTGAAAAAGCTTGCAGATAGATTATGCCTGTGTAAAATGGGAAGCAGGAAAGCTTTTGCTTTTGTCTGATAGAGGCAGTGGGGAGCTGAACCATGAATTATTGGAATATTTTGCCTCCTCAGGCTCTGCAGTTACCTTGCAGCAGCATCCACTTGCAGATTTGGCAAGCTTTTCCCACAAGGGCACCAGGCTGGTAAGCAAAGGCACAGAGGGTATCTGGTGCTGGTGTTGGAAACAATATAACTTTTAACTTTTTTATTTTTGTCCCTCTAATTAGGCTTGGCTTGGCTTGGCTTTTGGGAAGGGAATTTTCTTTAGTTTGTTTAGGAGATATAGCATCACTCTAAGGAGATGGCTCAGCACAGGGACAGAGGGGAGCAGCCCAAAGATACCCAGAGAGATAAAGGCCATCCATGGAACATTAACAGAACATCGGTGGCCATCTACAAACATCCACCCCAGAGACACCTCTGACAGAGCTGGAGACATCTCACCCGGAAAGGACTGATAAGAAAATGGAAAAATGAATATCTAATTTACATCGAAGGTGAGGGGATTCAGATCCAATGGGAAACTGAACACTGAGGGTTGCTCAACTCTGGACCAATGAACTTTGAAGCAGTGCATCTCTATGGGTTTTGACTGTATAAAATTTGAAGGAAAATCCTGTAAAACCTGTGTGTCATGGAATGATTCTCTCTGCACACCCGGGCTATGTGTGGATGAGATGATTTCTGTGGTACACCCTGGCCAGAGCGACATCCTGGCCAGACAATAAAGTAATGCCTTGACTCTCTAACATTAAAAATGTTGTTGGAGGGTTTTTCTTTTTCCTACAGTTTTGGTGACACTGGTACCTGCTCAGCTCCACAGCCACTAAACACAGCACAGGCTTGGAGTTTGACCTCGATTATCACCAGAAACACGTTAAAAGGATAAATCCCTGTAACATGTGCTGCACCCCAGGATGGCCCAGCCATGCTGGTGGTGGAGGAAATGACCAGCAGAGCAAACGATGGGAGAATGGAGGGCTCTGATGCCCAGAGCTCACAAGTTTTCTTGGGTCAGCCTCAGCCTTGGGCTGCAGTTTGAAGGTAAGAGGATGCACCTGATCTTCTGACTCTGGGAAAGGCTTTAGTGATGCCCCAGCTGTGTTGCTGGACCTGACAGTGCCTGCTGAGGTCCCTGTCACCAGCAGGGAGGGGACATCAATGAGGTGAAGATCACAGGCACAAAGTACTGAATGCCCAACGCTCCTGGTCAGAGACAGCAGACAGAGCTCCCTGGGGCTCTCCAGGGAAACAGACACACCTGGTTCACGTGTTTCATCCATCTCCCATCCCTGGAATTGTTCAAGTCCTGCTGGAATGGGGCTGTGAGCAGCCTGGTCTAGTGGAAAGTGTCCCATGGCAGGGGGAGTAGAACTCGATGATATTTGAGGTCCTGTGTAACCCAAACTATTACAGGATTCTACCAGCTCTTGGGGAAGGTGTCCAGAGCTAATCCAGCACAGATATCTCATTGAAAAGCTCTGACAGACTTAGCCTGTCCAGGGCAGGTTGCAGGTGGGTCTGCCATGCTCCTTCTCCACAGAAATTGAAGGACACACAGTTTGGGGCTACAGAGTTTCATTATTATGGCTGTGTTTGGCTTTACTTCTGCAGTTTGGGGCTGAAAGAGTTCCTTTCTAAGGCTGTGCTGGTCTTTGCATTTCCAGGTGTGCACTGCCCCAAGCTTGTGTGTACTTTTGGGCGTTTATCCTCCAGCAGGCGTGAGCAGGGCAGGGGAAGCGTTTCTTACCGGTGGAGAGCCAGCAGGAGGATGTTTCCCCCTCTCAAAGCCTTCCAGCTTTGTGGAAGGGAAATGCAGCTAGCAGGATGTGCTGGGCTGCTGCACGGGGGTTTGTGTTAATGTCTGGCTCGTTTCTGCTGGAAATTGCAATATCTTTCCTGTGCAAGAAGTGGGAAGTTTTGCCGTTCATGTGCATGTAGATTGTTGTATATTTAAATAGGGAGAAGGCTTAGGAGGTGTGTGAAGCACCAGAACAAACCAGAGGGGGGGGCAGGAATCATACAGTTCAAAGCTGGTTTTTCATAGACTGCTATGCAGTGGGGGTTTTTTTTGTTTTTAAAAATTTTTTAATTTCTCTAACTCTTAATTCCACTTTATTCTGTCTGTGTTTACATATTTACATTAGGAGGGGACACATCTGTCTTTTTTGGGGGGAGGGGGATGAGGAGAAATACAATAGGAACTTTCTGCGTGTGTGAATTGAAAAATCAGTTATTTATTGTTTACAGTAAACACTTCAAAAGGCTATAGAGACAGAAATTTGACATTACCTAGCCACTCTACCTCCTGTCTGCTTCTCCACCTCCCCTCTTTCCCCTTCCCAAATGGGAGAAAATACCTATCTGAGATCAGAGGAGGTCCCTGGTATCAACAGGCATCCCTGGGACAGCTCACAGCCTCCCCTGCCCCGCCAGGAGTGTGTCCAGCACTCCCAAATTCTATATTCTCCTAAATCCTCCTCGCCAGCCCCGGTGCCGGCAGCCCGGAGATCCCGGGATGGAGCAGGGAGCCTAAAAAACTTCATTCTGCAGGGGGACCTCTAGTGTTTTCCTTTCTCCTTGTCCTGGCAGAGTTCCTCCAGAGTACAAATACACACAGAGCTCCCATTGTTTGCAGCCCTTCACAAGCCCACTGATCCTAATATGGAATTCAGCAGGAAACCCATGATTTCCTGACACACAGCAAGCTGGAGAAAGAAAGGAAAAACTCCATTAAAAACCTCCAGACTCTCCTCCATGTTAGAAATGCAATGGAAAATGGAGTGGATTTAACAGGAATCACCGATTCCTGCGGCCAGGCTGGAGGAAGGGAGACGTGAATCGAAGCTGAAGGCTGCTGATATTTTTGAAGTTGCAATAAAGACTGAGAACTGCCGGGCAGGATGAGGATTTCCTGACTGGGACAAACGAGAAAGGACAGATCACTTTTTTTTTTTAATGATATTCCTCTCTGTGTATTTAATTTATTCACCTCAATGATCTTCTTGACTGATCTGGTAACTGTTAGAAGCGGCTGTGACAGCCTGGAAACATTAGTATGATTTCCTGAGTTTGAGATTTGCTGCTCTCCCCCCCCCCTTCTCCAAACTCAGGAAAAGTCAATACAATCGCACTTCATTTTTCCTTCATGTGCACTTGGAAGTCCTGGGAGCAGCAGGAGCAGCGGCAGCAGCAGCAAGAATGAACTGCAAGGAGGAAAATGACAACTGCACTGACGGGAGCAGGAATAACACCAAGAAGATGCTGAAATGTGTGGTGGTTGGGGATGGTGCGGTTGGGAAAACCTGTTTGCTGATGAGCTACGCCAACGATGCCTTCCCAGAGGAGTATGTCCCCACCGTGTTTGACCACTATGCAGGTAAGAAAGTGCTTTGAAAGAAATTTCATTGGGAGGTGGAGGAAGCTCGAGGAGAGGACACTTCAGAAGGGATGCATGGGTTACTTCTGGTCCGGGAATGTCATTCAGGCCTGGATGGTTGCCAGGCAGCTTAGATGGCAGCTCGTAAAATTGGGGCAATGCAGGATTTATTCAGAGGACTTATTTGTTTGCTTCTGATTTTTGTCTTGTTTTTGGCAAATAAGCAGTATTAGGGGTGCAATTAAATCCGCTGCATTTTGGGACAACAAACGTAATTCAGCCTCTATCAATTTGTATTCTTGGTTAGTTTTTGAAGTTCTGAACTTTGCAGTCTGCAGTCAGGAAGACTATATATACATATATATATATACACATAAAAATATATGCTATCACAATCTTGTCCCTCATGGCAAATGATGCATAAATTACAATATATATATCCTATTTAAGGAATAATCTTTGAGAATATATCCTATTTAAGGAGTGACCTTTGAGAAAACCAGTATAGTCTCTTTCCAAGCTGTCAGTATATAACTCTCCTTTCAGAGGCATTTGTTACTCCATCTATAAATAGATTTTAATACTACAACTTGAGGATAGTAAAAGCAGAAGTCGTGATTGATTTGAATACTTCATAGTAGGGGAATTTGTAGTAAAAGAAAAAAATACAAACATAATCAAGATCATCAATGATATTCACTGCATTGCTGTGCAGAACAGACCAACAGATTAAGTAAAATATTCACAGGCCTCTTTCTGTAGCAATTACTGACTTTATGCAGCTGTGTCCAACGTTATCACGCAGATGTTTCGTAGGCTAAAACTGGTGTTCAAACATCTGCTTAAATTTTACTATCCCAAATTCTACTGTTTTTCTTCTCACAGTGCTTTGGCTTACAGGGATTTTTTATGAGATCCCTGACACACAGATTCTAGAAGCACTGCAAAACTCATTGCTTATCCTGCAGCAGCACTTGGAGTTTCCCTCATTCTCTCCCCACCTCCTTAAAAACTGAATTTTCATGGCGTGGCTTATCATAGATTTGGTATTCCGTAATGGGAAAAATCCCTGCTTGCATTCTGGCTCCGTGTCAGGTTGAGCAGATGAACGGGCCAAACAAGAAAGCTGTGTAAATGCAGAATCTGATCCATGGAAATGTGAGGACCTTTTCCTCCACAAGAGTGGGCACCATCACTTCTAATGCAAGCAGCTCCCTCTTTCCTCTGCCCTTCCCAGCAGGCAGATTGAGTGACCACTTTGGAAAAAAACATTTTACACAGACAAGATACAGGACAGAATGCTGCCTGTTGGAAATATCTGCTTCCATGAGCCAAAATCCCTAAGGGCTGCCTTATATTGCAACAGCACCCACTTTCCCAAGATAGCTTCAGCTCTGCTCATCCCCTGCAAAATGCTGATCCCAGCACCCACCGCCCTTCTCCCACTCTGTTCCATGCCCTGCAATACCTCTGCCTATGGAAAAAGCCATCCAAGAGCTGGTGCCACACCATGTGGGCATCACCCTCGGTGGTTTTGGTGTGAGCCTGGGGGCATGCACACGGGCAGGGGGCTGTGCACACGCAGGGGCACTGATGCCCGCCAGGCAGGCTAGCACTTGGTGGGGGCACCACTCTGAGGTTTGCTTCCCTACCCAGCCACGGGTGACTCGCAGACACTTGCTTTGATTCCCTTTCCTCTGTCAGGAGTGGTGGAAATTGCCAGTGGGCTCAAAAGTTATTGAGGGATGCAAGGGCTGACAGGAGGACAGGAAGATGAAGAAGCATAATCCTGATTTCCTTAGGGTACCAGGTAAAAGGAGTATGGAGGCACTTCAAAATCAGGCTGCATTTTCAGGGTTTGAAGATTTAGCCTCTAAAATATCTCCAGCTATTTTTATCTGCCTTCTTAACTACTATAGCACATAAATATAAGCTAGAAGTATTTTCAATGAGAAAACTCATAAAGATAAGGGGGGAAACTACCTCTGTATATTAGCATGCTATTCTGAGACAATCCCTGTCCAGCGGCAGTGGTCAAAACTAGCATTGGTCAAAAATGGAATTTCAGTCTTTTGAAGAATCCCATCATTTATTAAACCAATTTCACTACAAAATTGCACACAGAGTCGAGCAGTAGAAATTACTTCTAGAGCAGAGTGCTGGAAAAAATCCCACTCATAAAAATATTACATGGCATAAAGTATACCACAGCCTATTTAAAATACTGTTGGTATTGACTGAGCAAAGAACTCACTCAGGGCAACCTTACCTTAAGCTTACTTTTTTTTTTTTAATTTTCCATTGGATTTTCCGCATCCTTCTGCATGGCAGCCCATGGGGAAGAGGAGAGGTGGCACATACCATGGTCACGGAGGTATCATGGGCATGGTGACAGCACAGAAAGCAGAGCACATGGGGAAGCTGCAGACAGGGGCAGATCCCGAAAGGTGTAGGAGACTGGAAAATCACATTTGAATTTACCCGAGGGAACACTCGGTTTGTCTACCCCTGCCCTTGCCACTGCTCATTCAAGGGTTCACTTCTGTACTGGAAAGGCTCAAAAGCAATTAATTGCTGCAGATTTTTGCAAACCTTCACTTTCCATGGAACGTTTTCCACCCAGGCATCACTACCAGCAGTGGTGTGTTAGCAATGCTCTCTCTTGCCTCTCCAGGTCACAGCCTGGTTGTGAGTCGCAGGGCATTTACCAATTTACTTCTTTCTAATGGAAAACGTGGGGGGTGGGGAGGGGAAGCATTAAAACCGAGGATTCCAGTGGTGATCTCAGAGCAGTTTCTCACTGCCACGACTCCAGCGACTCGGGGGAGACAGTGATGCTCTCCAGCCCAGCTTTGGGAAGAGCTCCAGCTGCACCAGTGCCGTGGCCAAGGCGTTAACTGTTCATGGCCCTGGAGCACCAGCTCTGTGCTCTTGTCCTGCTCCATCTCCTCTCCAGGTGTCAGACCTGCACGGTGCTTATTCGGTGCCTCTCTCATGAAAGAGCTTGAAACCACTTTATATAAGGCATGGGCCCTACCTGCCTCTAAGGAAATCAAAGGCAGTAGCTGAGTGTCACCCAGGGAAGGAGCAGATATTCCTGCAGATAACTCACAGCATTTCCAACTCAGATGCAGCGGTGCCTGGCACAACAAGCTGCTGGTGTTTCACCACGTGTGCAGCTGCGCTGTGAGAAAGCCCAAACCAGTTATTAGCTCAACGCTAATAATATTCTGTCATAGATTTCACCCACAGGCCACAAAACCGAATTTCTTCAGGGCCTGTTGCCAGGGCTGGGGTGTGATGGGTGTAGTGCAGGAGCAGAGCAATGCCAGACAGATGGGGAAGGCAAATGAATTACTTGGATAAGAAAACGGTTTCTTTCATTGGATGCATGGAAGTTTATGAGTCTGGTTATTTCTCAAGGCATTTTGGAGAGGTTTTGCTGGAGGCCAGAACCCTGAGTAGGTTTCCATGCTTTGGTGAATTTCCAAGACCCACACTGGAAGTGTTTAGCCACAAGGCAAATGGCTGTTTCTAGGGCAGGCTCACCAAAGTGCTGTCCCAGTGACAAACAGGATATTGCTGGCAATAACTGTAACAATAGGGACTGTTTGGATAGTGAGTAGATGCTTTAACATGCTGGTCCCATTCCGTCTTTTGAACATCAAATGCTGATTTTCCGTGAGCAAAGGTCTCTCAGCCAGGGTGACTTGTATTGTGTCTAGCTATGTGAGGTTACAAATGTTTATTTAGGGCTGAGGTTGAACCAACAAAAAAATTCAATTCAGCTACTAGCAGGGTGGGTTTAATAGTACCAAAGTTAGCTGGCTTGCTCTGTGAAATGCAGAAGAAAGATGTGCGTTATTTGTTACTTAGGCAGCCACCAAACATTTATATTCATGAGGCCTAAAAACAGAGCAATTTTTAGCATGAATTTTTTTCACCCTAGAATTTATATTCAGGTTTCCTGGAGAGGTGATCAATGCCTCAAGGCTGTCAGTGTTTAATAGGCATTTGCATAATGCCCTTAATGATGTGCTGTAATTTTTGGTCAGCCCTGAAATGGTCAAGCAGTTGGGCTAAATGATCACTGTAGACCCCATCCAACTGAAAATATTCTATTCTATTCTATTCTATTCTATTCTATTCTATTCTATTCTATTCTATTCTATTCTATTCTATTCTATTCTATTCTATTCTATTCTATTCTATTCTATTCTATTCTATTCTATTCTATTCTATTCTATTCTATTCTATTCTATTCTATTCTATTCTATTCTATTCTATTCTATTCTATTCTATTCTATTCTATTCTATTCTATTCTATTCTATTCTATTCTATTCTATTCTATTCTATTCTATTCTATTCTATTCTATTCTATTCTATTCTATTCTATTCTATTCTATTCTATTCTATTCTATTCTATTCTATTCTATTCTATTCTATTCTATTCTATTCTATTCTATTCTATTCTATTCTATTCTATTCTATTCTATTCTATTCTATTCTATTCTATTCTATTCTATTCTATTCTATTCTATTCTATTCTATTCTATTCTATTCTATTCTATTCTATTCTATTCTATTCTATTCTATTCTATTCTATTCTATTCTATTCTATTCTATTCTATTCTATTCTATTCTATTCTATTCTATTCTATTCTATTCTATTCTATTCTATTCTATTCTATTCTATTCTATTCTATTCTATTCTATTCTATTCTATTCTATTCTATTCTATTCTATTCTATTCTATCCTGTCCTATCCTATCCTATCCTATTCTATTCTATTCCAAAAGTGCATTTCTTGTAAGTAAAAAACCCTCCATGCCTAAAGGAGCAGTAACTAACTTGTCATGCAACTAACTTGGCCCGCTGTGCAGACAAATGCGATTGGACTCATTAGATGGCTGAAGACTGAGGAGAAGAGTGTTGTGTGGCATAAACTCCACTCTGTTTCAGGCATAGTACAAAGATGGATGCCATACGAACAGCTTTAGGAGCCAAAGTTGCATCTTTGGTAAATGGGAGAGGTCACTCCCTCCAATGGAGAACTGCAAAGCGTCTGCAAAAAGTAGATGGTGTAAATATGTCCCTCCCTCCCCTCATGTGTTAGCACAAACTGGTGAACGTTTATAAATAGTGAACCCATTTGAAAAAGATTAGCATTGGCATGGGATCAGCTAATTAATGGCATGCAGAATAGCTCAGCTCTGAGTGAGGCTCTGTAAATTAAAAGCAATATAGAAGAAGACAGACATTGCTTACTGTTAGGAGACACATTTTTTGTTCTTCAGTGATGATTCAATGTAATCTGTCTGACTTTGCACTGAAGTGGCCTGGAGCAGCACCAGTGATCCCAACCTTGCTGGCCAGGCAAGCCATGCAGAAAGGGAGAGTCTCCTGCTCTGGCATTTTTAGTAGCACAGGAGCAGTACCACTGCTCTTGCCCAGAGCAGGCAGCTTGTACCTGTGCAAATCCGCGAGTTTGTTCTATCCTGCCTGAGTGTCTCAGCACTGACCCAAACCCCTGTTCCTCGTGTCCTCCCATGAAAGAGAGGAGTTGGAAGTGTCTCTCAGGGATTGTGGGGCTGCCCATGGCTGGTTGCTCTATCCTGGGGCAGGCAGGAGCACCCGAGGGAGACAGGCCAAGCACCAGGCAGCTCTGCCTTGCAGCCTCCCCCCATGGGGCACAAACCACCAGCCAAGATACGGCAGAAAGCAGATGGGAGCTGTAACATCCCAAATTTCTCCAGCTGCAGGCATGAGGGCACATCTGGCCACATTTCTGGTGTGCTAGCCATTTTTAGTTGATTGCTAATGCGCACTGGTTTCAACCCATCCCTGCTTGACCCAGTATGTGATAACTTAAACCCCCAGCCATCACTTCTTTCTCCCTGTTGAAATTTCATTAGACAGGAAGAGTTTGCCCAAGCAGATCTGCAATTTCTGCACGGGTGCTGCCGTGGGAGTCTTCACACTACCACATTCTTGAGACAGTTGTCTCCTATAAACAGTCTTGGTAACACATTAGAGAAGCTCTTCATACAGTGCTTGGGGTCATTAAACTGCAATAGATATAAATAGCACTGAAAGAGAGCCGTGATGTTTATTTGCATGGATATTTGCAGTGGGGTTTTTTTTTTCCTTTTAATGTTCATCCAATTTTGATCACACAGATTTGAACTTTATCCTTGAGACAAGAAAGCATCGACTCTTTTAAGATCTGGCTCTTTAAACTGGCAGCCGCTGAACAGATATGTTCATTTTGCCTCTCAGGAGCTAAAAAGACTTCTCTCCAAATCTTCCTGGTATCATCCGGGATAAAGCAGAAATCTCAATAAAACATTCAAGGTACAACACAACACAAACCCACCAGTGCAATTCAAATGCTTTCATGGCTGGATTTTTCAAAGATGAATTTTACAGAGCCACAAACACTCAGTCTCCCCACAGAAGGTTTAATTTTGTGTCCTGAGTCACACAAATCAGAGGTGATGTAGCGATCCTCAGGCTTTTTCACATCCAGGAAGCCTGGACAGTCTTTATACTGAAATGATTCCTTTTGCCTGAATCATCGTGGTTATTCCACACTCAAATGAGAGGCTCCACATACACCCCCAAGCATCTCAGGGCCTTTTCCTTCTGAAGGTGCTTTCAGCATGCAAAGATTCGAGATAACTATCACTGCTATCTCTTCCTCACACACATCCCTGTATTGTCCTGCAGCTGCACAATCCACTTGAAGCCCGTGGAGACAGAGGTGTGTGCTTTGGGTTTCTGTTTTGCAGGGAGATGGTTTCTGCAGCAGCGTTCTGAGCGCTGTAGTGACAAAGTCCCCATTGTCCCCAGCCCAACACACAGAGCTGATTTCTCCAGCTCATCCCAGCAGCCAGGAGATGTCCTTGTGCATGGAGCACAGCAGGGGACAACACTGCACCATGAATGACATTGGCAATCTGAAAATCGGCTGTGGAGAATAAGCAAACCGCAACACGCACCGCCAGGAATTAGAGGAGGAGATAAAGCAGCCATGTTGCTTTATCCAGACTTATCCAGACTAAATTCCACCTAAACCCCTCTGTCTACTCTTTTGTATTAGGTATGTGGTGCTTGAAGGGCAAGAGGAATCACAAAGAACACAAAGTGAGGGGTTAGACCATTTGAATGTGTCTTGGTGGTTTGGATGTAGAATGATGGGATTTTTCTTAAGGTCAGCCACAGGCCTGAGGGAACGGATTGGAAAGATGGAAAAGTCAAATGGCTTAAAAAGGGATATTTCCTTGCATGGTATGTGATTAACCCAGGGAACTTATCACTTTATGAAAGTTCTTGAGGACAAAATTTTAACAGGGTTTGCAAAAAAGGGTGTTGAACCAAAAATCAGGGAGACTGAGTGCTGTCATAAGCTAATGAAAAAGACTTCTGCAAGAAATGAGCTGGCACAACCTTGTGTTAGAGTTCAGGACAAGACCTAAATTTGGTCTGATGAATGGCAAATTATCTTAAAGCTGCTCACTGTTGTGTCAGAGATGAAGACACCGGGCTGTGAGTTTAGCCCAATCCAGCGCTCTTGTGCACTGAGCTTTAGAAAGGAACTTTTTGGAGTGATTTTTCTGACATATGGATGGGCAAACAGATTTTGAAATTTTGTATGTGCAGCAATGGACTGCTGCAAAGAGACATGGAAGGATTTGAAAAAACTATCCTTTTCTTCCCCACTACTCCAAGACAGTCAGGCCTAGCCTTTCCCTCTCTTTCTCATCTGTGTAACATTGCAGGAGGTGACATCAGCTGAGAAGACCAAAACTGAAACTCTCTGACCCTTCAAGGACAATCTCTACAGCTTGAGCTAAATCACATCCACTATCTCAACATCAGTCATTGACTCAGTTCGTGTTGCCAGCCACCCACACGAAGGGGCAAAGCCACTTTATGGGTGGTGCCAGACCAGGCAGCCCAGCAGATGCTTCACAGCAGAAGATACTCCACATGTAGGAAGGAAAAACAAAAATTTAGCAAACCAAGCCACCCAAACTCCTAGTCATGTAAAAACTTCATTTCTGCCAGATGTGGCAGTGTCTTCACTAAGTCATCATTGCAATGGCTTAGTTACTGGTTAAGTCACTTTGAAATACCTCCACTGAAACCTGCTTCTCGTTTTCTGCTCTCTGATAAACCTTGATACTTTGATGTCTGCACCAGTGATGCACATTGAGGCTACTCTGCATCACTGAATTTATCTTGCCGTGCCTTTCCTATGTTGTAACTTTCCAGTTGTTATGGCCAGACCTAGTGACATCATGGCAAGGGATGAGGAAGAGCAAACATATTTCCTTCAATTGTTCTGTTCAGGCAAAGTCATTAAACAGTAATGACATCTCCTGTCAAATTATTATTTATCTTTGCAATGGAAAAAATACAAGTTATTATATATCTCTCATCTGCTTCTAACACTGACCATTCGCCATTCTCCAGTTATATTGCCCTTGTACCTCAAGCTAGGGGTTTTCCATCTAAGTCAGGGAATATGTTACCAAAGAATGAAAGTTTTATGAATTGTCACCCCATGTTTTCTGCCAAGGAGGGGTGAATGAATGAATTCTAAACTGGAATATTGAACTAGTATTCATCGCCCTTTTTTCCCCAAATAATACCAGGAAAAATGAGTTTTAAAGCAATGTCTAATAAGTAAAAGAGTACAAGAAAAGTTGATTTACCTTATTTAATATCCAGTTATCATTTGCATTCAAACTGAGAGGTCTCTCACTTTTATAGATTTAGGGCCAAGAGCAAAACCATCTTCTTAAATGGAAAGTCATATGCGAGGTAAGGTGGTTTGGGTCCTGGGAGTTGGTGTCCCTTCTCTAGTCCTCATATCCAAAGTGGTGTTTGGGGTCCCAGGGAAGGGGAAGGCATGGAAGGCCATGAGAGCTTGTTATTTCAGCTAACACAGCTCTCCAGATTCAGTGTGAGTCCAGTGCACCAGCAAAGCCAGCAGCAAGGTTGCCCCAGGGTTGCCTTTTTACCTCGGGAACTGGCACAGCAATGAATCCAGAAATACACCAGCCAGCCTCGGGGGAAGAAAAGGCTGGAAAAAACTTTCACTGACAGGAGAAGCACTGGGAAGAAAAAAAAAAAAACTCCCAAAGGAAGGAGATGGACAGCTGTAAAAATATTCCCAAGCACAGTGGCACAGGAGGCACAGTCAGGAGGGTGATGGCATTGGAGCAAGAGGGGAAAAAGCAGCACAGTGCTGTACCAGCATCCCCTGCTCCTGGTTCAGGACAGCATGCAAGCGTCTGATGGAAACAGCAGTCCCAGGGATCAGCCCTTGGACTCCTGAAAGAGTTAAAGAGGACAGTGCAGAGGGGCTGGACAGAAAGGTCCTGCCACAGAGCAGAGGATGCCTGAGTGACTCACTGAAAGTGCTTTCAGCCCCTGCAAACAGAGGCCACATCTCTCACTGAAGACTCTCTGGCACTGACTCCAGCTACAACTTTGAAGTAATGGCATTAGCAGTATCTGCTCGTGCTCGGCTTTCTGCAGACTGTAAGGAAAAGAACAGCTCCAGCAATGAGTGGGAAAACATACATGTTCAAACATAACGTTAATTTCTGTCCCCTGGGAGATGGGACCAAAAGAGCATCTATTTGCAATAATATGCTGTTTTGCTGAGAACAGACTTAAACAAAAATCACATAAGGTTGGAAAATGTGTTTTAAGTTCACAAACTGTCTCATGCTCCGTCTCCAGAGCTGGCAGCCATCCAGATGCTGTGTCCTCACAGGCCAGACCCTCCTCATCTAGGACACACTTGGTTTCTGAGCAATCCCCCCCAGCTCCATTTCAGAACTGGTTTTCTCCAATAACTAGGTGTAAAGTCAATATTTATGTCTAATTTTGGGGGCTCAGTTGCTGGAGACCACGTCCACAGGCAGCAGAAATGCAGAGACTTGATTTTTGATTTAAAAGTTGAGGCATTCCCACCAGAGAATCTCAGCTCTGGCACAAACACTGAAAATGCCTCCTGAGACCATCTATTTTATGCTGTCTATATCAAGCAATGGCTTGTGGCAGTAATGCCTGGGACTTTATGTCCATTCCAGTTGGGATGAGAGCACTGCTAGTGACAGTTTGGGCTCTATGATCCTGCTTCCCAAATGGCTCCACATGGGCACAAAAACTTCACTGAGGGCTCACGAATCTGCATATAAATCACAAAATACCTCTAGAGAGCTGTTTGCAAACTGCATCTTTATTTTTGATTAGTTATAGCTACACACAGAGCTTTTCAGCTGTATCAAAAACCACAAAGGATGCTGCAGAATTGATTGTAATTTTTTTCTAGTTTTATATTCCATTCTTCCTGGTTAAAAACTTGCCATTAAAATTTCCAGCAAAAGCATGAACAACTTCTAGGAGGACATTTGGACGCTATTATTTCAGCTCCTAGAAAGACCCTTCACCTCCACAGCACAGCTCTGCTTTGTGATTTGCAAAAATCCAGCACAATTCCCTTCATCTCATTACATTCTAGTTACTACTCAGGGTATTTTAGGTCTTTTCCAGGAATATAAGGGAGCAACATCTCTCATTTTAAAAATATTATATATATGAAGTACAGCTTTAAGAAAATAATTTTCCAGGAATATCATCCATGAAAACAGGATTAAACTGAACATTAAAAAAGGAGTTCATACTCAAAAAAAAATTCAGCTAATCTGCCAGAAACCAGGCCTTATGGAAGGAGTCCAAATTAGCTGAGCCAGTTCATGATATCATTAATATGGAGAATTTTCCTTGCCACGCATAGGAATAGTTTCTCATGGGTTGTGCCACTCGAAGATCTGCTGGGCATTTACCTAAACCATTTGGTTTGATTTAAGTCCAGAGGGGTGAGGTTGCTGTGGTTCTTTTATTTTAATATTTTAGAGTGTTAAGTGCTTTTTCTCCCTGGAGCGTCCCTCACGGGAAACTGCTAAAATGGTGAAATAATTCATTCTTCCATTATTTGAATCACATTGCCCAATTCATTTCCTTTCCTGTAAAGAACTCCTTGTAGCAATTCCATAAGTCCCTCCTGATGCTTCCAAGGAAGGAAGAAGCAACGGGGAGTGTGAATACAGAATGAGGTCCCAAATCTGAAGTAATGTTTGACAAAGGAAGTCTGTGCCAAGATAATGGGGGAACAGCAATTACTTGTGTTCTCTCCATATGGTGCTCCCAACTGGGTTTCTCTCCCCCTGCCTTCTATTTAAATGCATGAACGTGAGAGATTAGGAGAAGAAAAATAATAATAAAAGTCTTGCAACGATTTTGCGAGGAAAAGAGTATTTTGAGACTATGCCCAACAGGGTGAAAAATCCTGAGGACATGAGGGAGTCTTGTCCCTGGCCCAATGCATTCACAATATGTCCTGTATTGAGACAATTCTTCAAAAGACCACCTGACTAGAGAGCATCTTGTACTTTCCATCCCATAAAGTCTTTCCAGGTCATGATCCCCTTTCTGCTGCTCACTCCCATCCCTCAGAATGAATAGCCACATTACCTTTTCTTGCTATTTATTTTGCACACTGCTTTTTTTCCTCACGAGCAGGTCTTTTTACCTGAAATGTTACAGACAAAGAACGACAGATTGTCTTTCCGAAGATTTCCTGGGCACAACATAGGCCATGGAGCTGGCCAGGACCAGCTATGGATCCTGCAAAGCCACCTCTGAGCCAGCTGGGTCCAAAACCAAACCACAGACATTGCACACATAGCGGCTGCCCCACAAGCCCTGGGTGATAATTATCACCGGGTGTCTCCTCTGATTCCCTCCAGCGCTGCCGAGCTGGCCAGGGCCGAGGGCATGAGAGCAGATGTTCTTCCTTCTGCCAGATGTCAGCTCTGCCCCATGGAAAATGTCACCTGAGATGAGTGAGGAGCAGCAATCAGCCAGACAGGGCTTTGCAGGTTGGTAGTGGGGCCACCCCAGAGTGGCCACTGTCCATTCCAGCAGCCACCTCTTTTCCGGCAAACCCCTGCCACAGCATTCCATAAAAATATTATCACAGCACTGCATCTTGTGTGCAAGCTAGAGAAGGTCAAACAAGTCAAGGAGCTACATGAGAACCAAAAAAACGCCCCAGTAAGTAGGAGAGAAGAAGTGGAGAAGTGTGGGAAAGAAACGTGCATCCTTAGAGGATGGAGGGGAAAGGTATGGTTCAGAGCAGACAGTCCAGAAGAGGTCCATAAATCATAAAACAAGTGATTTGTAACTATGTTTTGGGGGATATGACTCATAGTTTTGAACTTTTGGGGTTAGCAAAAGTTCTGGCCTGAGCATTTTTGACGAACTGTCCCACAAAGAGAAAATGCTGATTCACGGAAGCTGAAGCATTTTTTAAATACTTGAAAGGACAAATTCTTGAGGTCCAGGGCCCTCTGGTTATTTCTGACAGTGCAGCAAAAAAGACCCAAATTGAAAACATAATATCTGAAGGTTTTGTTTTCATTCCATTGTAAAATGAAAACAAATTGTAAAACCTCAGAAGTTGTCACAAAGCTGAATTATCATCCCCCTGGCCAATTCGAGTTGGTTGCTGTTATTATCCTTTTTACAGTTACTGTATTGCAATCGTTATTATTCAAGGGCAGGCTTCCTCTAAATGAAATATTTGTGTGGCAAAGACAAAAATTTTCAAGGAAAATGCTTCAAATAGCATGAACTCAAGTGTGGTTTTGGGCTCTTTCAATTTCTTTTGGGCAATTTCAAGGAAGAGCCGCAGTGGTTGCAGGGAGAGGTTGGCAGTGGTCACAAGCCTTGGCACACCTGATGGCAGAGTCAGGCAAGTGCTCAGGAGAAGGGAACAATATTTGAGCTGAGTGTTTCTCATTGTGTCTTCACTCTCCTTGGTACAGGCTACTGCAGAGGGTTTTTTGTCCTCTTCTCCTTTGATGACTTCTGTCATCACATAAATGTCCAGTAAATGCACATGTCTAATATATAAAACCACATATGTTTGATTCCCAGCAGAAGGAAGTTAGGCCAAACATTCTCAAAGGTTTTTTAAGGACGTCTTCCCTCTGCCAGACACAATCTTGCTGTGAGTAGTCCCCAAAGTTAGTGGCACTGGAACAAGGACTTCAGCTGTGATGCCCAGTGGATGTGGAGGGAGGTGTCTGGGGCCACATTCTGTGAATGCTGCTTGTAAATTATGGGGGAAATATACGGTAAAGGACCTGACTGGGAGCTCATGCTGCATTCATTTAGGAGGGACACCATTATAGGGGAATTGGGTTGTGTGCAATCAGTTTGAAATTGAAATTCGACCAACATTCCCATTTCTGTCACGTCAGCTCCAGGATCCCTCCCATACAGCTGCCTTTCCATTGTCTGCCTTGTTAACAAACCAAGGCACTGCTATTTGATAGGAAGGATTCATTCCATAATCCTGGGGCTAAAACAGTCTGTGCTTCCCAAGAGCTCCTCCAGGGAGGGCTCAAAATCCTGTCATAAGGATAAATCACATCTGACCTAAGGAGGTTCATTTGGGGTGTCTGAGGACCACTGAATTTTAGATTTCCTATATGGGCAACCCTTTTGAATGTGTTCCTGCTGTGAGCTGTCACGAAAGAAATAACACAGAGCCAAGAGAAATAGTGAGAAGTCACTACTGATGGTGCCTAATGGATTTTCTTCTTTAGAAGCATAACCTGAAAGAGGCTGGCTTCCTTTCCCAGTCAGCGTGGTGGGTGTGGGTGCCTAAAATTAGATATAGCCTCTATTAGCTGTAAATATTTACTTCTGTTGCCATAATACATGACTTTTAGTCTGACGATCTTCAGTTTGAAGAAATTGTGGTAAACACATTTTGAGATTGAAAAAGGAAGAGGTAATAGATTTTCAGGCAATCCTTTTCAAGGCTGGCTGTGCTCACACAAGACTATTGGGGTCATCTGGTTTTGGAAGGCTCACAGAGCTGGGGCCAAGCAAATCTGAGTCAGGAAACCCTTGAAGAAGAAATGTATGACATATAATAAAAGGCCAACATGTAGATGAATAAAATAAGGGAAAGAAACAGGTAATTTCCTTAATGCACTTCTGTTCAAAATTCTAAGCTCCCAAGAAATCACAATGAAGGTATTTGTGACACGCAGTAGCTAATTTCTCAAGAAGGAAGTATCAATTTTTCCCTTATATATCTGCAGAACATGCAGGGAAAGTGTTCATATATTAATAATTCTATGATTTATTTTTGTCAAAGAATTAGATTACAAAGAAGCTGTATGTTTGGGGAATTTTTTCACGAATTTCTTTCTTTGTTGTATTAATTTGTCTAAACAATTAGAGAAGTACCCATAGTTTCCATTTCAGGGAATTTTCCTCAAAATCATTTCACAGATGCCATTTACTAAGCAAAGGCAACAGTTCTAATGCCCATCACCATGTCACAAACGCAACCCTTGTTAATTCTGAGGGCTCATTAATGAGCTTTGTTTCTCCCCATGTTTTGTAATACACAAAGGAAAAAGAGGTTGATCATCAGGGAATGCAGATGCCATCTTTCCAATCCTGGGAAATCAACCATGGACCTGCTCAGAGAAAAGCAGCCCCACCAAAATCCTGGTAAGGGTCAGAGTTCACCAGCAACAATAGGAGAGAACAGCAACAGGAACCAGAAAGTCAGGGCAGATCAGGCAAAATAAACACCAACTTCAAAAAATGTGCAGAGCCCAGAAGGAAACTGGACTTTGGCATTCATGCTCTACAATGGAGTTGTTCCCAGGGTAGAAAAATATGTAGTTGGCTGGAAAAGTTTTCTCTCTTGCTTGGGTACCTCAGGCCATGGCCAGATGTGAGAGGATGAAAAATATCTCTCTCTACCTCTTATGGAAAATTAGGCTGGTGTTTTTGAAGCCACTGGGTAGAGCTGGAGACCTCATTCAAATTCAACTCAAAAACAGACATTTTGGGTCCCTTGGGAAATCCTCTCCCCATTTTGACTCCCTAGAGGTTCAAATGCCCTCATTCAGCTTCCCGAGCTGCTGAAGGCTCCCAGCTCCTCCATGGCCAACAATCCTGTCCCAGACATCAGAGGCTTCCCTGCAGGACAGCAACAAGCCCAGCCTCAGCACCCACTGCATTAAACTACAGAATGGCTCATTTGGGTGGTCGCTAAACCCTTGGCTATGGAAACACGAGAGCTAAGCAGCAGCCTCAGTATCAGAGACTCTTGGTAGCTTCAGCAGGGGATGTTTGACATCACAGCTCTTGCAGTCACCCATTTGGAGGGAAGGCCACAAATCCCCTTAGCTCAGCAAAAATATAGAGTAGCTGGGAGATGATCACTGACACAGGGAATGCAATGGATACACTCCAGATGTCTCTTTAACGTCTGCTGGGATTTATATTCGCCCATTGGCAGATGGGAAACCTCAGTTCTGAAAAAAATACATATATCTATGGGCTGAGTTTATAGTAAGGTAGCCAAGACTAGAACTTCTAGTGCTTTGTTTGTCATCTAGCTATTTCTAGAAATACCTCCCTCTGCCCTCTTGGACACCAGGGTGTGTATTTCCCAGACTTGTAGCTGTCTTAAAAGAAAACAGATCTTATCCTAGGAAGAAGTGAGACTATGGAGATCAATATGTCTGAAGGAACAGGGGTGGGGAAAATTCCAGAGAAAAATGTTTGAGGAGGAAAGCAGATTTACTAGGAAAAAACCTCTGCAGTTTGCCATCATCCACCTACCCCTGGGTAAAGAAAGAGCTTTTTTGAAGTGAGCAGATATAGGCAAATATGGCAGCACAGGCTAAAGGATGTGGTCCTGAGTTCAAAAGGATACAGCCCTTGTTTCACCTTGTAATTACAAAGTGAAAAGAAGGTTATGGTGATGAAATTACTCATAAGATTAAGTTAATTTTTCCCTGGTGTGTTTCTGTGATTACAAGAAGAAATAGTTTTTCCATAACTCACCCCCAGGTTATTTTAACCCTGGTTTTCTGGACACCAATCCATCACTGAGCAGGTAGATATAACCTGAGAAGTGTCTGATTTCATCTATCTGTTTGTTAAATGTCATGGAATCCACTCAGACACCCCAAGCATCAACAATTTAACATTTTAACTGAAGGGGATGGGTTTGAACAGATATATAGGGATACATTTCCTGACAGTTTTCTTACCCTAATTTCTCCAGAGGGTCTCAGCAGTGGTCAATCTATCTTTTATTCAAGAATCTGTCCCCAACTCAGAGTCCAAAGATCTTGTGTGTACAGAGGAATGTTGCTGTTCTGAGAGGGAAGAGATTTTTGAGAAACCCCTTTGTTCTGAAATCCTCTTAAAACCAATCCAAACCAGTTTCTTAGTGATCCTCAGTGGTGCGGTATAAACAAGATTTAATTCTCATATCTTTGCCATTTGCTCACTGCTTTCCCCACTGAAATGGCACCAGCTGGCCATTATTATTTCACACTCTGGAGGGTTCAAATGTTCACGAGCTCTCCGATTCTGGGAGCTCTCATTACCAAGAGCAAGAAAGGTTTCTGGGCTGTTTAGTCAAAAAACACACTTCATGTATGAGCACAGCATAATAATGCACGCACTGCCTGATGTTAAACAACTGATTGCACACTGCTGAATGCTTAAAAATAAAATGAACCACTGTTATTTTAGATGATCTTGATCATTAAAACCCTGCGGGCAGCAGGCATCACAGCAGTTAATAGTAACAGTATTTAACATCAAGGAGTAGGATATATTAAGCAAAGTTCAACCCATAAGCAGTCTTTAGTATAAGCACAGCAACACATAAAAGCAGGTTTGTGTCAATATTCACATTTTATTTGGAGGGAAACACTGGCTTGGGAGGGTCACACAGCTGCAGGGCAGGAATCACAGCCAAATCATCTGTGTCATGGACCAAAGGCTTACCCACAACCTGCCCCGCCTGCCCCTGCCGTGTGCACAAAAGTTGCTCCTGCCTTTATTTTTCCCCTGGAAGAGCTCGAGGTTTAAGCCTTGTTTCCTTTGCCAAAACAGTTCCCAGCCAGCCATCACATCGTGATTTCTTGTCCGTTTTGGTGTCTCTTCATGCTCAGGGAGTGGAATCGCTCTGCTGAAGGCAATTTTCCCGCAGGCATGGCCAGGACGGGGGCTTCAGCCTGACCCCAAAGCCTTTCCAGCTGGGCAGCCAGGCTTTCCCTTTGCTGCCCCTCAAGCTGTTTCTCCGAGCACTGCTGAGTCCATGCCCACACGAGGGATGCTGGAGATCACTGAAATCTGTCCTGAGGGGAGCAGCACAAACACAGTGAGGGACTACGGACCGCACCAAATTCTTGTGCTTTCTGCCACGGACAGCCACCCTCCATATCTTCATTCAGCCCCTGTGCAGGTGTAATTACACGTTTGCCTCCATGCATGGCAAGGAAAGTCCTTCCCATAAACATGTTTACACTCATCTGGGCTTAAACACTCATTAAGGGTAAGCACAGACTTGCGTGTTCTGCTAAAACAACCCCAGAATGAGGAAAGTCGGAATTACGCAATATGGAAAGAATACTCTCCGTTCATTAAGCGTGTCTTGACAGTACATAAAAAAAAACATTCTGGAGCTTTCTTCTGGGCCAAATATTTCTCCCACTTCATACCATAGGTATGCTCCAATTGTGCTGGGAGCAGAATGGCAATACTATGACTCACTTCACTTTGTAGGCTGGAAGCACCGCATTTTGTTCCAGAAAGAAATAGATCGTAGGCATAAGATTTAAAAGTCAGCTTTTTGTAAACTCTGCTCCAGTGTGTTCTGGAGCACATTTTGATCACTTGCACCATCCAGACCCTCTCCAGCTACAGCCCTGGCTGTGCTTATTTTTAAATTTACAGCTGTGCTGGGAATATAGCATGTCCAAATTACCTTACAGTGGCGAGCGCGGGAGTTAAATGAATTTTCTGTGTTTCTTTCCAGAGCAACTCTCACGGCAGTAATTGCTGCCACACACTTTTGCCATCAATTCAGTGTTGTGTCTGTGCTGAAGCACTCAGGCGCAGATGAAATGATGCTGTTCCTGAGTGTCATAAGGGCCTGCTAAAGTGATCCAAATCTTTTTGTCTGCCAGCCTGTGGGTAATGGGAACGATCATCCTCCCTCTTTGGTTTTGCATGAATTATACAGGGTTGGCCCACCAAGACTACCATGGGCTGAATGTTTAGATGTAAGTTTTCTTTGGTAGGGTGGAGGTGAAAAATAATTTAATTAACAGATGATGCAGAACCTCTCTGCCATTTAGTACCAGTTTCATTTGTAACAATCCAATATTGTCCCCTCAGCATCAGCTCAGACACCAGCCAGCATCACTGGCCCCAGCAGAGCCAAACTGGAAACCTCAGGAGAGCACATGCAGTTCCTAAAAAGCACGCACAGGGTTAAAAACAAACCCTGGGAAACAGGCCCCTGACCCACAGCCTCTCTCACCAGGACTGGAGCATTTTCAAACACGATTCTCTGTCTCAAAACTGAAGGGACTGTTGCTGTGTTTACTCTGGGAGTGCCTTAAGCACAGCCATGTTTTTTATTTCTGACAGGCAAAGCCCAGGTGGCAGAGCTCTGGCAGCCCCATCAGGCAGCCACACTTTCTGGGGCTTGCCTTTAATAAAACAGCATCAGTGTTGCTGCGTGGGACACACAGAAATCATGTGAAATGTTGGAGGTTCCTGCAGATCCCAGCCCAGCAGGATATCGGTTCCTATATATCCAGCAGCTGAATTCCTTGCTGCAATTCTGATTTTATACCTGCGGTTTGTGCTCAACCAGCTGAGTCCCCGACCACCCTCCGCACACCTCAGAGGCTGTTCCACATCCAGGGAATCAGGGCAGATAGAGCAGTGCTGTAAGCCTCCAGCTGCCTGGCCTTGTCTCCCAGCCAGAAATCCTTCCTTCCCCCCTTCCATGGCCAGCTCAGCTCCTGCTAAGCCCTGAGCTTTCCCGGGATCAGCTGCACCTGACGCCTTTGGTTCAGGGCTGCATTCCTCCAGGGAACTTTGAATCCCTCAAAGGGTCTGCTCCAAGCTGATTTTTTTTTTTTCTTGCTCTCTGGAAGCCAATAGGGCAGAATACCAGAGACTCCCTTCAGAGGATTTACGTGCAGAGAAAGCCTTAAAACTGTTGTATGGCAACAGTTGGATGGCAGACAGAGGCATTTTGGTTTTGGTGGCAGCATCCTCTGCAGACAGCCTTCCCCATCAACACAGGAACCCACAGAGATCTGGGAAAGCTCCACGATCCCGTGGGTGCAAACACAGCAGCTGTGGGAGCACGGGGAAGGACACTATAGGGTTAAAAACACACTCTATCAGGGTGTAAAAACATGCCCTGTAACACCAGGTTGGGATCAATTCTCCCTGTATCAAGTCCATCTTGCAAAGAATGCTCTTGAAATGGAAAGTATCCCGAAAGTTCACAAAAATAACAGAAGGTTTAGAAAATAAGGTCTGTAGGGAAAAAAATAAAAAGAATCCAGCATTGCAGGCATCAAATCCAGGAACAGTGTGGAAAAAATAATACAGAGCAGCAAGGTAAAAGTCCAGAGGGAGAAGGGAAGCTGATAGAATAGGAAGCTCAGGGCACAAGGAACCTCTTTTTTAATGGAGTTCATACATACAGAATAGCCTAAATGACCTTCAGCTGCCCAAAATTTAGAATAAAAGTTTTTCACTAAAATTCAACAGCCTGGTGAAATTCCTGTGGCACAGTCAATGCAGATACACAGTTCAGAGGAAGAGTGGGCAGGGAGTGAATGCTCATTCACATGGCCCAACATCACATCTTCACCTCCAAAAGCCACACTGCCTGTTCTTGTCCTGTTTATCTGGTCAAATAAGAATCTACAGTAATATCCAAAAAAAGCCATTGTACTGTCAACATACTGTGATGGTTGAAGAGTGCACAGGCAAAGTAAAACAACCTTCACAGCACCCCTCCATCCTGAATTCAGTGGAAGTCCCAAGGAGAAGGGCATATCTGTGGTGTCCCATTTGCTGTTGATATAGCCTCTGGTTTTAAGTTTTAAACCTTTTGTGTAATAATGAGAATTCCATTTCTTTTCTAACATGGTTGAGGCCTGCAGGTTATTGAGTTTAAAAGCCAAAACATACAGACATAGAATTTTGCTTCAGGGTTGAAAAAACATATAACCTATTGGAAGGGTGGGATCAAATTAGCCTTTGTTCTCCCAAATTTCACATAAACAAGCACGCTCATGTATCTCCCAGTACAAGGCAAGCAAAATCAAGAGTGCCTGTTTGAACTGGAATATTGCTAGCCCATGGTGGGTAGCAGGAACACATGTGCAAGTTATAAGGCTTGAAATTTAAGATTTTGCTCCGTAAAATGCCCTCGTGGATCAGATGAGAGATTGCCACACATTGAATGAAATGCTGTGGGACTGGGTCAGATCCTGACAGCCTGAGCCACCCGGGACAGCATTTGCAGGCAATATGTGCATCATAATTTAGTGTAGAGATATTTTGGTCCTCAGCTGCATTATTTGCCAGTGAATCATTCTCTACAAAATGCAGCGGCAACCTGTAGAGATTGATGCAAAATTAAAAACCCAACAATATGAAACAAGTAATTTCCAAATCCAGTAGTGGATAATACTTTGTGATGCATGAAATAGCTGTAATGCAGAAATAAAACAGAAAAGACAGAGCGCAGATTAATGTTGTTTTTTTAAAATTCTGATCATTATCCTTATGACTACAATATAACCATATAATTATGCATTGAAACACAGATTCTGCCTTTGAAAGACTTCTGGTGTCATTTCTCATCCATTCAAAGCAGTCATTAAATGATTCTAGGAAACAGTCCACATTGTCTCATGTATTGCCTGCCTCCTCCCCCTCTACTTTTGCATTTTCTTCCCCTCTCCTCCTCCTCCCAATCAATTTGAGAGCTATAGAATATCACTGCCTGCCTCAAAGTGTGGAAACCAGGAGCAACTCCACCAAAATCAAGGCTGAGGGAGGTGGATCTCTTCAAACAGTGAGGGAGTCTCCTGGTCAGAGAAGGGGTTGAACCCAGCTCATGGCAAGTGATGCCAAGAGAGTGCTTTAAATCTGAAAAGTCTATCTGAAAGTCTTTCTAAATGTAAATATGAGTGCATGTGTGTGTAAATGTGTGCCCACAGAAACCCACTAATTTTAGAATACTAATTATTGTGTAAATGAGTCCCCTAAGGACATTAACAGAGTACAAGGATAGTCAAATCCATAGCAGACCCTATGGCAGATTCTGTTTTGCCATATTTAGGAGGAAATACAGCATATCTTCATGAGATGCTACATGTGTGTAAAATAATAGATGCTGAATTACCTGTCAGCACCTCTGGGAAATATCTGCCATCTGCTTTTTTCCTGTTATCTGCCATTTCCTATTTCCAATGTCTTGCCTTGGACTGCCAGGTAAATATGCAGTCAGGTTTCCTGAGACCTTATTTCTACCCTATCCCTTCTCGTGGACATGCCTGTAGTTATCTTTAAGCATCACATAATTCTCTTTGGAGAGCTGTGTTGCGTGAGCTGAGAGCTTTCTGTTAAAGGTTACTCGACAAAGGAAGAAGGACAAAAGCAGTAATTAAATCTAAAGAGACAGGGAAGAGAGAGAGCGAAGAGGACAAGAAAACTATGACAACTTTCACCCCTTTATGTAAAATTATGTGCAAACATTCTCTGCTGCGAAAAAACAATTTATATCTAAATATATATGGCCAGATGGGTATGGCAACTCAGTGCTGCTTGAGTCACAGGATCACTGGAAAAAGAAATTATTATTAAAGCAGGCCCTTCCCAAGCTATGCAAGGACTGATTTCTGATTTTGGTAGTTGTTTTAAATTATGTCATGTTTTGCGCAACAATAGAGAATCAAAAGCACAACTTAGTTTCCAGAGCTGCTCTGACCTCTTAGCCAAAATAATGGAAAATTTTCCAAAAAATCCAGGAGAGGATAGAAAAGCTCATCACAATGCTTTCGCTGTCATGGCTCACTCTGTTTTCCCAGGGAGAGCTGATCGAGGGCTGTTCCACTGGAGGTGGAATTTCAATTAAGGACTTAGCATTTTAGTAAGCAGAGACTGCAAGCACAAACTTGTGGACGCAGAACAGCCATATGAGCCATATTTATGGATTTGCATTCAGGCTGTGCCTGGAAAGGACAATGCAGGCTCTTTCATTTACTGCGGAAAGCTGGGCACAACAGGGCCATTCTCGTGAGCACGTTGCATGCAGTGGAGGCACTGGCTGGTTTTCGTGCTGTGCAGAGCTCAGGCTCACCGCTCTCAGCAGATGGAGGCCCCATTGTGTTCCAGATGCAGCACACACACACACATCTGTGCGCAGCAGATGAACCAGGGTCGCCTCTCTTCTGAAGGGAAAATGAGTCTTGAGTTTCTGCAGAGTTTAGTGCTTCTGAGAGCCTCTTTCTGAAGCATTTTGGGTTTTGTTTACCCTACTTTTTGGGGGCATATATGTGAGGTGAGCAGTACCTATTGTGTCTGGGCTGAAGCCAGCAGGGCTTCAAGGTCAAAAAGGTCAGCTGTGATCATCCTTATTCATCATTACCTGCAGCCTTCAGGGCAAGGGTGATCACTCTGCCTGGGTGATCTGAGAGCCTAAAGCACTGCCCTAAACTTCAGGTGTTGGATCACACCAGCCATGCGCTGCTGCTTGAGAGCTGATTTCCACAGGGCCACAGAAGGAGCATCATATCAGGTGTGAAGCTTCTGTGATTTATTCATGGGAGAGAATTCCAAATGACCATTTTCTTCTGGTTTAGCTGGCCTTGAACACCAGATTAAACCATGACAAGGCTCATGATTTTTAATTTTTTTCGCATTCAAAGTGACATCTCTTAAACCTTCTATGCCAACTATCATTACTGTCTTAAAGAAAGATTTCTGAGACTGTAGCATAATGGAGTACAGAGGGGTGAACACAAGTGTCCACTTTAGATAGTGATTTCACTTTTACGGGTAAGAGTTCACCTTCATTCCTGGGCTTTTATTGCCCTTCTAGTTGCATATGTTGTGAATTACAGTCAAGGTCAGATTAGGAAGAGGTTCTTAAAAGCCAGTTCCTGCTTTCAATGCTATTGACACAACTTTTCCATTGACTCACTGGGATTCAACCCAAGAGAGACATCAGAAATGCTGAAACACCAAAGAACAGAAAACATAAAGCGATAGGCTGGGGGCTCTGGGCATCTACACAAAAGTCACTACAACAGCAGAAGAGCAGGCTGAAGAACGCTGAGTTTGGTAGCAAAGTCAATGGAGTTTCTCTATGTTTTTAAGCTTACACAGCAATAGAAAAAAAAGACAATTTACTCAGCCTCTGAGTGTACTTACCAGATTGTCCCACTATTTGCTGTCATGTGGGATTTTCAAGTCTCATGTTGAAGTATGACCCTGAGAAACCTGGAAGGGAAGACATCTTTTAGGAACAGACGTCTCTTGAGAGCACAGCTCCTGTGTGCTCTCCAGACAAGCCTGAGACTGTGTCACCGATAGAAAAACAAACAGCGCCTTGGCAGGACAAACTTCTGGGGCAGTTCCTAGCAGCAGAAAGACAGAAAGACAGAAGTGGTGTGTTCTCACTTAGAAATCACTGTCTTAAACCTTACAGGAGCTGTGTTCTCTCAGTTTCATTACTGCCATGGAAAGAACTTGGTTGCACACACAAAACCCAGGTCCTAATATCTGAAACTAAGTGTTCAACTATGACCTTAATGCTTGCTGCTTTGTCATCAAAAAGATTTGAGTAAAAATCAAGATGCACTTAAAACATAATTTTGTTTTTAGTCAATTCAATGATTTTGCATACTCCAGGAATCACTGCATATGGAGCACGCCCATGCAAACCTCATGGATCTCTCTGTGTGTTTCCATGCAAGACTAATCTAATCCTTTACCTGGCTGGTGTCTAATTGGTTGAAGATGAGGGGTTTACATGAGCAGCTGAGGGCAAAATTCAGGCCCTCATGACTGGTAACAAAGTAGGACTTAATAGGAGAGAAAAGTGTAAATGTTTGGGAGAGGGAAATGGAAAATTAGAAAGATTCAGACAATATTTCTTAAATAATAAAGCAACTTTAGAGTTTCCAAAGAGCCTGTACTTTATTTCTTATATAGTTCCCAGTGACAATTGGTGGCTTTGTACTCTTCTGTCATTCACCTACCTCTCGAAACTCCTTGCTAAAGCCCTGTCCAGCAAAAAACTCAAGGTAAATAGCTGACTTAAAAAGATGTGTCCTCTCCCAGCAGTCAGAGAGGTTCTGCAGGAACACACGTATCTGCCCACACACATCCAACCACAAGATTACGGCCAAAGTGTTTATCAGTGGAACTTCACCAGGAATTTTTTTTTAGGTCTGTTTGCATAAATGTCAACACTGGCTTCTAAGCTTTTCCTCAGTTTGACAGCAAGTGACATTTAAAGGGACAAAAGATCTTTTCACAGACAGAGCAACGCAGCCAGTCACGCAACTGTACAGTCTGTAGTGTAACCACACAAGTCCAGAGACACAAGCGCCGTATCCACTCAGATGAATGCTATCATCTCCTCAGCCTTCTGCAAGGAAAGCACGTGCCTGTCACAGGCATTTCCCTGTCTTTTTAACTGCTGTCAGCACAACTGTCAGCTGTTTGCAAGTCCACAGGTGAAATAAGAATAAGAATATCATAAGAATAGTTTTAGAATTTACATGCACTGCAGTTTGATGGTGAGGCAGACATGGACGGCACTCACAACCTGTGGTACAGGAGGAGGAAAATGTTGTACCTTTTCCATTCAGGTCTGAAAGGTGTTCTTCATTCCTTATGAGGTGTGGATAAAAGATGTCATAGAACAGTGTGGGTTTGGGTGGAAAGGAACCTTTCAGATCATCTCATTCAAACCTCCTCGCCTCTGACAGTGACACCTTCCTCTAGACCTGGTTTCTTAGAGCCCTCTCCAGCCTGGCTTGGAACACTTCCAGGGATGGGGCATCCACACCTTCTCTGAGCTGTGGTGCACTGGCCACAACTCTCACCAGAACTCATTAAAACTAGGCTTCCTTTTTTCCCCCTGTAATTTTATTGAATTCATTATTTTCCAAAGAAACACCTACAGCTCTCCCCTTAATCTATCTTCAGAGAAAAGTAACCAGTTTCACCTTTCATAGACATTTCCTTTTATAGACTTTAATTCAAAAGGAAATTTCTTAGGAAATGACCATTCTTTTAAAGTAACATATTATAAAAAGTCAGCATAAGACACAGGGAAATATTTCTTTTCAGCATTTTATTACTGTTAGTTTTGACACTCCGGGCACATTGTTGGCCAGGGGGATGATCTTCAAGGTCCCTTCCAGCTCAAATCATTTTATGATTCCGTGATCCTGTGCCTTCAGAAGATAACGCTGTTTGAAGTGGAGCACATTAGAGCAAGCCATGAGCACACTGAGCACCCCTGGCACCCTCTCCCCATCGTACGCCGCGCAGCTGAGGGAGCCCCGCGTTATTCAGAGCGCTCCAGCCACAAGCCGCAGTGACAAACAGCAACTCTGACTCATTGTTGATGTACCTCCAACGCCGAGTGTGTCTAATTTCCACTGACTGTGGCTAATGAGCTGATATTTTATGGGTATTTCCTAAGCACTGTAATATGAGTCCTACAGATCCCCGTGCTGGAAGTGAGCCTGCTGTTCCCTAAACACGAGTCCTGGTGCTCGTGGTTGTAAAAGTCGGAGTTTCTTTGGGGTGAGCGGGGCATGGCAGAGCAGGGCAGAGCTCCGCTCCGTGTGGGTGTGTGTTGGGGTGCAGAGGGAGGATGAAGGCGGGAGCAGAGCCCATCCCTGTTCCCATCTGCTCGCTCTGGTCCTGCTGCCGGACTGACTCAGGGGCAGGAAGTCTCTCCCCCAGAGGGGAGGGCTGCAGGACAGGGCGGCGTGAGCCACCAGAGCAAGGTTAATGCCAGCGATGACCTCGTGGGGAAAGGGGGAAATGAGACACCAGCTTTTGAGGGGAGCATCCTCAGAATGGATTTATCGGGCCTTTCCTGGCAATGTATTGATCCGGGAATAAACCCAGTGAAGTGTGTCCCCTTCCTCCTCTGTACCCACACTGTGAGGTCAGTCCTTTAGAGCAAGGCCCCCAGAGCAGCGGTGGGATCAGGGACGGCCTCTTTCCCTGGCCAAGAGAAAGATGATCTGCAAGTCACGATGCAGCAAAATTCCAGGAAGAAAAAAATACCAGCGACTCAGGGAAACAATTGGCCTCTGGCCCTGGGCTGCCTCTGCACAGATGCATCGTGGCTCCTCTCAGTGCAGCTGCTTTGGATTCTCAGTAAGCACCAGCCACGGCCAGGGGCCAGCAGCAAAGTTCAACAATTAAATGATGCTTTTGACTCTTCATTGACCTGTGGAGCTGGATGATCTTCTAATAACCAGATTAGAGGCGGGTTGCCTTTTTACATTAGTCAGGGGGAAAGGCACCACGGGTGGGAGCTTCTTAAAAATAGAGAGTGCAAAACCAGGACCAGAATATCTAACCAGCCTGTCCAGACACACAGGGGAGCTGCAGGCTGCTGCTCTCCAGGTAGAACTGCTGCATAAATCTTTAGGATGGCAAGGGTGTGCTGACATTTCCGTATCTAGGGCGAGGTGCTGTTCCTTCCCATGGCACAGGTAGCACTGCCTTGCAGACGTCTTTCTGCATGTGGACTAGAGATACATTTCAAAACAGCCAGAAAAGACAGAAGCACGGCAAGATGAAAGGGAAATTATTCAAGAATATGCACCGAGCAGCAGTGCTTGGCATTTGAGCCTCAGCAGTGAAGCCTGCCAGCTTGCATCAGACCAGACTCATCATTGACCGTGCAGTTAAATTGCCAAAAATAGTGCTGTGCACCTCAGACAGAGACACAGCTCCATCCCTCCTTCTCCCATGCCAGGCTTCTCCATCACATCCCTCTGTCACGGAGCTGGGGCTCTGTTGGGTTTGGGCAGAGGGATTTCCACCACTACTTCTGATTCACAGTTCTTGTACTGGTTTTAAACTGATGCCATGCGGTGCAGGGAGAAATCCTGCAATGGGAGAAGGCTGCAGTCATGCCTGTGCTCTCTCTTTTCCATCCTCCTCCAAACCCTGGTTCTGATTTACAAAAGATCCCTAATTCTTACATATTTCAACAGTCAGTAAATCAACTGCTTTACATGGCTACCACTATCTCCAATCTAAGCTGTCTCCAAGGATGAAACAAGACAGGAAGTCACTCCCAATTTTCTGTCTCCGAATGGTCGCTCTCCAGGAAGACCAGGAAGCATTTCAATGCTGCCATATTTATACCCACTGAAAGAGCTGCCCACTTCCTCTAGCATCTCTCTAAGAACCATAGAAAGGGTGGTCAGGCACTGGAACAGGCTGCCCTGGGAAGTGGTGGAATCACCATCCCTGGAAGTGTTCAAAAGACACATGGATGTGACACTTGGGGACATGGTTTAGTGGCAACGTGGCGGTGATGGGTTTAACAGCTGGACTCAACAACCTTATGTTCCAACCTCAATTATTCTGTGATTCTGTGAAATACAGCCCTGTCACTAATATGAAAGCATGTGTGTTAACCAGAGAAAGCTATGCTCTCCATTAATATTTTCAGTCTTATTGAATAATGTAGGTATAGCCCCCAGATATTGCAGCTTTATTTTTCGGCTATGATGCTAAATGCTTTGAAAATAAACAACAAAGTGGCTGTTTGCCAGAGGAGAAAGAGAGGAATAGCAAGTTTGCTTTGTGTGGTAGGAGAGGGCAGTAATTACAGTGCATCTATTGCAGCACAGGTTTGGTGAGTGCAGGAGATCAAATTGTTAGAAAGGGAGCTGTGAGCATATGGGGGGGGGGGGGAAAGGAAGAAAAAGAGTTGAAACCACAGTTGTTCAAACAAATGGGCTAATCACAGCCTGGGTTGCACACACATGGGCAGGTGCAGACTGATCCCAGCCAGCATCTGTGGAAAATGTCACTTGGCAGAGGAGCACGTCACAGGAAAGCAAACGCTGCTTGCCTGACCTGCAGAGAGGCTGTGGCGTGTGGGGAGCCCTGGGGGAGGGCTGCCATGAGAGCTGACAGTGCAGGGTGTGGGGGCTGCGGGGCTGGGACTGGAATAAACACACCACCCCAAGCAGCATTTTCCTCACCCTCCTGCTCCCAGTTCCACGTGGTGGAGATTGCACAGCCCTTCCCTTTCCTCTCTCTGCTCCCTGCCTGGCTGTGTAACACCTACAGCCAACCCTTTTATACGCAGGTTTTGTCCTGTTTCTTCTTTGATGTAAGAGCTCTGGATAACCCTGGGATCAAAGAAAAAGACAGGCAGATAAAGTGCACTAGGTGAAAGCAACTGAGCTCATTCTGCCTTCTGTGTTTCGCTTATACCTGCCTCCCTGTGAGAAATGTTGGGTGGAAAAAGAACAGAAAAACATAGGCAGAGGGAAAATAGAAAAGATGTTGTGTTCAGAGCACTAGAAATAGCAGAAATTTAAACAAAAATTATTCCTTTTGTTATACTTTAGCAGTGCCTTCGGGGTTTTGGACACAGCTCTGTGGTCCATGCTTCGTCTTCCCTTCCACATTGTTTGGCCCCAAGCTGTGGCTTGAGCACATGATGTGGTCACTGACTGCAGAGCAGAGTTCCCAGTGCAACACAGCATCAGCCAGCTCTGGGCAGACAGATTTACACATCCCAGATGTCCAGGGTGCTGCCTCCACCTCATGCACGCAGCGTCAGAGAGTTTAAAACCAGCAGCATCCTCCCCCTTGAATTTCTCTCCCGATGCAGCTCGGTGGCAGCTCTCCTTATATGGATGGGTTAGAAAGCAGCCAAAGGGATATCCTTAATAATTCCAGTCTGTGGCAGCAGCAAAGATCTCCAAAATGCAACCTGGGGTTGATACATGAGAGCCCTGGCCCCACTATAACACATGCAACTGAGTTCCCACCCCTGCAGCTCTGCTAAACCACTGCTCCACCCCAGAGCTCGCTCACACCACTGGCATGAGCAAGACTGTGGCACAAAAGGACTAAACCTGTCCAAGAATCACAGAACAGTTTGGGTTGGAAGTGACCTTGAGGATCATCTCTTTCTGACTCTCCTGCCATGGGCAGAGGCAATTCCCACCAGACTGTGGTGCCCAAAGCCCCATGCAGCCTGTCCTTGAACCCTTCCAGCTCTGGGCCATCTGAAACTCCTCTGGGCTTGCTTGAAAATCCTGCAGACTATTTCATTCACTCCGTTTTGGTGACACCAAAGCAGAGAGTTGAGAGTTTCTCAGTCTTTTCTAAAGCTGTTCCGATGAGAGTGCACAAAAACACTCAAAACCATTTTAAATAAGGGGAAAAGGCAAATTACTTGGCTTTTCTTTCTGCTGAGAAGTGTGCTTCAGCTGAGCTCAGGGGCGTCTGAGCTAATATCTGTTTTACTTAATCTGGCAGCCTGATTTCTTCGAGGATGTACTTTCCGAATGCATTTCTGTGCGCTTGTCAGACACATTGCTCTGACAGGGCAGGAGCTGGGAAAAAAATGTTATCTGATAGGTTCAGCTCTGGACAAAGTCAGCACGAGACCCTGAGGTGCTTTTTTATACAAGAGTCAGCACTGTTTCATTAAAAATCAATAGAAAATAGCAGAAGGCCTGGAAACTCAGCAACATCCCAGTGACTACAGAGAAACAAGCCCCGCCAGGCAGCTGTGGCCGAGGCAAACGTGTGCCTTGCTGATGTTCAACATCAATTTCCAGCAGCAGCAATGTTCCACCGCTCCAGTCATGCTGCCGGGGGAATCAGCTCAAATAAAACATTGCAGGGATTTACTTTCCAAAAGCACACTGAGCAGTGCACCCTGTTCTCTGCTGCTCCATGCACCTGCCGGAGCAAAGTGTCCCAGAAACACGGAGACATGGAACCTGACATTTGGTTTAGTGTGTGGTGGCATTGGCAAAAGGATGCACTTGATGATCTTGGAGATCTTTTCCAACCCCAACAATTCTGTGGTTCTGTGGTTCTGTGGTTCTGTGACCCGGGACCATCCTGCAGGGATGAGCAGGACACAGTGGCCAGGCTCTGAGCCACCCCTCGAGTGCTGTGTCCAGTTCTGGGCTCCTCAGTTCAGGAAGGACATCGAGGGGCTGGAGTGTGTCCAGAGAAGGTTAATGAAGCTGGGGAAGGGTCTGGAGCAGCTGAGGGAGCTGGGAGTGTTTATCCTGGAGAAGAGGAGCCTCAGGGGGACTTTATTGCTCTGCAACTCCCTGGCTGGAGGCTGTAGCCACATGAGGATCAGGTTCTTCTCCCAGGCAGCCAGCGACAGCACGAGAGGACAAGACCCCAGATTGCACCAGGGGAGGTTTAGGTTGGGCACCAGGAGGCATTTCTTCACATAAAGGGTGATTGGACACTGGAATGGGCTGCCCAGGGATAGCTGGAGTCGCTGTCCCTGGAGGTGTTTAGGGCACGCCTGGCCATGGTCTGGCTGACATCGCGGTGTTTGGTCTCAGGTTGGACTCGCTGATCCCAGAGGTCTTTTCCAACCCAAGCGATTCTGTGACGCTGCGATCCCTCAGCAGGATGTGCTACCTACCAGGATGGCCAAACCCAATCTCTGCGCTGAGATGAAGCCCCAGATGAAGCTCAGGGTTTTGTTCCCCATCTGCCCTGAAGGGCCACATCCCCTCTGTGCACCATATTTCCCTTGCCGTGAAACAGGAAATTTCCTTTCTCCACCTTCATTGTTGGCGTGTTTGCCCTGCAGGGCCTCTCTCAGCCTGACACAATGGAGCCATAATCCGAGGGGTTGCCATTGCGAAAAATAGAAATGGGGAACAATGTCTCTCTTCAAAACAAGACTTTTCATGTATCTCATTGTGTAAAATGCACTGCTTAAAATCCATTCACTGTGCTAAGCAGCGGCTCAAATCAAAGGCAAAATTCACATCATACTTGGTAATCAATTGCAGGAAGTAGCTGTGGATTTTCTACCTTGATTCGTTTCTCCTTTATTTGCCATTTTCTGTGATTTTTCTTCAAAGTCCCTTTCCTCTGAAGTCAGATGGGATCCCCATCAGTGGCACTTTCATGTAGCTGGAGGAGTGTGTCAATGTTTTCTAATATAGATTAAAGCTCCAGAAAACAAGAGGGAATGAATTGTTGGGCTCTCAGGAGAGCAGTGGGAAATAGAAAAATTACCAGGCCTGATGTTTAAGACACTCTCTCACAATGCTTAAGAGATGTATATTTCAGTCAATCCTTAAGCAAATACAGCCTTAAATAAAGCTAGGTATAAAATAAATAATATTTATGCCGGGTAAAGGAATAATTTGGAGAGATGCCAAATGTCGTGTAGGCTAAAATTTTGATTTTTTAATTGAGCTATTTGCTGCTATCCTGTATTTTTCTGACTATGTTCCTTTTTGCACCTAAGGCAAGAAATTATAGGTTATAAAAATAATAATTTCCTCATAAATTTCTGTTCTCTGCACCTAGTGATCATTGCATTTTAACAGCAATTTGCATTAAAATAGACACTGTTTGTTTCAAAATTTGTTCACTTGTTTTTTCAGCTACATGGCTGATGTTTCTCCAACCAAAAGTAACTCCTCTGAGTTCAGCAGAGCAGCCTCTGATGTTCACAAGGTGGCAGAGAAGGTGAATTAAACCTAATAAAGCTTTTCAAGAGTAAATACGGTCTAAATGGAGTTATAGCTAACAGGGAGTACAAGACATTCCTGGAAAACCTGCTGAATTAGAGCACCTGATACAACCTGAATACAACCAAAAGTTGTATTCAAGCATGGAATGATTAACAGAACAGTTAAATTATTTAATCCTAACATGAGAGTTAGAAGTTTAAAGAGCTTTGGTTGGAGCAGAAACCTATCACAAATTCCTGTCGCTTGGAAAAGCTACACATTTCAGAATTCATTTCCATTGTGCATGCGAATGAAATGTTTAAAATCATAACATTTTCATAAGAACAAATGAAAAAATGCATTTCTGCAAATGAAAAAAAAAAGTAAATAAATGGATGTGCTGAAAAAAACTCAACAGTTTCACTTCAAAACTTGTATATCAAGGTGAGGGTTGTGCCTATCCACACCAGACTTAGGTTTAATGCATTTCCAATGGCCTGAAAAATCTGGGCTCTGTGTTAAACCTCATTTTCACCATTGTGTAGAGCACTCCACGGCAGCTGGAGGACCACATCTGGTTATTTGTGTCTGCTCCCAGACTGCAATTCTGGTCCCCCAGAAAGTCACCGACTGCCCCAGTGGCCCTGGTGCCTCCCTGGCACCCCAGGGCTGTGCTCCCATCCAGGGTCACTGCCCCAGGTGCAGTCCCTGTCACCGTCAGGGAAACAGCTTTATGTAAACTGGCTCAGGACTTTTGAGCAGAGGGAACAGTTCAGATCAGGGTCAGCTCATTCACACTATTTCACCTCATTTCTCCCAGTGGAAACATTTGAACTCCTCTGCTGAAAGTGATAGTTTCCCATGGAAACATCGGATTCTGTAGAAATCACATTTTATAGCTGAAAATTCCTCTCGAGCTCTACAGAGGAATTTGGATTTGTTTTTTCTGTTCAAAGGAAAAATCCTCTGGCCTCAGCTCAAGCAGGCACTTCAGCACCACTTTGTACACGCTAGGCTGCAGCCGACCTGCAGCCTCTTGGTATCCCAAGAGGAGCCTGCAAGACCCAGTTCTGTGCTGAAAGGGCCACCAAATCATCCTAGAAATTACCCTTCTGGGATCATGGGATATCACGCTGCTGCATGTGAGTGCAACCATGCTGAAATAAAGGATAAGGGTATCCAGAGCTCAGGTTTGTTCTCACCTCTCCCTTTCACAGGCTCACAAAAACACACAGAGGGTTAAAACCATTTCATCCATCTCCATCTGTTGCTTTTCCAACATTACAATCACTTCATTGTCTGCCACACTGGACAGGAAAGTGGAAGGATTCTCAGCAGGGCATAGAGAAAGCATTAGCAGCATTTAAAACCATCGTGGTAGCCAAGAAAAAATAATAATAATTCCTAGCTTCAGATTTTATTATCAGAATGTTTAAATATTTCCAAGCTTTTTGTTTACGGGGTTTAATATTTCTGCTGCTCAAGTCATATAGGCTTAGAGCTGCTGCCCAAATGCTTGGCTAATCTCTGCAAGCTGCAGGGTAAATAGCAGCTGAAGTTTGGTCCTGGTGCTAAGGACAATGGGCCTGATTCTCTTTCTGGGAAATGCAAAGCAGAGTTTCTGTCATGGTCCTCTTTAGGTTCAGGAAGAGGTATTTTGTTGCCAAACCTCTCAAGCAATGCCTCATGGGGAAATGTGCACAGGAAAAAACATCATTAAGATCGAACTTAAACATTTAAGATGCAGTCAAAGCATCAGAGAGGCTGGTGTTAGAAGGGGCTGCAAAATATCATTTAATCTTTCCCCTGCCCAAAACAGGATTGATAGCATGTAAAATGTCAGCCACAGAAGCACAGGATTTTGGGCAAGCCTGATTCTCCTGAGCTCTCACACTGACCTCAGCATCACACTGGAGCCTGCTGGATTCAGTTCAGTGTGCCAAACGTGCCCCTGCCCCATCAGTTCGCAGCTCAGAGCACCAGATGCTATTTTAAGTCACACTACCCAGAGCCATCGGATGCTATTTTAAGTCACGCTGGCCTAGCTCTGGAATGATGCCCGAGGCATCGCTGTGCTCACTGAGCCAGGAGTGGGGCTGACTGCAGAGGTTTGCTCTGATGCTCATGGCACTGCCTGGGACACACACACACACAGGGACACAAATACACACCCAAATACAGCACCCAAAACACCTCAGCCCGGCCCTAGCCACAGCAAGTACTGCAGCCAGCTCAGCTTACCCAGCACTGAATGTGAGGAAGAGGAGTCCCAGGCTCTTTTCACAGACAGCAGCCAAGCTGTGGCTTCTTCGTTCTTTATATTCCTGTATTATATTATAAATCGTATTTCCCCTAACATCAGGTTCTTATAGAAAACACACTCTTGTCCCCATCTGTGTGTATCATAGACAAATTTTTCTTCCTTTCTAGCTTTGGTGTCTGTACTTTTTGTTGAAGATGCTGGTAAGCAGAAAATCCATTTTTTCCCCCTGAATCACACCCGGCAGAGGTAGGATGTGCCATAGTGCTCTGCCAGTATGGACAGGGCCTTCTGCCAGGGTAAGTCACTGGGACAGAGCCCCTCCATCACTGGAAGGTCCAGCCCTCAGCGGGGACAGCCCACCCAACGCAGAGCTGATGTTTTGTCTCTTTCCATCAGTATTATCTGCTCCCATTGTCACCTAACCCAACCAAGGCAGATCATCACAGGTTTTAAAAAAGCACCTAGAGCAAAGAGCACTGTCAGGCAGCGCTGCCTCTCCAGGCTGCATTCCTCTCCTCTCCAGGGAAAAAAAATCCCCTGAATTCTGACCTTTGAACAGTGCGAGGAGTGCAGAGATGAGCTGCCTTGATTCCCCGCAGCCACACAGAGAGACTTGTCCTCCCATGCTCTGGGAAACACCCTGTGTATTGCCTGGATACATTTCAGTGCAATTAGTCTCATTTTGCCACTAATCTCCCTTTTATTCTGATGCTATTTACAAGTCTCATGTTCCCTTGATAACCAGATGCCTGACATAACTTTGGGGATATTCCTTTCCCCAGCACTCAGCTGAGTTAGAGGAATTACTTTTGCCTCACATGGACAGTAGAAAGGAGACAGGAAAACAGTCAAAACTCTCTTTATTCCTACCTTTTTCTCTCTTTATTTGCACTTTCTGTCCTTGGTGGAAAATTCCCACTCCTTTCTCTGCTTGCCATGATCTCAGCATCACTTTTAGGAGATTCCAAATACATCCTTTAGTTAGCTTTCAAGATTTTATTAAGGAATCCTGACTGATTTTATCTGTGTTAAAAGAAACTGAAAATGCTGTAGTATCTGGTCTTTTACAGGTCAGGTCAGCATAGCTAGTTAAAATACTGATAAAGTTACTCCAATTATCAGTTACACTTTAATAATCTCAGAGCTTTATTGTCTCTGCTATTGATTTCAGTTATAAACCCAGCTATGAAAAACAGATATTCCTAAATATTGTGCTAGAGTGATGGAAACTTCAAAAATATTTAGTAGAGCTAAAAATATAAAAAATAATCTGCATTTTGCCTTTTTTAAAATGGGTTTACACTACAGTCAAAGCCAAAATTTTGTTCTTTCATTCATCTCAATGTCACAGACAATCACATGGTCTCAGAAAGGGCATTACCCCTCCATCGAGATTAAGATGATATCCAGTATTCCTCGTTGTTTAGGAACCATCACTTTTTTTTAAAGAATATGATCAGGTTCTATCTGTTTATATTGCTTAATGCTACAGTTGCTGCTCTGTCTCACATTTGGTTGGATTTAGCTCTGTTACTTTCAGTAAAGAGCAAAAAGACCTTCAATTAGATTACCATTGAAAATCACACGTCAGAGCCTATTTGCCTGCAAATTCACTGCATTTATCTGGGCAGGTATTATTAGTTTCCAACTCAGGGGCAGAAGTGCCTTCCATGGGGGCAGCTGATGGTGCACAGGGAGCTGAACCACTCAGGAAGCACCTCCCAGTCTGTGGCGGTGCTCAGCCCTTCACTTAAGACAGAACGGAATCTCACAAAACACTTTCTCAGACACAATGCCAATTGTTCTTCAATTCCCCAAGCACTGCGATCATGTTTGCCTTTTCATCCAGCACGGCTTTGCACAACCTTGAGGTCCCAAGAGCTCCCTCGGAGCTGTGTTACTGGAGAAACTGGGCACGGTTTTCTTGCAGAGACCCCAAGGTTCCTTGGACTCTGCCATCAGTGGAGCTGAATTTGTTCAAGGCTTGATGAGCACAGCAATAATTCATGGAGATGCAGGGGAAACCCTCCAGTGCTGGTTTTACAAACAATGAGGTCGATGATTCTGATAAATCAACTTCATTCATGCTGAATATAAATAAGTAATGTCCCAGGCTGGGAAGAAGCTGGCTCATGTTGTAGTGTTGTGCTTGTTCTGAAAGCTTTGGGAATTTCCATTCTCTTTCATCCATTTCTGGACCAAATTCATTTTGTTTCACTTTCCTAATCAGCCTCCACTGCCCTTGTGTTCTGTGTCATGTATGCTGGCCAATGCTGAAGTCTGACTTCCCAATGTGTTTTGAAAGATTCAGAGCGTTTCATTTGAGCTGCTTGATTAAAAATGATCGGTGGACTGGTACATCCCCTCTGTTCGCTGTCCCTGAGTAACAAACACCCAGCTGTGAAGAGCTTCATCACTTTTCCTCTCAGGTTCCAAAAAAAACCACGCAGCACAAGCCATCAATCCTCCTCTAGGATGGCGCCGTCCTCATGGATCTATTGCTGTTGCAGAATGGGGCAATAGATGGGACAATTTGGGACAGCCTCCTTCCCCAGTGAGGCTGCAACACGAGCCAGGGTTGGGCATTTTCCCACCAATTCCACTGGAATCTTCAAACCTGTGTGGACAAGAGAGAGGGGAGGTGGTGCCCCTTGCCGGGTGGGAGAGATAAGAGCCGAAGGTGGAGAGATGTATGGAAAGAAAACATTGAGAAGTGTTTAGATATCACTTCTCTTACCTGAAAATTTCTGTTGAAAAAGCTTGTCACTGCCTAGACAATCCCAGGCTTCCAAAAGCCTTTAATATTGACTTCTAAAAGCATTTAACGTTGACTTCCATGCTCTGGGAGCATTGCAGGAGCGTGGCTGTTCCCCATCCCTTTTGTGAGATGCCTCCGTGGGTGTTTGAGTCACAAATTCTCCAGATTTTCCGCACAACCACAGAGTTAAAAAAGATTGTAATAAAAAGGCTTGCAAATACAAAATCCAAGAATGACTGGACTTTAGCCTTAAGAAAGGAATAAAGCACTGCAAGACTCATTAAATAATGATGATAATCAACCAATGAGAGCTTTAGATGAGCCATTGCGGGGTGACAGGTAGGAATAGGAAAGTCATGTTACCTCTGGCTAGATCATTAGTGAAACCACTGCTAGACCACACTGTCTGGTCACAGCAGCTGCTCAACAAAAAAATTTGGAAAACAGCTGCAAGAATGACACAAGAACAAGAAAATATGCCTCGTAGGAAGACACTAGATAAGCTATTTAGAGCAGAATAAATGATGCTATGATTCCTATCTGGCTTTAAAATCACTAAATGTCTGTGGCCTAAAGACAAAGCAGTGAATTCCTCACCACCTCATTAGACCAAGAGCTACAAGGAGTGAAATCAGCTGAATCCCAGCCCTGGAGGCCTCTCTGTGCTCCCACCACGGGGAGCAGACTGGAAATGTTTTTCAGATATTGTAAATATCACATGGGCAGAAGTATTTGCTCAGCAGAACATAGATCTCATCCATTGATGAGGTGACAGAAAATGGTGAGGTTCACTCAGCACCCTTCTTTTGGAACACACTGGCTCTCAGAGGTCTGTGTGACTGGTGGTAGATGATCACAGGAGCAATTAAAAGCATTTAGTAAAATTTACATATAAAATGGAGTATTTAGGCCAATTACAGGGCAAAACAGCATGCCTTTGATTTTCTTTTCAGAAGAATGCAGCTAAGCTGCAGGGTAAGTCTGAGAGGTAGAACATTGATTTGGCTGCAATCAAATCTTGTTCGTCATGAAGGAGGCGGTGGGGAAACATTCCTTGAGCATCAAGTCACTCGAATTCCTGGACATGGCCATGGAAGTGAAGAAAAGTCCAGGCTGGGGCGCTGGCAGACTCTTGGTGAGCCAAAGGTCCAGCTCTTACCTGCCTTGGGTGTGTTGGCCACAAAATATTGCAGGATTGCCTTTCAGCCAAAGCAAAAGGGAATATTTCCAAGGAGCAGCACTGCAAGAGAACCTTCTGGCTAGAGTGGCAACCAGTCAGGGCTCAGCTGAGCTGATTGTCATTCCTGGCCTGGATGATGGGGTTTTGTCCTTAAGGTCTTTCTTACTCTTTTTTTTTTTTTTTTTAACTGCCTTCCTTTGGTGTCTTTCCACCCAGGCAGGTGCCACCATCTCCTCACTCGAAGGCTCCTGGCATCTTTTCTGAAGCAGTTGGACACTAATTTGTTGGCAGGGAGGCACTAGGATAAATAGCTGACTTCTGCCTTGCGGTGTCACATCAGACACTGCTTGGCTGTAGTGTGTATTCTGGCTGGTGGTTTCGCAGTCTTTGGGTTCTGCCAGCACTTCTTCACCAGCATGGAAAAATTCCCCGTGATGTGCAAATCTACTGTGCCGTGCCACAGCTAAGCGTGCCTGAGATATTGCATCCTGGTTTGGTGTCATACCAGAGATTTATGTGTTGTTTTGTTCCATTAGTCAAACTTAGGATGTTCTGAGAGCGCAGCAGACAATTTATGTCCCATTTCTGTCAGTGCAGACACAGTGAACATCGCTGCTGTCTGGCTGAAGGGCTCCTGCACGGGTACAGTTCAGTCCCAAAAAAAATCACCAAACAAAGCACAATGGGACAAGAGTTTGGGAAAGATTGGCCACTGATGGCTGGATCTGGGGCAGTTGGGGCATTGAGAACATCAGCGAGAATTGTCACATTGTCCCCACAAACACAGACTAAGCACTTGTAGGATTGCCGTCTGTGGTGTTGGTGCGGTTTGTTTCAGACGGTCAGGACGGAGATGAGAGATCTCTGGAGCTTGGTCTTAGAACGTGAGGTTTATTGTGAAAGGGTATGGGTGTAGGGGAGCTGCTGGGAGCTGCCAGACGCAGCTCAGAGCAGGGCAGAGAGGTGAGAGAGAGAGAGAGAAGAGAGGTACAGAATACGGAATATGGAAAGAAAGTCCCGTGGTTGCCGTTTACAATACAATAAATCATCTTCTGTGCTGAATATTCTAGTTTTCACTAACGAATCTAGAACAAGCTACAAATCCTCTAACATTTACATACAGCCTATGAGAGTAATTGCTTTACCATATGGTGTTATATTTTAAACCCTAAAAACTGCTTTTTGGACCCTCTGCTAAGTTGGTAGGGTCTGCTCTGACCCTTGGACCTGCCTGCAAGCAGAGGGGATTGTTTAATCAAAGAGGGAGATTACGTTCAGTGGCCATACCATTGTTTTTCAGTTATTCAGTAACTGAGGTTTGGTATCTCAAAGCTTGTCTTCATTTCAATCTCGCTTATAGCTTCCATATTCTCAGCATCTTTTGCCAGGTAATAATATTTATAAGGCTTTCCTATTTCATCCTCCCCAACAAGCACTTATTTAAAAACAGAGGTCCCAGCTCAGAGCAGTTCACAGTCCCTACACCAGGTCCGTCCCACACAATATCCATCTGCACCTTGCCCTTCTGCTGTGGTGCTCAAGCTCTGTGTCAAAGTCCATTAGCAGAGCCTCCAGACACACAGACCTGCGACAAAGCCTTGGAGGTTATCCAAAATAGTTATTCAAACTCTAGTAAGCAATACCCAACTAATTTATGATCTAGCTATCATTTTGAAAGCAGTGTTTTGCACATTCTACACTTGGTTAAAACCACCCAGTGAAAGGAGGGGAACATCTGCCCTGCTGCATCAGCTGGTGCAACCCAGACTGGAGTAAAGCAAGGTCCAGGACTGTGCAAATATTCAGCCTCATTTTCCTGCTGGCCCCACTGCGCTCAGTGCTAAAGGCCAGGTCATTTTGGTGCTTAATCAATATATCAATATAATAAGTAAATGACAAGCAGAGTTCATATTTGTCTCGTTACTCCAAGACTGCTCATAAAGCCGAGTTCACAATCCCATAAAGGAGCCTGCATTACCCCAGTGACTGGGAAGGAATTCCACATTGGCTTCCCATAGCCCTGTCCACAGAGGGAACAGGAAAAGATAATAACAGGGTAAGTAAGAGTAAACTGGAATAAAGCCAAAAGTAAGGCCTACAAATCTAGCAGGGCAGTCTCAGCTCATAAATACAACTCATCAAGTGGATACTCTGAACAGCCTTTTGCCTGACAGAGGCAGACTGATAAACTCTTGGTAAAAAAACCACCATGATGTTTTCACAGGCAAAAGCCACTTATTTTGACATTTGTTCTCACTGCTTGAGAGTGTAGTGGAAATTTTAGCACCAACACATTAATCTAGGCATGGCTGTTTCAAGAGCCAGGGATCGTTTGATTTGCCAGTGTGATCCATTTGGTCCCAACTGCATTCAGAGCCAGGAATTCAAAGACGACACTCTGCCTGTTGCTGAAGTTTAGGCAGTTTTGCTGAGGTGCTAGCTGCAAATTCAGAGAGGTGATATGGGCAGGAAGAATATCCTCTGATGGTAAGACAGGTCAGAACAACCGACGAGAAGAAAGAAAATATAAAGATGGATGGGCAAAAGAAAAAGCAGGGGAGGGGGGGAAAAAGGAAATAAAGTAAAAGTGAGGAAAAGAAAGAGATAAAAAGAGAAAAAGTAAAGGTATAGGCCTCATGCCATGCAGAAATTCACAGCAGGACCCATAAGAGGCAGGATGCTACAAGGAGAATTAAAATGTGATATGGGAGCTGGGTAGACTCAGGATGTATTTCTCCAAAAGCCCTTGCATTTCTTATCCCTTGTGTGTGGGAAGAGTAATGGTAGGACACCACCAATCTCTTTATTCCCCCTGAGCATTTCCCAGAGGTGACCAAGAGCCAAACTGAGCCGCACAAAGCATCAATCACTGCTCAGTGTGCGGCTCCACAGACCTGCTGCAAAACATCCACCGTGGCTCCACGGACCACAAAGCACAGATAAGAGTTTGGGATTTACATCCTTCTGGCAAACACAGCACACACGAGATGGACTGGTCCTCTATGCAAACAGCTTATCTCCAAACCATATTAATCACTGGAACACAGCAGCAATATTTATCTGCGCCAGGGCTTTTTGCCAGTGCAGCTCTGTCAGTCAGATGCCACCAAGAAAGAGACAGGCCAGCAAAGCATCACAGAAGAGTAAATTTCAGGGCAACTTTTAAGTTTTTAAAGCACTGAAGACCTGAGCTGATCTCTGCCAGCAGGACCCAGCCCAGTTTGCCTGTGCTCAGGGTGAGCCAGCAGGAGAGGCAGAGCTGGATAACTCTGTCAGCACTGATATATGGCACATGTCTCCTCATATTCGTCACAAATATCAGCTGACCTGCACCTCCATGTGCCTCACAGCCACACAGCATCCTGCTTTGGAGGAGCTCTGCAGGCTCCATGCAAATTCCACCAAGGACTGACGGTGCTACTGTTGTTCACAGTCCTAGAAACCTCCTAAACTCCACCTCAGCCAGCTGTGCACTGCAGCTGGAAAATTGCCTTCAGCTGAAGGGTATATCTTCCCACAGCTGGTCCCTGAGCAGAGTAAAATCTGCAGAACAGGTCTGGCTGCTGCATTTCTTGGCACAAGGGCGGATTGAAGGCTTGCCAAGGTTGCAACTGGGGGGAAAAAGAGCACATTTCCTGCTGCCTCCGGTGAGCTGTGCCGGACCACCTGTAACCCCAGTGCTTCTGAGAAGGGAGCTGAGGAAAGCAGGAGTGCTGCCAGTAACTTACACAGTCCATACCTCTGCTGGGACATTCTGGGACTCCCTGCGCCACAAGAAGCTGAAAACCAGGGCGCCGGGGAGGATTATTTTAAATTATTTTATTCAAGTCATGTTGAAGGAAGGGGATGGGGCATCTGGACTGTCTCCTGCTGTATTGGCATCCATCTCCCCGCCCCTGTACTTCTTCCCAGGGCTCTTCCACCCTTGGGCATCCTTGCCCCATGTCCACGAGTTCCCCTGGGAGCTGCACAGTGCATGAGCTACCTCTGAGATGAGGAGAGGGAGCTCTGTCCCCTTCCCCACCTCCCCTTCCAGTGCCCATCACAAAGCAGCCCCAGCGGCATGTGAGTGCAGCCCATCCTGCTCTCATCAGCAAGTCTGGTCCTCACTGAGCCTTGGTACTTCCAGGATGTCAGGTTTGCTCTGTTCACGTGCTGACAGCGTTACCGTGTCACTTTGCAAGCAAGGAAAGCTGCTGAATAATCACCCTGTCCAGCCACACTGGCAGAGGCTCCAAGTCTGAGAGATTTCAAACAGAACATTGTTCCCCAGTGCAGGATCTATTAAATTCCATAAATTCATAGCTGCTTTTTTACTACATAAGTTTCATCAATATTAAAAAAAAATTGAAAATCAGCAAGAGCCTGTGTGATGTTTTCAAGTGTCTTTTTTGTCCAGAATAAATATTATTCATCCCAGTCCTCATTAATTGCAAGTTGTGATCAGCCAATGGGCACCAGTCTGAGCCTTTTCCCCCATCCCTGACACAGCTCCATGCTCATTCCTGTGCTCAGCCATTTGTCCTGATGTTTAAAAAAGTAATAGTCCATATGCTGCAACAATTTCATTATTTTAAGCAACCTTCCTGACAAATGTTTGAAGGTTTCCTGTTGACTAATGGGTGGAACTGACTGGCCCCCTTTCTTTCCAGCTGAGTAGTAATGATTTAAGCAGATTAACTGGTTAACTAAATGTTCTTAACCCAGATTGTGTCCTTTACACGAAATAACACTGGTTACAGGAATCAGCTAATAATGGGGTTCATCCAAAGGCAATGAGAAAATATTTTTGTCAGTGTCAATGGGTTCAAAAAGAAGTTCAAAGTGAATTCTGCTAAAGGAGTAAACATGCTGGATGTGCTCAACAAACTAAGCCATGCTTTCCTTCATTTACAACAGAATCTGGTCAACATCCCTGAAAATATTCATGGTCCTCTTCCTTCCTGTCCTCCACATCATCCACCACAGTGCCCCAGGTACTAAGCAATGCCACTTCACCAGTGATGGCACAGGGCAGGACAGCTGCACCTCCACTGAGTCACCAAACATCAGCTGCTTCTGAATGCTTGGAAGAAATAAATTAATAAAAAACCCCTCCCAATGATCCATTACAAACCCACCCCAATGCCCGTGGTGGGGAGGCAGGAATCCTGTGCTTTCAGCTGGTGGCTGCTGAGAGAAGCAAATGTCCCTCTGCCTCTGGGACCCTGATGGCAGCGGCGTGTGCAGCTCATCACCCTTGGCTGTCTGTACAGAAATAAGAGCTTGGCATAAAGGATTTGCTTTTGTTGTGACTTAGGTTGCCTTCAGTTTGGGTTGAATAGATGTGCTTGGTTCAGAATGCCCATTGCAGGACACCTGATAATGGGTCTGCTGGCATTTCAGGATTAAAGTACATTAAAATGAGGTTGGCTTGTCCATAAACAACAATTCTTGTTTCTCTCTTCCAGTAACCGTGACTGTGGGAGGACAACAACACTTGCTGGGGCTTTATGACACTGCAGGGCAGGTAAATTACTGCAAAACATTTATCATTTTCCTTTCCCATGGTTTGTTTGTTACTATCATATGCTGGGGTTTGTTGTTCATGATGTTGGTGAAGTTTGTTGGGTTTTTTTTGCCAATACTAATGATCAGTTGTGAATTGTAATGGTTGAACTGCTGACCTTCCCACATTTGTTTTCATTCTGTTTCCGCAGTAAAACACACACAAATACACTCATCCCTAAGAATGCATTTTGTCTAATCAAAAAACCAAAGCCTGATGAGGCCATTTAGCCTCCCATATATCCACCTCCTACTGCAAATGCGATGTTTTCTGTAGTCAGGGTTTTCTTACCTCTACCACATGGTGGCATTGAAGATACAGAGAAGAATTCTCATTTTCAAGATCAGAACATTAATATAATACAGCACCAGCCTATCACTGTTGACTTTTTAATTGATAACCCAGCCAGATTAGCATCCATCCCAACATTCTTCTCCAAGGACAAGGGTGTCCATTACAAGAGAGTCTGAATTCCATGCTCACTTACAGAAAGAATGCTTTTACTGTTTCCACTGAACACAGTCTGATACGGTGTGATTGCACTCAAAGTTTGCAGAACAATTTCACCCCCTGGAGAGGAGGAGAAATGATTTCGAAATGCTTTGCTCTGCCAGTAGAAAGGCAGAAGAGAGTACAGGGAGCAATGTATTTTTCGTGGTGAAATTATCCTCTCCTGACTCCAAATTCCAATGACTGACAAAATAAAGAAAGGGACACAGTCTGCATAGAAACCTTGCAGAAAATTCTATGCTGAGAGCAGAGGGGACACGTTCCAGGTTCCTCACAGCCTGGGAATGTTGTAACCCACATCCCCTGGCTCCTCCAGTCGGAGCTGACACCAGAGCCAGCAGGATAAAAAGCAGTGTTGGGAACTTGCTTCACTCTCTCTGGGTTCCAGCAGCTCTGGATGTAGGGCTTTGCTTTCACCAGGAGCTTTTCTTGGCTGTACTGGTTTTGGCCATGACTGACTGCTGTGAAAGGCACAAACAGTGCAGAAGGAGACCCTCCTGTCTGCAAAAGGGCACTTCTTGCAGAATGAGCTTTGCAGCACTATGCAGAGAGATCAAAAAACCTGCACCAGAACAGACTGTCACTTCCAGAAAAACCTGCTCTCAGCAGGACTGGGGCTTTGATGCTTTGGGTTTCAATTCTTTAAATTTATTCCTATCATGTTTCTGTAGGCAGCAGCAGTCACTCCTTAGCTAGTTTGGTGGCCCTTTCAGACCACACATCCTTTCTATTCACATGGTACAAACAGATGATCCAAAAGCCACTCCCAAAATATGGCCCAAGTCCTTGCCCCATGTCCAAAGGCTGTTCAGTCTTCTGTTCGGTGTTTGCACAGAGCTCAGAGCCTGTGTCACGATCCGTCAGCCCTGCAAGCCTTTGCAAGCCAGACTGGAGTTATATTCAGTTCCCAATCAGTTTCCACCCAGTACCTTAATATTCCTGCTTGTTTCGTAGGGCTGACAGTTCCACCTGCCACCCATTTCCGCAGCAACACCTCCTCTCATTTGTCCTCCCGAGCCAGAAGGAACACTCAGCTGTCTCTTTGACAAGCCTCACCCCTCCATCCATTCCTCCACACTGTTTTGCCATCCCCTCCTTCAAACCAGCCAATTCACCTCCTGCCTCCAAACCTTTTCTCTAACTCATGTCCCTCCCAGACCCTGGTCCAGAGGATGTGGCCATCTAGCCAGAGCTCAGAGCGTGAATCAGCCTAGCCTTGGTGACTAGATTGTCTCCGTGGAGGCTGGAGGGATGATGCTTCCCACATGCTCCAGTTATAACAACAGATCATCTGGGTTGTTTCCTCCCTCCTTCTCCTTGTGTTGTGTGGCTTTCCAAAGGCATCGGTGTGAAGTCATAGCCAGAAATAGCCCCTGACACTGCGATGCTATAAAACATATGCTAATGAAATAACAATTGGAAAATGTACTTCTGCAGCAGGACCCTCTGTCAGCCTGAAGGGAGAGCTGGCACAGACCCCAGATTTGAGGTATCTGGCTTTCGCTATCCCTGGCACAAACAGTCCTAGAAGGAAAAACTGTGGGTTTTTTGCTGGGCTGGACTCAGGTGCAAAATGCTTTAGCAGAGTGGAAAAGAGATCAGCACAGCTACAACATAAAAACAAAAAATAAGTCAGTTTTGCTGCATTTTTGGGGGCCCAAACACTGAGTTGATGGCAGCGAGAGAGGGAGGGAGCAGAACCAGCTGATCTGGACACTGGCAAGTCACAGGCAGGTGGTGTACTGGTTTTGGCCATGACTGACTGCTGTGAAAGGCACAAACAGTGCAGAAGGAGACCCTCCTGACTGCAAAAGGACCCTGGCAAGTCACAGGCAGGTAACTCATCAAGGCCAGGTCTGGCACTGGCATTTCCATGCCAAACCAGTGGCCAGGCAATGTTAATTGGGAAGCCTCACGCTCCCTAAATGGCAGGCAGCACAAGGCAAGCACAAGCTGGGGAAAAAAATTATTGATCAGCCACAGCCCAAGCCCACAAGGGCTCATGTCCCTTCCCAAACACGACTGTCACTCGCTGCAGCACCTCTGGATATGCCCCATACCCGTGCAAATGTCCAGCCCCTTTTGTATATTAATTTCCTTGACTTCAGCCATCTCTGAATGAGAAATGACCCTGCAGGGCCATATCTCCTAAAGGTCCATTGCAAGGTTTTACAGCCTTCTCCTGGAGAGCAGGTACAGAGCAGGGCTCCTTGTCTGATGTGGTCTGGAGGCTTCTGTACACGTAGAGGAGCCCAGATCGACTCTTATCCATGATATTTGTGTTTTAACCTGTCTGAAAAATCCCATGTGCCCTGGTGGGAGGTGAGACCTCTGCTGTGAGAGGCATGGCTGTCCCTGCTTGCAGTTTATATAATGCTCTGTGCTAATAACTCAAACCAGGAACGCTCTTCCTGAAAAAGGATTTTCTAGGGATTCGGAAGGAACAAGGGAAATAAAATTAAATGCATGCTCCTGTAGCTGTCACAGCCAGGCAGAGCACTCATGGCTTTAGTCTGTAATTTTAATGGTACAGTAAGTCCCAGCCCCTCTAAATATGCACGTCTGGAATATTGAAACTGCCTATATTTAGCCAATTTCTTCCCAAATCGACTAAACGAGGATTCCTTGAGGCTTGCTGCCACCACGTGGCTGATCCAGGAGCCTGATTTGGAGCAGTTAAACCAAAAACAGAGGGCCTTGCCAGGCACCTGCATCAGCCTGTGACAATCTTAATCTCAGTTTTGCTATTCTGGGTTAAAATAACATCCCATAATCAGGTCAAGCTTTCCTAATGCACCTCATCCACATAAAACTGTCTCTACAATGCAATTTCTCCTCTGATCCATCACCTTGGCATCTGCTCTGCCTCTATGAACTCCTCTGCTGAGAGCTGAGTGACATCTCCAGGGCCTTGAATAAATCTCCTGTCACCGGCTTTGCTTCTTCATGAACTGCAGCACTGATGTTTCCACAAAAGTCTCTGAGGGGTTTTCCTGCTATTCCTTAAATGTAGAAAATACACTTTCTTGGGAGGTGATATATCCAAACGTCTCCTCTTGTAAATCCTTCTTCAGATCCACACTTCCTATGCCACTGTAAAGACATAAGTCAGTTCAAAAATACTCTTTACCCCAAATCCCATGTCTGTGAGGGCTTCAGGTAGTAACTGGGATTTTACTCCTCCTGTCAAAGTGGGCTTGGGACAATGAACATTCAGTTAGACAAAGCAAAATATTTTGTTTGGGTTTTAGAGTGTTTTTTTAAACTTTGCTTTCATGAGACAGAGCTAAATCTGGGCTCATGCTTCCTTTCAGAGTGAATAATTAAAGTTTTAGGAATTTTTTTAGAAGCAGTTGGTGCAAACTCTTTTTGAGTAATTCATTCGTGCATTTTGGAAACTAGTGCTGGTTCAGAAGTAGTCTGGGCCAACTTATCAATATATAGTCAGTGAACAAGAGACTTCAGAAAGGTGATTTACCAGTCCCGATTCACAATTTTTCCCTCTCATTTGTTGACCCAACCAAAGCAAGGCTGAACTGAAACATCATCAAGTCTGACACACAGTGATACAGTCCTGCACCATTTTCTCCTGCAGGACAGGCAGCAGCTTGCATTGCTCCTGCCCCTAGTGTGGGTTTTCCCTGCCTAAAATAAATGTTCTCAAGTCTCAGAAACAGCACCCCGGTGTCTTCTTTCCCCCCTTTTATTAGTTTTATTTCCTTCTATTAAATATTCAGTATCTGCAAAGCAAATCTGCACCAGCTGAGTTTTCACACAGTTATCACCGAAAGCAAGCAGACTGCAGAGATCTGAGACTTGTCCAGAATGCAGAAACTAAAAACTGCAGATCTACATTGCAGTCAGGCTTGACAGCAGCATGTATTATTGTTTCCCACACTCCAGCTTTGCGTTCCTTTCCCCTTTTTTAACTCAGGACCCCCCAAATAAGCCTTTGGAACAGATGTATCCCCTCTAAAACACATCTGTTTTATTGCACTGAAGTTTTCTAACAGTTTCATTGAACAGTACCCACCAGACACAGCTACAAATGCTCTCACCATCAGAAAGAGCCAGGCTATCCCTTTCACATGGCTTGCAAAACCTCTGCTTGCTCTCAGCATCTCAAGCCTGAAAACAGACCCAAATTTTTCATTGAAACTCAGCTATCAAAGCCAGCTCATGACATATCACAGCTGCACTTCGAGCTGCTTGAAAATTCACCCTCTTCACCACTAGCCCACGGAGAAAACATCTCTCCTTGCACCGTCCAGGGCCTGTGGAAGCACTACAGCCCCCAGAGGGATGCACCCAGGCTCTGCAGGCTGGATTTGATCTGATTTCTGCTTCCAGACTGAGTGTCTCCTGCTGAATGGCATTGCTGAGCTCCAGGCAGGACTGCAATGGCAATGGTCAGCATCAGCCTCGGCACCGACATCCCCACAGATAGCACACACACAGACAAAACGTGGGCACAGAATCACAGGGGAGTTGAGGTGGAAGGGACCTTCAAAATTATGTAATTCTGAGCCTGCCCCTGCCAGGGATAGGCACACCTTTCACTAGACTGCATTGCTCATAGCCCTGTCCAACCTGGCCTTGAACACTGCCAGGGATGGGGCATCTTTCAGCTCTTTTGGGTGAAAGTGCTGGAAAATCAGCACCCTTGGCCTGTGAGGGGTAGTTTTCCCCCTCTCCAGCAGCTCCCTGGAGTTTAGAAGTGTCCATGAGTGTGGACAGTATTGACTGCTTCATCAAAATCCACCTGATTCCCCCACTTGCAGTTATCCCCAGCTCTTAACACTCTCTGCTCTCCCCTGGCAGGAGGACTACAACCAGCTGAGACCCCTGTCCTACCCCAACACAGACGTGTTCCTCATCTGCTTCTCAGTGGTGAATCCTGCCTCGTACCACAACGTGCAGGAGGAGTGGGTGCCCGAGCTGAAAGTCTGCATGCCCAACGTGCCTTACGTCCTCATTGGAACACAGGTAATGCTTCCCCTGAGCATCTGGAAAGATTTCCTGTTTAACTCATGGGAAATGCAGCCACATTTTCCCATTAGAGGAAAAATCAGGCACTGGGAGTGGAAGCCAACGTGCAGATGTCCAGACTGGCAAAACTCATCCCATCTTTTTATTCAAATTATATTAATGTGGCAATGAGACATAAATACCTATAGGGAGAAAAGTTTTCTTACAGGTGTCTAATGAAGAGAATAAAAAACCATCAAAATTTGTGACTAGAAGCTAAAGCTAAACTTCAAACTAAATTTTAAGAATGGGAGTAATTAACCAAATGACATGGGAAGGAAGTAGCCTCCCTTTATGCTCTTACATCAGCCTTACAGCTGGTGACTCACCATCCTGCTTGTGTTACCCTGATTGTTAGACTGAATGACCAAACCACTTCATTTTGCCCTTAGAATCTATGAATCTATCAATCAAATCAAAATGCCTTAAATATGGGTTTGCTTCCAAGACACAGAGTGGTTAGAGATTGTGAGGGTTGGGATACGACCACCTGGAAAATGTCAGAATACTTGACAGTAACCTAAGGCAAGTTAGAGAAACAGATCAAAATCTGGTCACAACCAAAATCTTCATGCGACAGGAAAGGCAAATGGCTTTGTTTTCTACACGGGAATAATCCAAAACACCCATTTAAAAATAGAAGCATTATCCTTTGGATCGCACAGTCTGAAAATGGTTGGGTTTGCAATGCCAGAATGCTTCACTTTGATGTTTTCCGTGGAAATAAAGGGTTTTGTTTCAAGTCAGTCAGACCGAGCTGTGTCTGTCTGGGCTGTCAGGGTGGGGTTTGGGTGATGCAGTGCAGGGCTGCAGCAGCCTCCCTTTCCAGCAGGGCTCAGACTTCCACTGACACTTTCCAAGGAGAACTAATTCATGGTAAACAGGG
>VZRL01002501.1:982612-1000709 GCA_013397895.1 Origma solitaria | reverse complement strand
GGGGGAAAGATAAGTACATGTGCAATTAATTTCTGAAGTATCACCTGAGTTGAGGAAGACAGATGCCCTGATGTGGATCTGTAAAGCTGTGAATATCTGCGTCAAGAATTACAGCACAGAGTTTGTGTGTTTTCTACTAGATTGACCTCCGGGATGATCCCAAAACTTTGGCACGGCTGCTTTACATGAAGGAGAAGCCACTCACCTACGAGCACGGAGTGAAGCTGGCAAAGGAGGTAACAGCTTCTTCTGAGGTCCCATCAAGCTGAGTGATCACAGCTTTCCACTGAGTTTCTTTCATTCAAGGCTCCTCCAAGGCACATTTGTCCCCAACAGTGGTGAAAGGCTCTGTTCAAACAGGCTGGACCCAAAAATCTCACCATGTGTAAGAGAGAGATGTCCAAACACTTCTTGATCTCTGGCAGGTGCCATGACTGAGTCCTCAGCAAAGCATCAAGGAACACAGGGCAGCAGGGGGAAAATGGGCATCAAAGCAGATTTTACTGCCTATTTTACCTGAGCCACGTGTTTCTTGCTCAGGGTTCTGCCAGGAGATGCATGTGGCAAACTCTTCTCTGCTGTCACCTCCTGTCAAACTCCTCCCTATCCCTTAGAAAAGCACAGACAACTTGATTCTCACTTATCCACTGCACTTCAAGCAGCAGAGAAGGTTCTCCCAAAGTTTCTGTGATATTGTACATTTCTCCTGGGAAGGTGGGGGGATAGCAGCACCCCCCAAGCCCTGGGATGCAAGATTCTGAACCTTGTCCACCTTATATCCCATAGGTGCTACTGTTGGCCCTGGCCCTCAGAACAAGAGTATCCATTAGCAGAACAAGCTGAATAAGCCACAAGGTTGCTGAATAAGCTGAGGCTGCTTTCCCTCCACTCTATGTGTTTGTGTCATGCCAGCATACCCGGGAGACTCCCATCTCAAAATGAGCTTCCCCATTCCCAGAAATCAGCTCAAAGCAGCTCCCTGGTGTTGGAGGAGGCAGGACACCAAAGTGGCAGCTCAGGGGAGAAGAGCCAAGTGTATGATGGGCTTCAGCTACAGCCCAGCGTCTCCTTGAAAGCCTCCCCAGCTGCAGGAGGCCAAGCTCCTGGCCCAGCACTCACCCATGGGTGCAGCCTGGAGGGTCGTGCAGGGAATTCCCACTCCCCACTCCACATGTGTGGAGATGCTCATGTTGATGCTGATTCCTGCTCTCTTGCTCAGAATGACCATGTGAGCTCGTCCCTTCATCCCACAGGCAGCCAGATACCAAACAGAGAAATGGTCTGAGCCCTTTTTAAATGCAGAAAGATGCTGGAACAGGATCACTGTGTCTCTCCCATCAGTGGGTGCTCACAATTTCTCTCTTCTCTTTCAGATCGGAGCCCAGTGCTATCTGGAGTGCTCAGCCCTCACACAGAAAGGCCTTAAGACTGTCTTTGACGAGGCAATCATGACCATCTTCCACCCCAAGAAGAAGAAGAAGCGCTGTGCCAAGTGCCACAGGTGCTGCACGCTCGTGTGACACAGCAGAGCGAGCTGAGCTCGGTGACACCAAGCAGGTTAGAAAGGCAACGAAGGCCACATGCCACTGAAATGGGGAACATGACCAGAAAAGGGTCCTTCTCACCCAAATATAGGAGCCCTCCGTTCTGTGAACCCTCCAAGCTGTATGGCCCTTGGCCAGCTCCTGTCTCTGTGCTTTCCTAACCTACCAGGGCTGTTTTGCAGCCTGACCCCACTGCTGCAGGCTGCACCCACAGAAATCAGGATTCCTGCTCCTGCCTGGCCCCCCAGCCTCAGGAATGAGGTGAAGGTGGCGTGTGACAAACAAAGAACTGAAGGTGGCAAAAGGAGCAGGAGAAATTCTGTTTGTGGCCTTAAGTAAGAATTGATCAAAATTAGGAATTTGCAGTCCTTAGGAATTGAATCTGAATTGACTGAAAGCACACGGAGATCTGGAGAAATCTAATATGTAAGATATACGCTCTAGGTAGGATGTACTCTGAAATTGCTTTTCTTTTATAAGACTTGCTAGTTCAGGAGATACTTTACTTTTTGTTCAAACCACATGGAAGCAAAGGTGGAGTGATTCCAGTTAGTTTTCACTTAATGGTGAATCTTCACAGCGTCAGGATGTTGCTGCACCCAAGCTATCGAAAAGGATCAACATTTACCTCCAGACTTAAGGAATGTTCTTACAACAAAAAAATGCAAATAACTGTATTTTTACAGAGGAATGTTCAGGCTGAGCCATGTTTCTGTAAGCTGGGAAAGGAAGTACAGAGTTGTAGCATTAATGTACTGAAACAAAGAAATTCTGCCACCAAAGAATATTGCCCTAGACATGAAATAGCAGCATGGAACAATCTCTCTTCAAACTGAGAACATGAACGAGACACATTGCCATGGCAACTGAGAATTTACCTTATAGATCAGCTGGATCTCTACATCTCACCCAACAGCCAAAAATAGCAAAAATCAAAAAGCCAAAGGTCATACTGACTTTAAGTGCTTTGAGGTGATCGAATTGCCTTAAAATTATCCCTTTTTTATGAAGTATTTCTGTAAAAAGCCTCGTCAAAGTGGAGTTCTGAACTTGTTGACTTATTGTAGTCTCCCTCCTCCCATTCAGTGCTTCTCTCTCTGCTCCCATTTTTCATCTTCACGGGGAGTGCTGTTTTAGTTGCGGCGTGGCTGCAGTCCTCAGGAGTGGACTTTTCCCTGAGTGGCAGACGATGTGCTGCAGCCCCTGGAGATGGGAAGCGCAGCCCATAGGGGAAGGGAAGCTGCCTATGAGCTCCCCTTGCTGCTGGAGAAATTGTGCCTTTTCACCAAAGCCTCTCCCTGCATCCTGCAGTTTTGCACATCACAGCAACTCAGACATTCAGGGGTGAACTCGAAGGGCACTTTGTTACCTGCAGCTGCCTTTGGGTGACCTGGCAATGTCACCGAAACTGCAGGAGAAACAAAAACCCTCCGACAACATTTTAGTGTAAGAGTCAAGGCATTACTTTATTTCTGGCCAGGATGTGCAACAGAAATAATTTCATCCACACATAACCTGGGTGTGCAGAGAAAATAATTCCATGACACATGAATTTTACAGGATTTTCCTCAAAAGTTGTGCAGTCAAAACCCATAGAACTTCATTGGTTCTCATTGGTCCAAAGTTGCGCAGTCCTTAGTATTTTGTTTCCTATTGGATCTGAATTTCTTCAGATTAGATTTCTAATTAGGTCATCACTCCTTGATTTCCTTTTCAGCCTTTTCAGAGCAGGTGTCTCCGTCCCTGCGGGGGGTTAGATATTCCTTGGTGTTGTCTGGGGTCGATATTCAAGGCTGTTTGCTGGTGGCAGCTGATGTTCTGCTGATGGTCATTATCTTTTGGGTACCTCTTTTGGGCTACTCCCAGTCTGCTGATATGTCAAGCTCATCAGACTTCCCCTGGTGGAACAATGCCCTGGAAAGAAACTTAGAATTCTTTCTCCAGGGGAAAATGCAAACAAAACCCTTGACTAAAGTTATAGGAAAATCTGTAAACTGGTATATTTTCCAGCAGTAGTGCCACAAGACTGTCTTATTATGAATTTCATTCCCCAGGCAGGAAATCACAGTGCCAGCACACACAGATTTGAAGATGTAACTCCTCGCAAAAGCCATGTCCGTAGGCAGCATTTCCAGAAGTGCCAGGAGGGATCAAGTGACAGCAGTGGAGCACAGATCCTGCTCCCCTCTGCACCCCATCCCATGAGACTGGCAGCCCTCTCCTCTTGGGAAGCACAGAGCTGAGAGCACACATGTCCCCAGAAAAACTGAGAAACTCCAGAGCTGGTGCTGCTCAGAGCAGTGAGTGACTGCAGCAGGACAATGGGAACGGTGCCCACGGCACATGGAAGGGACCAAGCTCGGGGCAGTGCCCAGTCCTGAGTCCAGGCTTAGGGGTCTGAGCTTCTCCTTCAGCACAAACTCAGTTTCATACAATCATGGAATGGTTTGGCTTGGAGGGGATCTCAAAGGTTGTCTAATTCCAACACCTCAATCATGGAGGACACCTCCAGAAGCCAGCTCCGAGACCCCAAAATATTTCCAGGTAGAAATCAACAGCTCTCTCTGACAAATCCATCAGACTCGAAGCAAATGCTTTGCTGTTGTTTCCCAGTGGCTTCCACTCACCATCTCTTTCCCACTGCACACAGACACAGATGAAAACACAGTTGTGCTAAACCTAAGGCAGAAAAAGAAAGTCCTCCTCACTGCTGGCAATTTTTCATGTGTATTTCCTGTTTGGTTTTATTATTCAGACATTTACTTCGGAGAGCCTGGCTGCTAAAGCCCAGCTCCGAGCGAGGTGCAGGGGTCCATGGCATGCCACAGAGTTTGTGTCCATGCCCAGGCAGAGCAGTGAAAATTAATAAATATTTAGGTTTATAGCATGACTAGAAGTCCACTGAAACAAAAAAACCCAAAAAACAAAAAACAAAAAAACACCCAAACAAACAAACAAAACAAAACAAAAAAAAACCACAAAGGAAAAAAAAGCGCCTTTAACAGATTTCAGGGAAAATTCTATCTGCACCGTGCTGCCTTTTACTTCAGTGGAAATTAATGAGGATGATGGCTTTAGCTCATGTAGGATGCTGGAGAGCGCTGTACGAGTCTCTGGTGGCAGTAGGTGAAGTCTGGTTTAGCTGAAGCACAATGCAAACACTCAGGTTGGACCTGCCTGGTGTTCTCAGAGCTTTAAAAAATGCAAAAATAGAGGAAATAGAAAATCCAGAGTGACAACTGAGCTCATCCTAACATAATGAGCACACTGGAGAAGTGAAATGAAGCACCCTGGCATGCATCAGGGAAAGCCACAGATAATCAAACTGCATTTTTGTGTGCCACTGAGTGCCAGGGGTGGTTATTAATCCTAATGGAACGGTGTAGGATCAGCAAGAAAATCAAAAATCAAGTGGGAAGTTGTAGCATTAACGTAACTGCAGCAGTTTGAGGAATTTAACTACAAAACATGGTGATGGAGAAGCTAAAATGCTGCTGTCCTCATGTGTTAAACTGCAGCACCCTGAACAAGTCCTTTCATAGAGAAAGCAGATAGAAAAGTGTTCATAGGCATACAAAAATGGTAAGGCTAAGCAGGAGATTCTTTGCACTTACAAAATGGAGCACATCAAGCTTGTGAGGCAGTAAAATTCAAGTTTTTCAGATTGATTTTAACCAAAATTTGACATCTGGGAGCTGCAAGAGAGGGAGAGTGGTCACAAACCACTGAGAAATGGCCTCTGCACTCCATTTATTTTAATTTTTCTTCCAACAAAAATGAATGTTTTTTAAAAAGCCATGTTTAATGCAGGTCCCATAAACATTATTGCTGTGTTAGGTTATGTACACACACCTGTCCATGAAATGTGGCACTTACTCAAGGATCTGCCCTGTTACACTATTATTTTGGGGAGGCAGGGACAGCACAGGCCAACAGGTTTAGAAAGGGATTGTAGGCAGATGTAAGGAGAGTCAGTGACTATCTGGCAAGTCATACCTAATGCCGTTTTTAAAGGCAGCAGATGGTGTGTGAACAGGCAGCAAAGCTTATTTTCAGAAAAACCACAACACCAGACATAGTGCAAGTGCAGGCATAAGGCCACAGATATAAACTTCAAGTTATTTTCAAGAACCATTAGTAATAAGGAAAGAAAATCAATAAAGGACTGCCAGGTGAAAGGAGATGGGTTTACTCACTGCGAGATGAGCTAGAAATCAGATCCCAATTTCACCTTAAAAGGAACACTGTTAAGGAAAGTCATAAAGGTTAGGAACCATCCCTGGAACTTATTTGACAATGTCCACTTAATGCAGCTGATGTCAAAGCCTTTTCTGACAGGCTTGCCTTTGCTAATAGCCTGCTGTCAATTCAAAAGCACTCACAGCTTATAGGAAACTTGCTGGATCCTGTAAGACACATCTCCTTTGGCCTCTTCTGGAGCCTTAATGCTCTACCAGGAATTCTTAATCCGAAGCTGTAATTTCAAACCGAGTTCTCTAAGTATTTTCATGCAAACCCTTGCAAGGAGATTTTAGAGGTATTTGAGAGAGAGCTCAAGTCATCAGAGAGTTGTTATGATATTAAAAGAACCTAGAGATGCCTCTGCCCTTCAGAGCTCTGTGGAAACACCAGACTGGTGGAACTGGGACAGTCCTGCCACTTCCAGCATGACATGCAGGAGGCCCCACAAAGACTCCCACGGTTTGTGCTCTCCCTCCCAGACCTCTGAAAAACTGGGGAGAAGGCAGGAACAATGCTCTGTCCCCACCCAGGTCCGTCCTCATTTGATCAAGTGGATATACGCCCAGTGTAGTTGCAGAATTCACCCCAAGTCCAGTATGACAATCAAAACAATCATTTCAGCAGCTGACATTTGGGAATTCTCACCTTTTTTCTCTTTCCAGACATTGCATCCATTCAAAATACTCACAGAATCATACATAGCACTGCATCTTAATAAGAAATAAAGTAATTGCAAATACTTTTATGAAAGGGACACATTTTGGCAGTCTTCCTCGTACTGAAGAGAATCTCACTTCACAAGGAGCTGTCTCCAGTTTGCTCATGTCCCATTCAATCCCACTGGCACTGCTCAGGTGGTGAACGAGGCTGAATGTGGCCCTTGGTGATCTGCCCTTGCAGTTTCCTTACAACAAAACCTATCCCAGCTGCTCGAGTGTTGGTGGCCTGTGTTCCTTCAGGAATGGTGACTCAATCCTTTCCCTGGGCAGCCTCTCTCTCCCTTTAATTCATATATGAAAGATGCCCATCTGCCTTTATATCTCACTCAGAGCCCATGACCTTTTCCTGTACCTTTTTTCCCAAGTGGCACAGCAAATACCTCTTGACTCACCATATGGAAACCTCATCTGGATTAACAATAATTTGCAGTGGCATCAATCTGTCTCAGGCCAGGATTGTTTTAAAGCACATTTGTCTTCTCCAACAAAGCAATCCATATGCTCACGTTGGCCCAGGAAGCATTTGTTAAACAAAGAGGTAGAATGTAGAAATCTGGCTGCACACGCCTTTCTCCATGTATTTTCTTTTTCCCTGAGGAGGATCTGTAACGTGTTTTATCCTGCATTAAAAAAGGAAAATCTGGAAATAACAGAACATTTTGTCGGTTCACAACTCTGTAGGACTGGAGAAGCATCTGCTGTGACAGGAGGTGAGCATGGAGTGACCTACGTCAGATAACTTCTAGACACGTTTGAGCTCTTTGCAAAAATGGAGACAAATTTCCACTATAAATGTTTATTTTCCTCTTTGCGAATAAAGACCATCTGAAAGCAGGAAAAAGCCTCCCACTGGTTTCGGCAGTGGCTTGTGATCTCAGCTGTCTTCACCTATCAAAACAAAACAGGAATAGAAATATTTTTGCATCAAAAAGTCGGGACAAAATCATGGACTAGAAGTCATGAATGCAACAGAATTACTTCTGCTTCAGGGGAGAGCTGCAAAATTAGGGCCCAGAGCCACAATTACTTGGTTTGATCCTAAAACTTCAAATTCATTTGAAGATGTTAAGGGGATGCCCATAACTAGAATAAAAAAAAATCTTCAAATTATATTTATTTTAGTTAAAGCTTTCAGAAAAATGGGAACAAGAATCTATTTTCCTGGGCAGTTCCAGGAACCCCACCAGAACAGCAAAAAGAGTCAGAATCTCACTGTAAGAGGAAAATGAGTTCAGAAACCCAGAGCAACAAGCAAAAATCCTGTGAATTGCTGTCAGTGGTGAAAAATCTCTTTAACTTTGGAAATATGGATCCCCATCCCTTCCCAGATTGTACAGACCATAATGCAGTGTTTGGCTGCTTCTAACTATAATGTTGGGGTGGGATTTTCAAAGATGCTCTGTGTTGGCTTCATTTCAATTCTCATGAAGGCAATGGAAAAATTCAGTGGGGTCCACACATGACTAATGTAGAAAACGTTTGAGAGCCTTCATATTTCCTCCTTTCCTGACCTTTTATTTTGGCTGACCAAGCTTTGAGCACACAGATACATTCACCAGGTCCAAGAATCTTTTATACCTTCTGGCTGCTTGTTGAGGACTCCTGAAAGGAGTTGGGGCATCCAGAGCCTTTGCTGATCTCTCCTTTGGATCTGAAATGCCTCATTTCAACCACCACTGAGGCTGAAGATGAAAGTGGTTACAGTAACAGTGTAATATTCAAGACATATGGTTATCTTTCCTTATTTTGACCCTGAACTCATTGCTGCCACTTAATTTCATCTCATCCCATTTAGGACACCAGGTTCAATGAGGTTTTGGTGAAGATCAGTTTGAGCTCTCGCTGATACCAGCCCTGGTGAATTTTCACTTTGACTGGAGGTTAATGAATGAGGTTAAAGTAAACAGCTGTTATCAGTCTACAGTTTCCAGATCTTCCAACGCGAGATCTATTTGTATTGATAACATGTAGAAAAATTTGTCTGATATCTGTCAAAGTAGTTGGGTGTAAATCATATCCAGAGTGTGACTATCATGTTGTCTTTGTCAGTACTTTTCCCCAAAACAGGCAGCTGCTCTAACTGCATCACAGAGCTGGCAGGCACTGATCTGCCCTGTCAGCACGGAGCAAATGAGCCCATACTCCCCCCAGGCTTGTAAATATTCATTCAATAATAACCAATAACAAAAAGTTATGTGAGAGGGGAAAGACACTGGCAAAGTCTTCACTCTTGAGCAGAAGTGATCCAAGGTGGTGAGCCCAGGTTGCCAGGTGGGAAATGCTACAGAGCAAGCATCCCATGGTGTCCCTGTTGCCCCAAAAAATATGGATTGGGGCTGGTGAAAGGGTGGGAGGTGCCTCTGTGCAGTCACACCTGGACACCTGGGGCTCGGCAGCACCTCGAGGCTGCAGAGAGGAGCAGAGAGATGGAGTGCGAGGATAACTGAATCCAGTCTAATGTGTCATGACGTTGATGCACTTGGCAAATAAAGCATTTCACTGCACAGAGATTCTCTGCTCGCCCGAGAGCACAGAGACAAGGATATTTCATTCCTTTCTTTTTGTGCTTACTTAACAGTAATACTTAAAACGATTCCTTAAGGAATGGTTAAAACTAACAGTTCAACAAGTTATTCTAATTGAGTTTGTGAAGTGGACGTAATGACCTCAACACAAACCAGGACCTAACTCATCACCAGTCAGGTCTTAGCCAGAGAGGAGAAAGAGTCACTTACTTTATGTGAGCAGCTGAATTTTTCTCTCTTAAGAGTTGCTGTGTGCAATATTGCTGGAATATGGGTCTGGTGAAACCAAAGGATGGGCACTAAAACAGTGTGTCTGGCTTTAGAGTGGTATGCCTTTTTTTCAAAGATTAACCAAATCTTCAGAATTTAAAGCAATACAATTTCAAACCAAGGAAATTCAGTTTTCAAGCAAATACGTTCTGCATAGTTTAAAAATCATGTAAACAGTATTAATTTTCCTATTTACAGCACATAATTCTGTACTCTCTTGTTTATCATCTTTTAAACATGTAATTATTGTATATTGTAATGCACATTAATACCGTTTATTGTACATAGTTTATTTTAACAAAATAAATGTATTACTAAGTATTTTGACAGCATCCTTTTGGGCAGGTGTGCTGTTGTGTTTATTTACCCAGATTCTGATCACGTGCACCTTGCAGGAGGTTTCAGGTAGGAAAAACACCTGCCAGCAACTTGGCAAGAAAGATGAAGAGCTGTGCCACCTGGGGTCCAACAGCAGCGCAGGTAGACTCGGGAGGGAAAGTGAAAGGCTCACAGTGATAAAAAAGCTACACAAGGAAAGACAGCCCTTCTGGACTGGAAATCAGAATATGACCAGCCTCAGTCTTCCAGGGATTCAGTGCAGAGATGTAGATCTTGTTTAAAAAAAAAAAAAAAGGTAATTTTTTTAAAGTGCCTTTGTTACCCAGCTGTTCATTAAAATTGGTTTCAAGACCAGAAGCAATCTCATTGACCAGCTGGTCTTCAAGATAAGTCTAGAAATCCCACCATTCCTGAACAACATCCCTCATATTGTCTGGGCCAAAGCAAGTTCCACCAGAGGAAGGTTCTTTTCATGTCCCTGCAGCTTGTGAACCTCAGCAGGTTTAACCAACCTTGCCTGGAGCACTCACAGAGAAAAGACAAAACATATCAAGGTTTATTCTGAACAAAAAGGCTCTGCAGCCTTTTTACACACATCAAAGACAGACAAGCTATTCAACTGCTTCGGACAGGACGGGTGGTGGGATCTAAATCCATGGCTTTAAAGAGCAATAAAATGCTCCCAAGGAGGTGAAGTTTGCCTGGGAAGGAGCTTCTCATGCTCTGAAATGTGTGGGCTGCAGTGACTGCCTGCAAATTCTGGGCAGGACAAGCTATCCCAGCTGCAGCACAGAGGATGTGAAAGATAAAGACCTGGTCACAAGGTGTGACAGGACAAGGAGTAATGGTTTTAAACTGAAAAAGGGTTGGTTTAGAGAAGAAATTGTTTACAGTGAGTATGGTGAAACACTGGCCAGAGCAGTGGTGGATGCCTCATCCCTGGAAACATTCTGGATGAGGTTGGACCTGAGCAACCTGGTCTAGTGGAGATGTCCCTGCTCCTTGCAGGCAGGCTGAACTAGAAACAACTCAAACTATTCTGTGATTTTTAAGTATCAAAACTGATGGGAATTTAACAGTATTAAGCCCTACTACTGTAATAACTTCTGGGGGAAATGTTCCAGATTTGCAGTCTGGCTTTGACTGGACTTTTGTCACTCAGGGCAAATCCATGGCATCTCTTTTGCTCTCCTCCTTGAAAGATCATCTCCAAGTGGCCTTTTGCTGACTCGGTTTCAGTCAGTACATCCTTCCCACCTCCCCCTTCTGCTCCCCAGCCTGCCTGCATCTTTCAAAACCCTTTTCCCACCCCGCAGTGTTTTCTTCTGATCACTTGCTGAGGTTTCTTCTGTCTCGCCGTGGCCGGGTACAGCCCTGATTTCCTGCTGGCTGCAGAGGAAGGAAGTTTGCCACTTTCTAACCCTACCTCTAATCCTGAGGCTGCAGCACAGCCAGACTCCATCAGAGAGATTCAGCGAAGGAAATGACTTCACATACACGAGCAGATGTTTTGCAGGTGTTCTCAGCTCTGGCAAAGAGTTTGTAGGAGCTTATACATATTCTACGTGAGAAATCTCTGTGCACAGAAAAAGAGGGACACATGGCTTTAAATTGCTTTCATACTACAGTTTTGAGGTTTATTAAGGACACAAAACAACTTGCAGGTTTCCCATAATAACAGTGATGCCAGTTAACAATATCAGAGGGATTGTGGCAACTTGAAACAAAACAAGAGTACTTTTTAAAGGGTGGTTAAATTCTCCATCAGCAAAAAAATTTTTCCTGTTGGGCACAGCAGTCTCCATTCAGAATTACAGAAGGCAGGGTGACAAAATCACCTAGTTTCTACTCAGTCACAGTGCAGCTTTTAGAGATACAAAAAAAAATTATATCAACTAATAAATTACAGGTTAAATTAAATCTGTCTCAGTGAGGACAGGACACCTGGGGAAGTTTCAAGCACACATCCCTGGAAATGAAGGTGACTGCATCCAGCAGGCAGGGCAGTGAGTGGGGGGAAGGCAGGTGCAGGTATTACTCTCAGCAGCAATTCCCTCCTAATGGCTATCTGAGAAGGTGTCTTTGTTTTGTGAGCTCCTGTGAGCCTCTCCCACTTGGCAAATCTTCCTGCTTTCACTTAATTTCCCATTTTGCTCAGGGGAGAAATGAGGGATGAATGTGAATGTGTCCTCCTGCAGGTGGGAAGCAGGGAACAAAGGCACTTGTGTGGCTGTGGTGACTGGGGGCTCTTGTGGCAGCTCCCAGGTGTCCCCACAGTTTGTAGGCTCTGAGGAGGTGTGAGCTGTCCTCTGGAGCGTCTGCTCTCTTTCCTGTCCTGGCCTTGTCTCTCCCCCCATCACTGGACACTGCACAGCTTTCCTGCGAGCACACCTGGCCGGGTCCCAGCTCCGTGTGATCCCCAGAGGAGCAGGGCTCCAGGAGCTCAGCAGCTCAGGGAACGGTGGGAACACCTTCCAAGGCCCCTCTTTCCCACCACCTCGGCCAGGGGCTCGCTGGAACCAAACCGTGATCGTTGCGTTTTGGCTTGGTCGCTCTGACTCTGGAAATTGTCAGGAGAGAAGCCTTGGGCTCTGCACAGTCTCGCTGATTCCACTTGAAGCCATTTCCCCTCCAATCCTGGACAAAAGCAGATGGCTCTGCACATTTTGTGCTTTTCTCTTTTTTTTTTTTTTTTCAGAATTGTCCCTTGTGAGGTAAGATTTTTTTTTTTTCCCCGAACAAAATAGCTCCAATTAAGCAAAGCACTGAAATACGTGCTTAACTGTAAAAGTCCACTGATATTAAGCAAAACACTTAATCATGAGCTTAAGTGTTTGGCTGAATCAGGGCTGAGTATGCATTCCCTCTAATATCAAGGTACTGATTTGAATACTTATTTCCATTCCATTTTTCTTTGACTGTTACTCCTGAATGACTGCAGGGTGAGATTAACTAATGGTGGGGAGGGGGAGGTGGTGGAAATGTTGGTAACTGCATTTGTGTTACCGGGAAGAAGCTAAATCCCAGATGAATGAGGCTGTTATGGAGGAGGCAAAGCCCTTGTGGCGTGTTCCCACACCCCAGTGACCAGACTGTGAGCACTTTGAGCAGGGAGAAAGGTCACACAGAGGGAAAAGCTCATGAGGAGGAAGGGAAACTCCATCATTCCTTTCTACCACGGGATTTGCTTTTGTAAGGCTGTGCGCTGGGTTTCTACAGCAATAATGCTCTGAACAGCATGAGGAGAGGGGATTAAGCCTCATCTGCCCTGAAAAATCAGCGATTAGGAGCATTACAGATCGAATTCTGGGCTGATTTACACCCTCCAGAATGCTGGAGGCAGCAGGGGGATGAAGCCGGGGCAGAATTTGTCCCCTCCTCGCCCCAGCAGGGTGGGGGGTCAGTAGGTCTCACACTCGGTGGTGGCAGTGGAGCAGATGTCACAGTCACAGCGGATGGCCACTGGGTAGGTGTAGAAGGGGTCCACGCCAGGGGCACACCTGGGCAGCTTCACCGTCGCCATCCTGGTCTCGTTGTAGGTGCAGATGCGGTGGTGGGACTCGATGTAAGGCGGCTCCAGGATGGGTTTCTGCGGGGGAAACGCTGGCCTCAGGCAGGAAGCAATACAAACATCTGGAGCCCCAGTTTCCTCAGGGGGGCTTAGTGCAAATAGAAGAGCTACTGGATCAGGTGGAAGGGGCCATGGAAACAATTTTTAGGCTCTGTCCTTCAACACTTGCCTCTTGGAGCCCTGCCATGGAGGGGAGTGGGTGCATGGATGTGTTTCAGTTTGTTTAAAGCATAAAGCCCCAATTAAAACCTGCTTGAAGGAAGACAGAAGATTATCCCAAAAGCCGGTTTTCAGCAGAGTGTTTCGACCAAACACTGCCAAAAGCAGCTGCTTTCTTCCAAAAGCATTGATTTTCTATTAAACACATTCTTCTGGAAACCCTTCCATGTGTACAAGCTACCTAAGAGCAGGAGAGCACGCAGGTGCCAAAGGCTGGGGTTTTTTCTCAGCCAGACCAGTCTTCCCTGTCAGGATAGCATCCCACAAATCCCAAGGGTGTGCACTGTGGGGAAAGCTCTCAGCACAGCTGCCAGCACAGAATTCTGAAGTTCCCCCTGGGAAAAACAGCTTGGGCCAGAGACCTCAGCCATCAGGAGACGATGGGAGCCTGCAGCCTTGAAATCCACTCTGCCCTGTGGTATCACAGGGGCATTGGTTTTGCTGAGAAATCAGTTTCTCCCTAACAGGGACACCCATTTCCCAAAAACTCATGGGCAGCACACACAGGAATGGGAGTCCACTGCACAGGGTAACACAGCCAGGAGACATTTCCATTTTTTTCTCTCTGTGCTGTGCAAAGAGCCCTCCCTGGAACCAAGAAGGATGGCACGGGAGGGAGCAGATGCAACATTTCAGCAAGAAGATGTGCAGACACCCTCTCTCTTACCAAACCCCAGTCCAAACACATTGTGGTGCCTTCTGGAAGCTGCAGAACGCATGGCCAATGCATTCAGCTGAACTGCACCCCTTGCCCTTCAGCCCAGCCAGTCATTGAGAAGGGGAGCCAGAGCTGGCACACAGAGCCCAGCTCCTCCTCTGGTCACTTATACAGAATCCTTGTCTTCATGTGGACAAAACCCCTCTGAGTCACTCGAGGTTTCCCAAATAAATTAAACTGGAATTGGCCTCTCGAGCCTTCCAGTTGCAGACAGGCAAAGAAAGTCAGAAATTTGTTCTCTGTCATGTGTTCGTATGTCCTTATGCTCTTTCTTTTTCTCTGTACACCCCTAAAACTTAAGTACTCATATTTATACAGGGCTGGGACTTAAAACATGACCAAATTAGAAACAGACATTATCTTTGGGATTTGCTTTTTGGAACAAAATATATTATCCATCAATCGGGAGCTCCGTCTTAATCTCAAAGGAGTTTTGGTTTTTTTTCTAAGCAAAGCAATAAAGTCCTCCTCTCCTTAAGTGTTCAAGCTGTAAGAGGTTTTCAGATTGCGTAGTAAGAGTATTACATAAGTGCTTCATTAATATCGTCACATGGCTTCCATGAGGAGGGAGGGCACAACCAACAGCAGACGCTGGCAGAGGTGGCCAGGGGGGCACAGAGCAGGACACTGGGGTTGGGTTTCTTTGGGGGCCTTTTCCTGGGGGACAAATACCAGCCAAGGGTGTCCCTGGGTGACACAGAGTGACCCTAACCCTTGAAACATAGAGTTTTCTTTTAGACACTTAAATGTAGAGATTTTAGATCAAAGTTAGTTCTATTAAAATTAACTAGAATAGAAAAAGACACAGAACTCAGCTAGAAAGAAATTAACGATTAAGTGCAGAGTAGCCTTTGATTATCTGATATTTACTCAGCTGTGCTTAGAATAGACAATTAATAATCTTAAGAAAAGAAGTTCAAAAGAGAGCCTAGACAGTTACAAATTTTGCCCAGATGCAGCCTATTTAGAAGCAATAGGAGAGAGCATTGGGAGTTTTTCAGGGTCAAATGTATTGTCAAAACCCAGCGAAGTAAGAAGGTCAAAGTGAGGAAGATGGGTTTTGCTTCTTCAAAAGCAGCCCTCAGACCCATTTTAAGACCACCGACCCAATTCCGTTGCAGGAACTGCGCATCCTTAATGACTTTTTGCTAATTTCCATACCAAAGGGGAAATGGGAGGCGCTTATGTTATGAATATGCATCTGTATTTTAAATATGCATTATTGTTACAGATAAATAAGTTCTGTGTTGCATTGTTACTTCAGAGCTGTACATTTGGGAGCTATCCCTGCAGCTCTCCAGCACTGAAATAAACACACACTTTCTAACCTCAACAAGTTAGAGAGTCTTTGTCCGTCTCAGGTGGATATCGATATTAGATCTATATCCGCATTTTAATAATTCACCCTAGCCCTCACCTCCCAGGTCTCACAGCGTCCCCAGCAGGCGTCCGTGGTGACCCTGAGCCCGTGGCAGCCGGGTTTCCTGGCCACGAAGGTGAATTCCCGCACGGCGCAGCCCACGAACGTCCGCAGGTCGATGGCCAAGGCCTCGGCGGTGTCACAGGACAGCAGCAGGAGCAGGACAGCAGCCAGCATGGCAGAGTGGAGCTTCATGCTGGGGGCAGAAGGGACAGGAGAGCAGGGTTGGGAGAGCCAGCACAGCCTGGCAGGCAAGAAGAGCAGCTGGATGGGGTCAGGTGGAGTGGGGATAGCCCTTCCTCCCTTCGGACACGCAGTCCCGAGCCCCACCCAGCCTGAGAGAAGAGGGGCAGATGGAGTAAGGAATGGTCACCCGCTCCCAGAAGTGGAAAATCTCAGTAAAAAGGTCTGTCACAGAATGCAGCAGTGTGAAGACTTTCCCTGCAGGGCAGCAGGAGTTGCCTGGAAGAGATAAAGCCCCACTGAAATCTCCATATTGCAGATTTATTTTGCAGCATATGCCTGTCTAGCCCTTTTGGGCTGCCTTGGGCTCACACAATGCCAACAGCTGCACAGTTCAGAGCCAAGCAGCCCTGAATTCATGCTGTAATGCCAGCATCTCCCAAAAGCATCACTGGAGCTGCCAGTGCCGTTACCCTGTGCCCTGCCTGGCGCTGCTCCTCTCGGGGGCTGCACCCAGAGGGGCTGGCTGTCCCTGCAGCACACAGTGCCCTGCAGCCAGGCCAGGGGTCAGAGCTGGTCACACCAGGGGGACATGGCCAAGGGGACAGGAGGAAGCTTGAACTCCTCACACCTGAGCAGCCCAGCACCCACCAAGACCCTCTGAGAGCTGCTGACCTTCTGCCTTCTGACCTTCTGCAAACACCTCCTCTGTCAAAAAAAGAGAGCTGGAAAGTAGCTCTAAGCCACAACGTGCATTTTGCAATTCACGTAATATCATTGCATTCAAATATACCCATCTTAGAAACCCCAGCTCTGACAATTAATTTTGAGAAAGTCAGCAAACTGCACAAGGCACAGACTGGGGTGTGCTTATGTCTGTCCTCAGCTGGACAGACCAAAATTAAGTGAGCTGGGCCTGCCTTATGTCTGGCTGGTGCTTGAGTCTCTAAGCTCCCGTTAAAGCAAATTATTTCAATTTGCTAAATCAGAGCTTTAGATCAGCACATGATGTTTGCATCCTGTATGTTACCATGTATACACTGGAGTCTTAAACGTGATTGAAGAAAGTGTGCTTATACGTAAGCTTCAAGAGGGTAAAAAAAAAAGCTAAAATTACTTATTTTTAAAAGAAGATATCTGAGAGCAAAATAGACAAACTTCAGAACAAATCAAACATTTATCCTTTGCCACTTTAGCAAATCCTGGTGCTTTATTCATGAGCCAGAGCCGTGACAGGGAGCAAACACAGACAGGCACTCACCTAATTCTTGGAGTCAGAATCCCTTTTGCAGTTTTAAATTGCAGATGGTGTTTCAGGATGTCAGAGTGAGCAGCAGGAGACCTGCACTGCAATTTCTGCCAGCTCTGTGATCAGTAGATCTCCCCAGCAGCTGCTACTGGGATGTCTAATTGCCCAAATTTATAGGAAAGGTCTTGTCAATCAGGGCAGATCCTTACTTGAACTACCCAAGGCATCGAAGTCATTGACTGGAAAGCAAAGCTCCTCTTTCCAGCAGTGATTAGCTTCAAGGGAATTATTGTTTTAGCAGGTTACTGTTTCATAACATCAGTCCTAATGAAAAAAGGAGAATCTCGGTGAGTGAAATGATGAGCGTGCACTGGGGCAAAATGGATCTTCTTGTCCATAATGGAATATCAACACCTTTGCGAAGGAATTGGAAGTTGGATCTGAAATTATCATTACCTCTCTACTTAACCAGCCCTAAGTAAACATCCTCAAGGGAGACTTTTTGGATATTTGTACAAAAGAAGTGCCTGGATTTTTGTCAACTGCAGAAGACGTTTCTTGACTCGATTGCTCAGTACAAGCAAGGGCAAGGCATGGGGGAAGGAGGTGTGAGCTCGCAGGGGAAGAAAGTGCTCTTTTGGTGAGCCAGGCAGGCAACACACAGGTAAACACCACTGTGAACAGAAATATAGAAATTAAGTCCTCTGCCTTCACTGTGCAAACCCAATTTTCAGCGATTCACAGGACAGGCAGCAGCTGAGGAACTTGCTTCTGTGAAAAACTCGCTGGTCAGTGAGTCCATAAAAAATGAGTGGGAGAGAGAAGTGCAGCCACAAGCTCACACACTGACCTGGGGAAAGTCACCACCCTTCCTTTCCACCGTGGATGGATGGTGATTTCCCAGCTCCAGTGCCCAGGGAAATCTGGAAAAGGCAGTGCAGGTGTCAGGGATTATGGACCCCTCAGGACGATGCTGAGGCAGCCACAGCAATACAACCCGGCCCTGAGAAGAGAAAACACAGAGGAAACCTGCATTCAAATAAAATCCATACTACAACATTTCAGAGGGGAAAAACAAAAGGAGTGGGGGGGGGGGGG
>VZRL01002501.1:897446-982605 GCA_013397895.1 Origma solitaria | reverse complement strand
GGGGGGGGACTAGAAGAAAAAAACCAAAAAAACACCAATCAAAATAGCATGTGTTGATGTCCAGAAAATGCATCTTATCAAATATGAAGTAGTGATTACTATGAGCTTGTTAATTTACCTCACAAATATCCAGTACATAGCTCTGATGGGTTGTGTTCAGAATTTCTGCAGTATGAGTTACAGAAAACAGCAAATAGGCATTGAGGAAATGCCATATTGAACCATTCGGGACTAAACAAGCTCCGTCACATCCATGCTCTCCCTTTTTCAGGGTGAATAACCCAAGGCTCGAGGTCCTCGTTTCACTGCCAAGGTCAGCAGCCCACATTTGGTGCAGCAGCAGAGCTCAGAGTTGTGCTCAAACCCCTGCAAGAGCACTTGCTGTGTTTCATTATTCAGCTTGGAGCAGCCACACGAGCCAGAATGTAAAAGGCTCAGGATGTACATTTTCTGTTTAAATTAGGAAACAGTGATTGGAAGAAGTGAAAGAGGGAAGAGATTGTCTGAAAAATAGAAAAGCAGCAGGCATTTAGTACCATATTGCCCTTATAACATGGGAAGCAACTGTTTAAAATAGTTAATTTGCTTGAGAGAAAAGAAACAAAACAAAAAATAAAAACCAAAAAACAAAAAACAAAAACCAAAAAAAACCAAAAACCAAAAAACAAAAAGGCAAAACAAAAAAATAACAAAAAAAAAATTAATAAAAATTTGAAAACCATCCTGAAGTTGGGAGGGAGGTGGTATTAAAAATCTATCCCAGTATTCTCACTCATTGTTATTCCCAGTCTCACTGGCAGTAGAGGACTCCAGGTTCAAGTGAAGGGTGGTGAAATGAGACATTGGAAGAGGAATATTGAATGGAGGTGTTGTAAATATCTTCGTCAGTTCATCAGATATGTCCTGCACACCTTTTTTCCCCATTGAAACCAATAGGGAAAGCAGAAAATTCAAAGACAAATGAGATCACAGGGAGGTCAAGAGGATCAGCCAAAGTCCTGTCACTGGTCTAAAAGTACCAACAACTTTCCACCGAAATAACCCTAAAATGACTTTTCTGTAATTTTCACTGACCAAAAATAAAGCTAGAAAATAAAGTTTTAAAGGTTTTTTTCAAAATATACAGATTAAAAGTTCCTGACTTACGGGGAAAGCATGTAAAACTGAAAATACTGAGTTTAAGTCCCCTTTATTCGATTTTGGAAATGTGCCAACAGAAATCAGCCCAAGATTAGAGGCAGGTACAGGAAATACAGGCCAGATGGCAGATGAACCAGCTTTGACAGATCCCCTCTTCTTCTATGGATTAAAAAACCAGGTGCTGGAGTTTTTGTGTAATTCAGCTTGGTTTCAGTGATTTCAAGCTAACCAAGATCCTGTTCTCGCGTCTCCATTTGCACTGAACAGATTCTCAAAGTAAAACAAAAGAGGAATTGCAGACTCTCGCTTATTCTGTCTTTAGAAAATCCTGTCTGTTTGTGGGACAGGCACCAATTCCTGAAGGATTTGCCTTGTGTTGTGTGAAAAGCCTGAGCCTTGGCTTTTCCCCGGCAGAGTTTCGTTGCCTTACTGTTCTGTGAGTTTATCTCGTTGAAGTTAATCAATAAATACACCACGAGGATTTCAGATCGGGCTGGTCATGAGAAAGGAGCTGAGATGTGCTATTTAATGAGGTAGAGCAAGGGAAATAAATAACAATGCTGAGTGGCTGCACACAGTGGGCATTGCAGAGGGCCAGGAGGGCAGTGGCAGCCTAAAAGAACCTGGTGGCCATGCAGGCTAGCAAAGACAGGGAGTGGACAGGAGAGAATCAATGCTCTGCACATGAGAGGGCCTTGGAAGAGCGGGGGTTAGCTCAAAAGTAAGACAGAAGGAGGAATGGGTGAGGACTCAAGGGTGGCTGGACAAGTTCACAGGAGTTGGTGTCCAAGAGAGGTCAGGATTCAGCTCAAAACAGAGTGAGTCAAAAACTATCAGGTAGGATACATAACTATGAATGTTAGAAGTAATTTGATGAACTCACTGAAAAGAAAATAGCACCAGAATCACTTTTCCCTATACAAGTTAACACTGGGCTTTGTCTCAATACCAGTTTACTGGTATTGAGACAGTTTTATTTTACCAGTTTACTCTTTGCTGGTAATTTTGAAGAAAAAGATGACCTTTGTGTCCTGAAGACAGCTTTTCGAACAAGCACATTAAGATTATTTAATCCATCCCCGCGGCTGCTGCGTGTTTGCCTCGGAGTGTGACTTTCTGTCATTTTCCACATTTCCAAAGAATGCAAAGAGTTGGTTTGTAAAGGGCCAGACAAAGCAGGTTTAACCTTGAGAGGGCACGGCTGATCTGTACATGAAAATCAAAGGCAGCAAGCAAAGCTCCTCGAAAGGCTCTGATAGAAATCCTGCCAAGTGCCAGACCGGGGAGCACAAAGCATCCGCCAGGAAATGTCTTCTGGGGCGGGAATGAGATAACCGTGGGCTGTCCCCGCTGACAATGGGACACCAGCCCGGCTGAAGGGCTCGGGCACACAAAGCCACTTCTGCTCCAAAAGACTTTCTGCTCATTTCGCTTCCTGGGCTTAGCGCAACACGAGCTGGCAGAGGCTGAATGGGCATTAGGGGAGAAGAATGTAGTGCGGAAAGAGGATTTCTTGAGGCTGCTGTGGCAGTAAATCACACCGTGCTCGGGGCTCGGGGGAATGGCCCATCTTACAGAGGAGATCAGCATTTCTCGAAGCTTGTGAGGCACCTGTGCTAGAATGGCAGAGAGACCCAGGGAACACACCTGGAAATTCAGCCCAGTGGAGCTGAAACGCTGTGGAAAGCTCTGTGCTGACTGCAGCAATATCACAGCTGTTTCATGGCTGTTATAAGGAAACTGTCAGGCGCTATTCTTCTCTTCCTTTTCCATCAGGCTTGGAAAATGAAGTCCAAGGGTGAGGCTTAACAGTAACAAAAAGCGCTAATCCACAGTTTGCTTGAGGCACATCTATCCTGGTGAGATAACACTATTCTGCTGGAAAAGGCCTGTAGCTATGATGGATTCAATCCAGAAGAGAACTAATGAAGGTCCTACAGACACCGGAAGAGCTGAAAGATTCTAAAAGTTGGTAGCGAGCATCTCTAACATACAGGTATCGCACCCAAACCAAGGTAATTCCAATAAAGATAAGTCCATAGGAGAGCTGCAGGTTCAGTTCAGAACCTGAGCATAAACTGATTTGATACTATATGGACAAAAACTCTCTACTATAATTTGAATACATTTACTAAAATTCCTTTTTTAGATGTTTATATACTGGGTACCTCAGGAAAGCTAATTTCTCCGACTTTAAACTTTGAGCAAAATGCTCTGCAAGTAAAAATCAGAAGAAAAAATATAAAGGCAAAAAGGAAGTAAAGACTCTCCATGATCAAGAAAAGAACAGCTTCCAACAAAATCCATCCTGACTCAATGGCAAAGGATAGCAAAATTTAAAATAACAGGTGTGATAGACCAGATCAATTTGTCTGATATCTGTCCCAGTCTGAATAGTGCAAATATTGATTTCTGCTCTACTGTGGCAGTAAGTTACATGCTGCAAAGATTAAGGATGGCTGAAGACACATTTCTCAAAGGCTGACTGGCAGGGAGAATTTTCCTGCAGCAGGGACATTCCTGGGGAGATCCCTGAAGGTTTAGGGGTTGTGATATAGACAAAGGTAAAGGGAAAAACAGAAAAACACATACCCAAAATGGGTGAGGAGGAGACTAAAGGTACAACACCGAGGCCTGGCTGTGGAACTGCTTTGTCATGGTCCTTAGGAAAGTAAGGAGACTCATTTCTCAAAGCTGCCCTATCCTTGCTCTGGAAAGGTGCATTTTCCAGGCATATCTCCTGATAGGAAGCAATCAAACACCATTATCCACGCTGTTGGTAATATTCTTCTCAGTTTTCACAGGCATTTTGGAAGTGTGTGCACCTTTACATTGTCATCCACCATAGCCACATTTTCTTGCCTTTTGAACATCCCTTTGATGTGATGATGCTGATCACATTCAGCCCAGAATCTGAATTCGACCAAAAAAATCCAATGGAATTGGTTAAATATTGATGTGAGCAAGAACCAGGCTCTCTAATTGCACACCAGGGAATTGCCTGGAGATCTGATCAGAGTTCATTGCAATGTGGAAAACATTTTCTAATAAATACGGACTCTATGCAAATTTTATGTGGCTGACAATAACCACTTTAGCTCAAGTCACTTCTGCATTCCATAGTTTTCCTCTAATAGTCTTTTTTGAAAAGACATTTTAGTCTTTTAGGACAGATTAGTGAGCAATGACACAGCTCCTCTGAGCTCAGAATCTGAAGCTTCTTAATCAAAACTGCAGAAGTTCAAAGATATATTACCTTAATTCAATAATTTCCCTACTGTTCATGCCCAGTGCACTGGAAAACAGACGCCTTGTCTCGACTCACATCCCCCCACTGCTAATGCTCCGTTTCTAACATTGCCTTCGTGATGTGTGAAGTTTACAAATTAGACAAAACTGGAAATTAAACCTCCTGAAACAAAGCTACCATCTCTTCCTCTGAATCCTGTTAGAATAAACCCATAGAACTACTGAACTAATCAAAATCCGGCTATTAAAACAAAACTAATGAGAGTCCCAAACCCCAGAGAGGCACTTGGCCAAATCAAACCTTGGCACAGCATAGACCCAGACAGTAACAGGTAAGAAGTTTCAGCAGCAGACAGAACCAAATCTTCCATCCTGAACTCTTTTTACCCTCTGGGGAAATGTGGATCTCAGTCAACACTTTGAGTCCCCAGACTATTTCCAGTTTAAGTTCTTCACCCTGCTCCCACTGCTTTTAACAAGTTTCTTGTGGGTGCAGAGTCATCCCATGTCATGGGACCAGCTGGGCTCACAGAGGCCAGAAAGAAAAATAGGTTTCGGCAGGCCAGCAACAAACCCCACCAGCACAGAAAGACAGCTGAGGAACCAGAGGGTGGACAGGTTTCTGTTGTCTCTCTTGGGTCACCAACCCATCAGCAACTGGAGAATCACCAGGGGATAAAGACAAGAAGAGTGAGAGAGAACCCATCTTTCACCTCTGAGCATCACTGCCACAGGCACATCACACGCTTACTGTCTCACCACTCTCTCAGGGAAGAATTTCTTCCTAATTAGCATCACTCATTATAGTTTACAGCTTATTTACAAATTCTGGTATCAGAGTAGCAACGATTTTGTACCTGAGCTGAAAGTTCAGGTCAGAGCCTGCATTCTGCTGCCTATGGATTAATCAATAAAGATTAACTGAAAGAGTACCACAAATTCAATTTAATGATGCTAATGCTACACACCTCTGCCTTGTTCAAGAATGCTTTCTATTCTGCAGTCTTTGTAAGCTATGTCTGCTTTAATTAGATTAGACAGGCAAATCCTGATAAAAACAAAATGCTTTTGTCATTTTAAGACACTTTTGAACCAGACATTAATTTATAAAGATCGGACAGTCTAACAAGACAAGTCTCGTGTTTCACAGAGCTTCATACAGTATTTGATTCTGACAATGTCAGCTATATCCTCTGATGTTCAAAGGTCAAATATGTAAATCACAGCTGAGTATAATAATTTCTTGCTTTGCTTGCAGCTGGCATGTGGCAAATGGATGTTGAAATCCAGCTGCTTAAATCCCTGCTCATCCATTTAAGTTTTAACCCAGCAGTGAAATGACTAAAAGGTATGTTTGCAGAGGTGTGTGCCAAACTGTACCCCAGGGATTCCCACTCGACTCAAAGCACTGAAAGACTCTGAACTTCTTGGACATGTAAAGAATACAACATACAGACTTTGCTTTATAAGGAAAATGCATTACAAATGACTCACAGATTAAGCTGGAAAGAAAATAAAATGTTGGGTTTGACTTGAAACATAAGGTTAGAAAATCACATTTAAGGTTTGCTTCTTTAATTAGCATCAGGATCAGTTGTCCTGCAGGCTGCAGTTTCTGAACACTTCAGCATCACCCAAGAGCAACGAGCACTGCAGGTTACATTTACAAGGGTTAGCAATACCCAAATCTCCACTAACACTGAAAGGGGAAAACTGCTGGTCTGTACTCCCTTTAGAAAACCTTTCTCACAGAGATTGGCCACGGGGTGCCAAAAAGCCACAGAACAAACTTCAGGGCCACAGCCCAACATTTCCTGATGCTCCTGCTTTGGGTGACATTCCCTGCACAGTGTGCAGAGCTCTGGTGGAACCATAATGTGTCTCTAAAGAGATCAGTACCAATGACAGCTTCTGGACAGCACACCTGCACAACCTTTTTCAACTGAGAAATCACCTCATTTCATTTTAATCCAAGGAGCCACTGTGTTGACAGACAGATTAAAATTGGCTGATCTGTCCTCTTCCCCCATTTCAGTTTTTTGAGTGCACGCACAGGCAAAGGTTTTCTAAACTTTCTAATTAATACATAAGAAACAGACAGTGGCTGCAGGCTGAGCAACACAGATTTTGCCTGACCCAAGGGCAACTCTGGAATAAGAAGGATTCTCCATATCACAGGAAAATGGAAACTTCAAACCATGGTCCAAAGAGCCCTGCTTTAAGGTCTGGTCTTCTTGTCATCATCGTCAAGGGGTTTTTATCACCGAAGCCATTGGACACTGAATTCTCACGTTCAGGGCATTTCATCCAGACATGGTGTTATTCAGAAGCTCTCCTTTGCCAAACCATGTTTGGCACATGCAGGTAGGAAATGACAGGAGGCACTAAATCCAGCTCCCCTCTCCTTGTGTTACCCTCTCCTCAGCACTGAGGAGGACAACAATCTCTCTAAAGCCCTCCCAGAGGTGAGCAAAAAATAGTCACCTACAAAGACAGGTAAAACAATGGAATCATTAAGGTTGGAAAATATTTTAAGGTCACTGAGTCCAGTCGTTAGCATGGCACTGACACTAACCCATGTCCCCAAGTGCCACATCTATGCATCTTCTAAATACCTCCAGGAATGTGATTTCATTTGCCTGAGCAGCCTCTGCCAGTGCTTGACCACCCTTTTGGTGAAGAAATTTTTCCTAATTTCCCATCTAAATGTCCTCTGGCACAACTTGAGGCAGTTTCTTCTTGTCCTATTGCCTGTTACTTGGGAAAAGAGCCCGACCCTGCCCTGGCTGCACCCTCCTGTCAGGGAGTTGTGGGGAGTGAGAAGGTCTCCCCTGAGCCTCTTTTTCTCCAGGCTGAGCCCCCCCAGCTCCCTCAGCTGTTCCTCATCAAACTTGTGCTCCAGACCTTCCCCAGCTCTGCTGTCCTTCCCTGGACACGCTCCAGCCCCTCACTGTCCTTGCAGTGAGAGTCCCAAAACTGACCCCAGGATCTGAGGTGTGGCCTCACCAGTGCCCAGCACAGAAAGACAGTCCCTGCCCTGGTCCTGCTGGCCACACTATTCCTGATCCAGGCCAGGTGCCAGTGGCCTTTTTGGCCACCTGGGCACACCTGGCTCACGTTCAGCCACTGCTGACAGCACCCCCAGGCAGTCAGAGCAGAGATCCTTTGAGCCTTTGACGTGGCTGAGACAACCCTGTCCTGATACACTGGGCAAGAGGAGTAAAGCATTTTCCTGGACAGAGACACATCTAACATGTTCAAAAATGCCTTGTCTCCCCAGTTCTTTAAACACCCGATCATTTTTCAAGGCAGATAAATGTTTGAACAGATTTTGACTGGTCTTTTCACCTCACTGAAACTCCTCCAGCTATAAAACTTCATTCAAAACCCATGTTTTTCCCCAGTGTCCCCTCTCCTCTTGGGTCTGGGTCAGAGCAGCACTCTCCATGCAAGATCCCTTTTTCCACAGTCTACAGAGTGCTGGTCCACTTCCATTACAGGGTGCCAAAACTACACCCCTTGTTTCTCAGCATCGTAGTGACATTCAGTGCAGTCCACACAAAATACCTCTCCTGGATGCATTTGGTATTCTCCAAACAAAGCAAGTGAAGTTACACTGCTTAATTTCCATTTTTTTCTCATATCAAAAAATAGGTGAGCAGTTTTTTTTCTCAAGACAGCATATTTTAGGTAATTAATAATAATGGAGAGTCTCAGAGGAGAAAAGTTTTAGTAACACTGGTCATGAAATGACAACTGCACCAGGAAAGAGCAGTTCCCTGCTCCTCAAAGCAAAAAAAAAATCTTGTACAATGCCTCAGTAGCAGAATAACATCTTTTTGAACAATGCTGCCCTGTTCATAACCAAATTCTTTTGTAGGCAGACATTGTGTCTAGACAGCCTCAGAAATGCTGCCTTCCTTAACATCCCAAGCGCTGGGGCTCACTGTGTGTGCTGAAGTGTTTACCTGAATGCTCAGGTACTGATCACAAATAATGCAGCAGAGATTTATTCAGTTTTTCTCTGGCTCTGATGGTTGTAAAACAGGCAGGAAGCAAGCTGGAATCACACATTCCCTCTGCAGCTCATATCCATAAAAGCTTTCTAGGGTCACACAGACAATGCACACACAATAGTGGATGATATTAATGGGATCAATTTAGTGCAGGAAGAGGAAATGAGTCCACATCACCCCTGCTAGTACTGAGCACTTCCCCATATAGACACAGCAGATTTGTCCAATCTCCTCACAGATCTTTGTTTTACTTTTGGTGACAGCAACAGGACTTCCATCATTGACTCTGGCAGGAAGAGAATTAAGTCCTGCAGTTTACAGAAGAGCTGTACCTAATCTGTCTCATTGTGTTTCTGTACTTGGAAAAGGCAGGATCTCCATTATTTAAGCTCATATGAGTGCAGTCATGGTAAAAATAATACCATATACTTTTAAAAAACCCCAAACCTTAGCCATGGCTAGAAAAACCTCTGATTTCCTTTGAGATTTAAACAAAATCCTCTTTTGCAGAGGGACAAACTCTATTCTGGTCTAACACAAACATTTTTTCTACATATCCTCCCCTCCAGGCATCTGATTCTTTGGGAAGAACTCAGGGAAGTGTGCTGTGGGATGGGAAACCTAATGGAGAGTGGGTGAGGGTTACCCCACAGCCCTCTCTGGGGAAGGGAGGAACCACTGACAGAGCAGGAATGTCCTCCCTGCATTGCTCTCTCTCTCATCCCACTGGCACAGGGATGCCAAAAACTTCTCCTCCTCCTCCTCCTCACCTCCTCAGTCCTCGTTTTGAGGGTAAAAAAAGAACAGCCCCAGCTCTGGAGAGAGACACTTCCAGAAGGTGAGACGCTGCTTGGAAAATGTATTAGCGTGAACAGACTGATGAGGATAATGAATGGGAACGACAGAATGTGAACACATGGAAAACAATTCAAGGTTACAGCAAAGGAAAATACATTTTAAAGATGTGTTTTAGGGAGTTCATCTGCTGCCAAGTCAGGCAGCACAGAAGGAGAAAAGCCAGTGTGGAAGGAAGGTCACAGAAGTTTAACTCACTACCAGTATTTCACAGCAAGCTTGAAATCACTGCTCCTGAGCCTTACCTGTATTTTGCCCACCCTGGCTACGGAAAAAATTGTTGTGATAGAAATGCTTTCCTTTCGTCTGATTTTTCTCTTTCTGGTCCATAAAGCACTCGGATATAAAACTGAACCCATTCTGCTTTAAACTGTCCTGCAAAATGAGTGAAGGTTGGCCCAACAGCAGTACCATGAAATCAAGGTTATGTTGAAGCAACAGCTTAAATATTAGAAATCAAGTTTTATTTACTGCTGCAAGATCTGGATTGCATGGCCACGCTCCCTGCTGCAATGACAATGCAATCAAAACAGGGTATTCTACATCAGTGACTAATTGGCACCCAAATAAAATCTTTTTAAAAGCCAGCATGACATTAAATGGCTTATTTATAGATTCAGTTTTCCTAGACAATGAATTCAAGCATGTAAATTTAATAATTAGATTTCAAATCCCAGCAATAGATTGGATATTGTTGCATGGAGTTATACACAGCATACATACCATTGCCAACAATTTGAGAGGGGTTCAGTAAATTAGAATAGGAAATGAGAAGCAGTTTAATGATGGTGGATTTATCAGAGATATAAATCATACTTGATTGGAAGGGGAGAGGAAAAAATTTTGTGTGTATTTTAACAGTCTAATTTAGCTAATCTCTTTTCCTAGGCACTGAAGTCACAGGTAAAGGGTACAGTGTGGGCACACCTGATACCTGCTGGAAGAGTGCTCTTTGCACCTGGTCAAGTCTGAAGCACTTGGTGTAAAGCAGGGTGATGTTTGTTACTAAAGTGCATTTGAACTGCAGAGAAAGTCACCAACTCACACCCATCGCAGCAAAGTTGAACAGTTCAGGGGAAAAAAGAAGCTGAAAATGTTGAAAGTTGAGGGACTAAAATTCCATGGGACAAAGCAGCCACTGCTGCTCCCCAAAATTCAGACAGAAAACTACAAGCAAGCAAGAATTCTTGCACATGCTTGGTCTGTCTAAAGTGTATTAGCAGAAGAATCCAAAAAGCTTGCACAGCGTGTGAGCTTTGGATCTTTGCAGATATTGATCAGAGAGGGACTTTTTAGTCCCTCTTTGACTTTTTAGACTCCCCCTTTTTAGACTTTTTAGTGTGTAGTGATAGGACAAGGGGAAATGGCTTCAAAGTGACAGAACGCAGGGTTAGATGGGATATTAGGAAGAAATTCTTTATTGTGAGGGTGCTGAGGCCTGGCACAGGTTATCCATGGAAGCTGCGGGGCTGCCCCATCCCGGGCAGTGTTCCAGGGCAGGCTGGACAGGGCTTGGAGCAACCTGGGACAGTGGAAGGACCTCTAAAAACATCGCAGCCCTTTAGCTGACCATGTGGAAAGGCATTTCCTTGGAAAAGGCTGAAACGCCCCCTGGGCTATAGTTATGTTCTCCTTATGACAATCTCGACTAGAGCAGCATATTTTGCTTAAATTCAGCTCACTGCAGATCCTCACATTTGTGTTTGTAGAGAATCAGTGCAGGAGGTGCAGCACAGGAGAGAGGCCCCCAGTAGGAAATATTATTCCCTTTGTATTCCTGAGTCATTTTTCCCTGGCCAGAACTGATGTTTGAAATGTGCATAACCACTAACCGTGACAATTATCGTCTGATGAGTGTCACAGAGAGCAAATAGCAATAATATCCCCTTGTGCTTGTGAAACAGTCTGTGGACTAACAAACTAATTACCACTGTCTGAATTCCACATTCCCTTGCTCCAGAAATCCAGAGTGTCCTTTGCCAGGCTGCAGTTCACTCCGAGATCTGTCACCTGCAGACTTGAGCCTGGTGCCCCCAAGATGCCTGAAATGGAAGATTATGTAATGCAGGTGCCCACATTGATCAGAGACAGTTCAATATACAGTGATTTTCCACTCATGCACATCATATATGTCGCCTAATATCTAAAAAAGCCACCACAGAGTCACCACAGAGCCTTAGGGATGACAGGTGAGCACAAGCTGTAATCCTACTCAGTACATTTTGCAGAATTAATATTAAAACCTAAAACTGAGCTGCATCATTTGTCCAGTTTGCTCACATTCACAAAAGGTTTGCAGGTAACCTCTGCCTTCACTGCTGGAGGGCTGCACAAATGCTCACAAAAACATCATGACTTTCCTTCCTCTCAGAGCCATCGTACCCCAGAGAGCTCTGCTGGCCAGGGGCTTCCAGGAATATTCACTGCTTCCTCTGTCAGGGAAGCGCAGAGGCTTTGTGCACAAGGAAAAGCTTGCAAAGTAAGAATTTTGACAACAAAATTCAAGTGGTATATAAAACATTCCTTTCTCATTCTCCTTATGGAAGTCCTTCCCAGATTCAGGGATAATGCCAAGTCTCCAGACACTTTCAGGTGTGTATCGAAGCATGAACCGCTGTATAAAAAATAGACATTTCTTTAAATGCATCACAAGTTTTCTGTCCTTCCCAAGTTCTCACACCTTCAGTGATTTCAAAGGGCAATAATACTGAATAGACAAAATAAACAGGGTGGGAAACAAAAACAAATATAAAAATAGTGCAAGATCAAGTTTCTGTATGACCACTTTTCATGTCATGGAAGTTTCCAGAAAACCCTGTGGGTTAGTACACTTGCTTTCAAGGTATTTACTAACAAATTCAGGATATTTGCTTCAGCATCAGTGTTTAATCTTTGAAACTATAAATCATAATGTGAGATCTTGTATCAATTTCCAGTTTAACTCCCAAGCTATTCCTTCACTGTACACAGAAACCCTAATTAATACAGCCTTGGGAACAGCCTTTATCTGCACCCAAAATTACTCTTGTAGGCTCCACACTTGTGAGCTGGGGTCCAGATCAACTGCTGCAAGTTAAACCATTCTGCTGTTCTATGAGAAACCGAAACATCCCTGAGAAGGAAAGACCAAGATGAAAAATTAGCAATTATCATTACCAAAAGTAGGAAACTAATTTAAGTTATTAATTCCCATCCTGTAAAGGTTGATTTCCAACTTGCAAGTAAGAAGACAAATCCTACCCTGGAGGGGTAACTTACTGCATGTTCTCTTTTTTTTTTTTTAAAACTACTTTAGAAAATACTTGCCCTGCAATAAGAAAGTAGAGAGAAGTGAAGTTGTTAAGTGATGAGAATATTGTCTTACAAGTATTTAAAGAGATTTGTGATAATGACCTCTTCTAACAAAGACAGGCAAGATCCAACCACTGAATATTTAAGTTGAAAAAAAAAAATTGAAAGAATTAAGGATTAGACTATTGGAATAAATCATGTAAAAAATGTGGCATTTAAAAATCAGATGTTTAATAAATATTTTCTCATTTTATTGAAGCAAGCAGATCTCCTACACTGCTGCTAAAGCCGTTCACTGCAGTGCCCCTCTCCAGGCTCTATCCATGGCTCTCTCCAGAGGTTCCCCCAGGTACGAGACCATCTCGAGCCTTTCCCTTCACCTCCAAACTGCAAGGCAGAACAGCACCAGGACTGAAACAGTAGAATGATGCCACAAAAGAACAAACTCCTTCACCAGCTGCAAAGTGGAAGGCTCAGAGGGCTCCAAAAGAACACTGTGTGGTTTTAATGCCACTTTTCTGCACCCACTGCTCTTGACCTCCCTCGTGGGGGTGATGTGAGGTACAAGGATACTCACCATCATCAGAGGGCCTTAGAAAAAAAATTAACTCAATGAAAACCGAGTATTTGCTATGGTAATTCTGGCTGAAATTTAAATTACCACCTCATTGCTTGGTTTTCTATTTTTTTCCTCTAGACAAGCGTCCTTACATTTAATAAATGCGGATGGATATCTGATTGCTGGAAGTTCACTGTTGAAAAGGCTCATGAAGTTTAGATGGGAGAAGGTGGAAAAAAAAGTCAAGCACCTGGAAAACACTTCATTGCTTCTTTATTTAGATGCACCCACAGTACAGAGCCTCTTGAGCATGTGCAAAAGAGGAAGATTACACATTTATAGCTGGGAGCACCATTGAGTTTGAGTTTCTTTGATACCATTTTTAAGAAAGTAAACTGTTTCCAAAGAATGACATTTGAATCCAAGAGCTTAAGACCTGTTTGTACTTTATCCAGAGGTGGAAGATATTTTTATTATTACTTGGTTGTAGAGTAGAAGACATTTTCACAGTCTGGTTGGACCAGTCTATATATTTTCATATGCACCTTTTAATATATATAAAAAACGTTTCACTTTTCCCCCCTACCCAGAGATAGTTAGATGCATCTAAGTTTAAAAACAGTAATGGGACCAGAGCATTCCTATGGGGAAAAATGAACTTTTGCTGCCCTCTCCTGCTTAAACAATGAAATGCTAAAATATTAAGATCTATGAATCTAATGCTAACCTTGAAACAAAAAGCATGACAGGTCATTCGCTATACTACAATCAAAAATAGGACAACAAGAAGAAATGTATCGGTACTATTTATATTTGAAAACCCCTCATGGCTCCATGAGGTTATGAATACAACATATTTACAGCAGGTGAGCCAAGTAACAAAAACTCTTACTCAGAGAGGTCGTGATAAAAAGCGCACGCTTCTGTGGATGGGAAGCAACACTTGGATAAAAGTTTTTGATTGAAATTAGTTCCATTCTGTTTCAAGATGCTGTTTCACAGAGTTCAAAGTGGAAAACTGGGCTACATAAAATCCGCTGCACATACCAACTAGGAAGAACTAATTCATGGCTCACTCCAGAGCTGCTAAGGGAAGCACGTGAGCCAAAATAAAAAAGCCACATGTAAATAAAAACATTCTTCAATCTTGAGCATCATCACCTTTGTTTTGTTTTAGGGGAACTGCTTTGGGATAGCGGCGTCACACAATTAAGAGAAAAGGGCATCTTTGTTTTCAAAGACAGAACTAAAAGCAAATTATGTCAGTTTTACTTGGAGGGAGAAGAATCTCATCTTTCCCGCTCCTCACAAAACAATAAAGAGCTTTTTAGAGTTCCTAATGTATTTTCTTTTCCATCAAGTGAGAGAGCCTAAGGCTGTACTTACGCACATATAAATATAAGTACAGCTGCCACATTTCTTACTCAAGCAATTCTTGGCTCCAACACCCTCAATTTTTCCATATATGAGAACAGATAAAAAAATAAATTAATCCCTTTTACTTATGCTAACAAAACCAAGATTAAATTTACAGTAACCCTGCTAGCAAACGCTCCAACGGCATCAGAATACTTTTATTTAAAGCATTCCAACCTTTGGAAGAGAGACAAAGAACACTTGAAAGCAACGAAAACAGTAAGGGAGACGTGCAAGATGAAGAAAGCAACGTGTGGTCAGTTCAGAGTGTATGAGAGGAACTTTACTTGTACAGTTGTTACATCCCCATGACCCAAGGGCCTCGCAGCTCTTTCCTGTGAGCAGACAGCACTCACCCCTTCCCCCTGAGACCAATATGGCCCAGGGCACGCGGGACCCCCAACACCTGCCGGACGAGCAGCCAAGAACAACACTGACACAAAGAAAGGTGGGCTGTGGAACTCAAGAAGCAAACAAAAGCGTAATTTATGACGCACTGATCACACGAGGGTGCCCTCCTCTTCCTCGTCATGCACCTCCAGTGGGAGCAGAGGAGCCCAGCGGGGCTGGCACGGCGCTGGGGCTGCGGCACACGGGAGATCCCGGCAGAAAGTGCTTCTTCAGGGGTATCGCGCAGCCTTTAGAGTCAAGCGACTTCCAACAGCACATGGCCTCCTCCTCTTTGAGGGAACGCTCCTTCTCAGAAGTGATTGATCACCTATAAACCTCACGCACCCACTGTCCCCGCGGCAGAGCTAACGAAATATCGCAACCCACCGCGGTCTCGTCAGCCATGTATGATCAATAGCAGAATGACAGGGCAAAACCAAAACCAGTCATGAACAAACAACACTCACCTAAGCTCTAAGTACAGGTCAAGGTGCTTTTTTCTAATTTCACATTGTTGTGTTTTACTCCACCAGGTGAAAAACATAAAGTTTTAATCCTCCATTCTTTCTCAGTTTTTGACAATGGAACATAAGTCTTTGAGCATGAGTGTGAGTCCACCCTCTTGTACTGTGAAATGATCATTTCACACAGAAATCACATTAGGCAAGTTGATTTTTTTGGTAACAGAAATAAAAGACTGTCAAAATCAATGGGCTAAGGGACATGATTTGTTATAAATTTATTTAATCTTCAGTATTTCAGCTTGCACCTTTGCTTCAGCACTTTAAAATAAAATGTTTCAACTATGACAGTAACTGCCTAATTTACATTGCGTCCCGGTCAATGTTCTTAAAAGAAGCTCATATTAATCCCATAAAATCATGTTGTGTTTGGTGTTGCATATAACTAGTTCCACCTTTTTTTTTTTTTCCAGAATTAACAGTGTCAAGCTCTTACAAAACCTTGAGTTTACAACATTTGTGTGTGCAGACCCAGGAGTACAAACTGTGACCTGATAATCCTGAAACAGTCAGTAGTCTAGGAGGGAATTCTTTTTTACCTCTTTTCCGTGCCTGAAAACAAGAAAACTTCAAATTCTACTGTATATTTAAATGGTAGGAAGAAAAATATACAAGCTTGTATTTATACTGTATTTCTATCAATGGCAACAGGTCATAAATTCATGTTTGCAACTATCACAAAGACTCATGAACACCAATTCATTTTTATACTGTAAATACTGCTGGATTGATGGTTTAGGATTATCAATTCACTGTTGTCATATGTCTATAACAGTTCAAAAGCATCCTGGAGAAAAATCCTGAAACACATACCTTCCGGTATAGAATAATGCAACTGCATTAGCTAAATATATACTGTACATAAGTCTTATCAGCATTTTACCTACCAAAGATGTAAGATTCCACTTTCAAATACAAAGCAGATAGCCAATAATGTATACTTATAATACAGCCCTCTTGTTTTTGTGTATTTTTTTTCTCTTTTGTTTTAAACAATTTGGTCACAATGCACCTTTGATATAAAAGCATTTTAAACTTTATTATTAATACTCAGAACATTAGGATTTCCAGAATTTTTTTTCAGTAGCATTTGTAGAACCACTTTTGGTAACAAATACAGTAGTTAGGAATGAGCATCCAGATGAGAATGCAGAAGTGTATTATCCAGAATCCTTTCCAGCTAAGACCATAGGGCTGGTACTGTGATGAGTAATAGTACTAGAACCACAAAAACACTAGAGTATGTTTCTTAGAGGCTACATCCTCTTTTGCTGGAACACTTTATAAATACATATTAAAAAGTAAGGCAACAACTCCAAACTATCCAAACTGCTATCTCAACTCAATTTCCAATTAGATCCATGACCACTGGAGATCAATTTCATGCTTGTGTGGTTTAGCACGTGTCTTTATTCTTTCTAAATGGTCCAATAAGAACATATTGTAATAATTTAGCAATTAGTGTTTCTAAACCAACTCTGGTACGTGTGTCCAATGCTGCATCACTAATACTGGTTAGGTATTGAAGTCCAGGGTTATACCACTGCCCATTTTTTTTCCAAGGATTGTGGACACTAATTTGGATTTGCAATAAATAGGTGCATGAATCCAAAGCTCCCTTTCCTACTATGTTTATCACCTACTTGTTTTTTAACTCCTAATGTTCAAATTAAGGAAGCACCAGAGACAGCCTGGTACTAAAAAAATGCTCACACCAGTAAACAAAACTTTTATTCAGGACCAATGTTTTTCATGGCCCTGATCTGAATGGACATTCAACTTATGAAGATGTGCAAAAGGAAAAGAAAGTCAAATTACAGTAAAGTTATCCAGAGAAGGAGGATGTTACACAAACTCATAAGGAAATGACAGTCTTTTTTCTCTTTTACTATAAATACACGTAACAGTTTAGCAGAAAGACAAGCTAAATTTTAAGATTGTTCACATTTGAAAGTTGTATTATACTCTCTGCTAACGATAAATAAGGAACAGGTCCTGACAATGGAATCTGACATTGCAATTTTCATCAACAGATCTTTGAAGACTGGTTTTAAAGAAGGGTTAAAACAATGATTATGTTTGCAAAGTTCTGAGAAGTCCATCTGTTGTCCAAACTTTGGATTAAAGTCCTTATTTTTTTCCTTTACTTAGAGACAGGTATATACAGTGCTGTTGTAATAATGAAACAAATGTGAAATCTACTGTAAAGTTGCACAATACAGAAAACTGTTGCTCCATCTTCTACTACATAAATGTGTGACTCCACAGGTTAATAATGCTGTTTTGTTTTTTTGTTAAGTTGGAATTATTCCATCACGTCTAAGACCTCTCTTTAATTCCAAATCCTCCAGTTTTTTCCACAGTTCTTCACGCTCTTTCTCTTTCTTCTTCTCACTGACAGATGAAATAAAACAAAGAGTTAGCAGGAAAGAAGACTCTGTAATATTTATGTTAAAAAATATATAGTTTACATTAATTAGCTGCAGTAATTTTCTTGAAGATAACTGCAATTTTCCTAACATATATTTAGGCTTTTTTAATCTTTTTTTTCTTTTTTGTTATCTACATAAATATAACTAGACAAAGCAGTATGAAAACGTAAGCTGAGCAAAGTGACAGTGCTCACAGACACTAATTTGCAATGGGGAATTTAAAAATGCAGTTGATTTTTATTATAGAACTAATCTGTCAATACTATAAAAATTACCATTATGGACTAATTTATGTAATTATTTTTATGTTTATTTATTTAAGTATATAAATAATCTGACAAATCACAGAGACTTTCTAGAAAGCACTCCCTGATTCTTTCAGAATCATTATTTTTACTTACATTGACTGGTGGCTTCCCTACAGCTTAGGCAAAGTTCAACCTACAAGATGTGCCTTTTGTTCAGTGAGTAACTCTTTTTCCATAATAAATTCCTGCAAGATCTATGTAGCATTTGCTTTAACAGCAGACTTTAGTGGCTGATTTGACAAAATTAAACCGCAAACCTAACATTTACTTTACCTGCATTGTTTGCTTTCTAAATTTCCTGTCTCTGCCACAGCTTACTGGGAATAAATCTCCTTGATACTGCAAGGTACAAAATGCTTTCAAGTTCTATTATATCACCTTGTAGGTTTAGATGAAATGGAAATCTAACAATGACAGATGCACAGATTCTCTGCCAGTCACATTACAGAAGCCTTGAGAAGTATTTCAGTGGATTAGAAACATTCCTACACACTTTGATTCAGTCACCACACCAACATCTGGCTCATTTGTTTGGAATTTCAATTTCCCAAGAGTATTTTAAACATATGAAAAAATAGAAACAACTTTCAGATAAATCCTTGAAGAATGGTAAAGAAAAAAAAAAAAAGAGCCTATTGTTACTAGACAGTACTTAAAATCAAATACAAGAATAAGTGAAATAGCCTTAGATTTTCAGGCTACTTACCAATATTTATCTTCTAATCATTAGGAAATACATGCCTGCTTACCTAAAGGCCTGTTAGAGGATGATCACCTCACCCAACTTATTTATGTGACCTATCCTAGCCATTAATATTGTATTTCTCCTCAAACTTTATGTGGTATCAAAACTCTCTTCTGAGATCCAGTTTTATTAAGACGCTAAAAATTTTCTTGAAACATTAAGGTAAATACCCCAGTTTATACATTCAGGTATTTACATGTTTTAAAATTATAAAAAGTAAATTAAAATGGTGTAATGGCTGGCACCAGCCTTGGAAGGAAATAAAATGTCAGCAGGTGCAAAAGAAACTCTTTGCACAGTTCACCAATAAACCTCCCCCATTATCCAGGACAGTGTCTGGTCCTGTTCAGAGCAGGATTTCTTATCTTAAGGGGTAAAGTGCAACCACAAATTGATTTATGTCACCAAGCTGCCTCAGTGAATAGCTGGATTAGATGATCAGTCCTAAAATTCTTTGCCATTTTTGCTAGGAAATCACACAGTATTGTCTCAACTGCACTATGAGATTAGCACTTATTTATCAATACATAGCAAGAATTATTTGGCTTTTGAGTTTAAATTTATCCCCAAACTAGTCTCTAAAAGTAAAATACCGTATTAATGAACTAGCCTGTTACGTGCAGATTTTTTTGGTGTATAAAACAAAGTGGAATGAAAGGCCAGTGTGACTCCAGTCACACAGCCAAGAGACTTTCAAGGTTGGACTATGCTAAAAACCTCTGCTGACATGCCCTTTGCATTGCTTGGGGGAACCCAGAGTCACAGCCAAGGTATGACTTAAATGAAGCTGCAAACTCTTCAGAGTTCCTGCAATTTCCTCAGCTTCTTTTCACCTGATGCTTTGCATAAGGTGAAACTTTTGAGAAAAGATGCTTCACTGTAATGTGCGAAATAAAGATTAAAGAAAACAGGAGAAAATACAAGAAGCCACTGGAGTTGAACTAATGCCTCTATGAGTGGTGTATTTAATGGATCTTGCATGCTGAAAGAATCAGATACAGCAGGACCTCTGAGTAAGAAATGAAAGGGCTGAGAGATGACTCTGCTTCAAGACCACATCCAGCCTACAAACAGCAATTTAGAAAATCAAATCTTATGGGTTTCCCAAACCTCAGTGTAACTTCTTTTTTTCAAAGTCTTCAAGCAAAGTGTTACCTTTAAATCCTTGTTTGTCTTTTATTTTTGAAGATCTTGATACACTTAAGTCTTTTGGAATGTGGAGCCAAAAAGGAATTGCATGAGGAACCTGGATTCCCAAGCAACACAATGGATACTGTATTTAATAAAGGCTAAAGAGCAACCTGCACACATAATCCCACATCCTGCAATGAGAAGCCTAATGAGCAGGCAAGGGCAAAAATCGGGCAGTGTCTATTATGTGTGAGATTATGCAATTGCACCTGAGTGTAAGGGGAGAACTAAACTGCAGGCCTTATGCACAGCTGACAAAAAAAAGCTTTAAAAAGTTACCGCTGACGATCTGACTTGTAAGTGGCTGTCAGCTCGTCAAACATGGTGCTGTTCATTTCCATAAATGCCTTCAACACATTGTAGACTAAAGCCACAATAGCCCTGTGAAACATGGAAAAAGAAGAAAGAAAGGAATCCATTAGTTTCAGGTGAAATCAAACGTGAAATAGTGTCTTCTCTTCCCAGCCTTTCTGTGACCAATTCTGTTCCTGCAAGTATGATTATGTAAATTCTTCGATTTCAGTGAAACTACTTTTGATTAACATACTTAAAGGTGAGAATCAGCTTTCATGTCCCTACTGACTACTGAAATGGAGCAGGCCAAAACTCTAGGGTAAACGGCAACAACAGAAAGCTATTACATATAAGTACAGTCTTTTCCTCCCTCATGCTGTGGAGCAATTCTGAATGCAACTTCAGAGATTCAAATCGTCAATGCTGGCAGAAGGAATAGAATTCAAACACAAAATGAGAGTGATTCATATTTCCTTATGACTCTTCTATGAGGCTGAATATTCACTGCATCTATGCAAAATACAAAGCTGTATTTCAAGAATGATTTCCTTGTGCTCATACAGTTCATATTCATTTTCCCTTTCACAGCTCCTGATCCACTACTCTGGCTGTCATATTCAGACCCAGGGCTGCTTAAGAAACAGCTCTTCAGCCAGGAGGCAGTGAATCAACAGTACAAGTGCCAGGAACCTTTGGAGCTAATCCTTACAGCACACAAACTATGTGCCATTTCCCACGCACCCCTGTCTCCCTCATCTCTTTAAATAAACTTTCATTTTCTTTGCCTACATGAAAATTTTTCTTATAAATATAAAAATTCTTTAAAGATCTCCTTTATTTTACATGTATCTTTACCTGGCTCGTGTAACAAAATTTCTATGGGTATGAAAACTCTGTGAACTGGTATACTGGAATATCCTCATTACCAGAACCATCCCAGTGCATAATAGAAAAGGTTGGAGATTGGTACTGGAGTACTGTGCCATGGAAAGTGTCATTTTGTGACCAGTGTTAAGTTACAGAAGCTTTCCACAGCATTAGATTTGTCATTGTAAGCACACAAACTTGAGAGTTTTGGTAGTTACAGAGGTAAAAGACCAATGTTTGAAAAGATGAAATATTTTAAGTAAGGTCTCAAAGCAACTGGGACCTGAACATAGCACAGCTTATTAAAAATACTGGGTTTACTAAATAGTAACCATCTTGAGTAAGAAAAACTTTCCAATTAAAATATAGGATAGATGTCATCTAACTGTAATAGAGTTTTTCATTAAGACACTTTTTACTAGGTCATTCAGTTTAAAATAAAAATGCCTAATTATCAGGATGTCAATGTAAAGTAACTGCTCAATTATTGCAATAGAGAACAGCTGTATTTAAATAAATTTAGAAAAAACAGCCTAACCTAAGAATATACTGATGTTTTTCTCAGGAATGTTTTAAAAAATGCCAGTCACAGAAGTCTCCTCAGAGGTATCAGTCCATGATACAGCCACAAAGGTTTATTAATACCAAGTGATATTCTTCTAGACAATTTACAATCAGGCTTAAGAGCCAACCCGTTTATAAAAAACTGCATAGGAGAAACACTTGATGAGCAACATTTTTCCTTCATTAACAATGTAACATTTAATTTCTTCTTTTTCCAGCTTGTGAGAAGGCCTATTTTTATCCCATAAGGTAGTGATTTTCGTACACACACCAGTTAATTAAAAACACTGAGACAAGCTCAAGTACAGACTAATACATATTGGCATTAGCAGAGCTGCACTTGCTCAGTGCAGCTTTGAGTCTGGATCTCTCCCATTCAGTGTTCTTCAGCAGACACTAAGTTATCACAGGGATGTCAAATGGTAAGATAAAGCATAAAAGCAAAAACTTACGGATTCCAGTGCTCTTTGGAAATCCTGTAAAGGCTGGAAAACATGATGGGAAGTATAACATTTGAGTTCTCCTCTATCAAACTCATGATGTATTCATTATTCCAATAATACAGCGCTCGTTCAGCCACCTTTGAGTCAAAGAAAAAAAATATTAACAGGAATCCAGACAGCTATGCTTTTGGAATTTTCTGAAGGAAAAACAAATCACAGAGAAACTTCACAAAGATAAGCTAACAGGAGCTGTTAATTTTGGAATTAAACAACTCTAATCAGTAGCATAACATGCATTAATGAAATTAAGTTTTTATCCTGTAGTTCTGATCACACAGCACCCACTCTCTATTTCCTGAGCAGTAATACGTTATTGTCCACTGAAAACCAGGTGCAGACACTGCATCAGTGCTGCAGTTGAGGGGAGGGGAGAGCAGAGAGACTTCCCATCACCCCTTCCCCTCAAAGTCAGGATGAGTGCAGTTGGAAAAAAACCAGCCATGCTGGGATGGATGCCAGAGGAAGGAGACAGGGAAAGGCCCAGCAACTGGGCTGAATAAGAGGGGAGAAATCTTAAATCTGGGAAGGTACCAATGACAGTAATTACCCTGGGGAGGAGCTGGGGGGATAAGAAGGAGGATGATGATCTAAATTACAATTTTAAAAAAGATGTAGTACAAGGAAGAGCTGAAAAGTCACATCCATCTTTGTGCCAGGACAGACCACCAGGCTTAATATGGAGACACTACAGGCTGGGAACTCTATATCCTCTTCAAATATCCATTTACATCCTTTCATTCCCCTTTTTCCCATTACACAATGCGATGAAAGCAGGCTACAGGTTCTGTCACCTCTAACCAGACACGTGGTCAGAAGGAAACAAGTCAGAAAACAAGAACTGCACAACATTGCACCAGAAACAGGGAGCAAACACACCCTCCATGGTTTCCACAGCCAGGACCTGTCACCCACAGTGAGAAGGGCTCCAAGTCTGCCTGGATGCAGCAAAAGGATTTGTGACGGGCTCAGAAGGACAAGTTTTGTGCTGTAAACCCAGACCCTTCAACAAGTTATTCACAGAGCTCAGAACTAACCTTCCACCCCAACATATCCTCTTCCATAGAAGACAAGTATTTAAACACGTAACATAAAATAATATTTACATTTGGGGGGTGTTAAGTATGAAACGGGGACCATACATTCCTGTACAAACAATAACCTCTACCACTGACCTGAAAATGAGGGCTAGAGACACACTTGGCAATTTGTTTAAACAAGGGTTCCTGGATTTTAACAAATTGTGATGGTTCAATTACATCCAAAATTTCCTCCAGCTCTCCTAGGAACATGACCTAAAGACAAAAAAAGAAAGTATTGAATATAAAACCTCCAAATCATCTTGTTCTGCAGAATGCTGGTAACCTTCAAATTCTACTGCTTCAGGGAGAAATGGAAACCCCACTAGCTCAGTAAGACCCGCTCTCAAAAAATGTCATCAGTTCTACCTGTGGCACCTTCTGGATTCAGTCTCTTAAAACAAGGAAAAGTTTCTTCTTCAAGTGTTGTATCTAAAGTATTGTTTTACAATGAAATTCAGAATTGCACCAGTATATATATCCATGCTGAAAACCTTGTCTCATACAAAGATCTAACCAAGGCTTAAACTTTGCTAACTAATGATATCCTCCTAATTTTATCTCATTTTTGAGAGCAATATCCAAAATAACTGTTTTGATTTTACTCAAAACCTCAGTAGGGAAACTCTCGATTTGCATCAAGAATTTGAAACAAAAATGCACATGTTTAACTGCATCTTTTCCATTTTTAGTAGGTAAACACAGATGAAGTATCTTCATCCTCACTGAAAAAATACTACCTACACATATAAACAATTCCAGATCTAACAGTTTTCCAACCTACCCTCAACTATGTTTATTTTCTCCTTTCTAAAAAACTCTCTGCAGAAGTCCCAGTGCTTCTTTCATGAATAGAAACAACAGTTATCAAACTTTTCATAGTTTAAATTGTTCAAAAAACAGAATTAAAGCATAGAAAAATCATCTACAAGAAATAATACCAAGATTCACCACAGCATGTGGTGCCAACCAGGAAATATTTAAAGATTCCCTGCTTATTATGTTTTAGAGCAAAATAACTTTTTTTGGTAATACTAGCATATCACTTACCTCTTTCTGACTGCAGGTTTTTGGCCAGAATTTCATTAAACCTCTAATGACCTAAATTAGAAGGAAAAAAGAAGTTAGATTTTTTACTTTTCTCTCAACAGAGTAAACCATTTATAGTGAAAAAAGGAAATATGAAAGAAATATTTACCGGTTCTGTGAGTGAGGGGTCTTTCTCCAGAAACTGTACTATGCAATACGCCAGCTGTGAAGAGGTAAGAATTTAAGAGAATAAAATTAGAACATTTCTATAGAGAAACAACAAAACCCCAACTTTTTTTAAAAAGAGACACTTAAGGCAAGATGCTATTCAGCTTTCCCAAACCGCATAAAATTTTAAACTGAGATGCACAGTTTGCACTGTGCAAATCCACTCAAAGTTCATAAGAAACAACAGGACACTACACAAACAGAGTGAAAAAGCAACATAAAATAAAAATCAGAACAACCTGGAATTTTAAAGACAGTCATACAAGCAATGTTTTGAAGCTTCTGCTACTCTCTTAAACTGCGTCTTTTTACTAATTTTATACAGCAAAGTCATGAGAATTCTTGCAAGATGAGTCGACACAGCTAAAACTTGGAATAACATATTTAGAAAGCAGAGTTTTATCACCATAAGAAATACTGCACTATCTGAAAATTGGAGAGAAAGGCAACAGGTAGCAGTTATCAGAGGGAAAATTACGTCCTGAAAGCTGAAGGTATAAAAAGATGTATGAGAGCATAAATGCAGTATTAAGGAATCTGTGAGGGAGAATATTAAATGAAAAAATGTGGGTATTAGTATTCAGAAGGTTGCCAGGGAGAAGAAGAACCTTGACAGCACAAGTCTAAGGAAACCCAAACATCCTCTTGGGAGAGAGAATGGGAAAGGCAAACTTGTGAGAATGAGAAAAAAGCAGGGAGGAAAACGTAGAGAGAGAGGTTAACTACTAAATAAATTCTTCAAAATATTACAGACGTATGTCACTCTTTTAATTACCTAATCAGAACAGAAGCTAGACATCTATCATACAAATGATATTGAATGAATCTTGAAAAAATCTACTGTATTTTTTCCACATTTCAGAACTTCCCCCCACTTTTTTATGTGCCACGTAACTAAACTTCTAAAGCAACCTTAAAAAATAGACATATAATTCTTACTGAGCAAAAAATATTTTTGTAATTTCTACCTGTGCATGGAAGAGTGATAAACTCCTGACAGTGTGTAAAGGGATCAGCACCTTCACCAGAAACTGTTTATGCTCTGCCTTGAGAGGTAAAGCAAAACCATTGATAATACTGGAAATTAGAAAAGAAATATTTGTTAGCGTCATCATCACAGAAAGCAATACTGAGGTCTGAACATGCATTTTCTAGATTAAAATATATTTAGCAGTCAGCACCCGTTTACAAATAGCATGTGTAAACAGGTGCTGACTTTGGTCCTGCTTTATATTAGCAGGGCACTGCATATCTAGGTAGCAATCCAGCCCCATTAGGAATAATCACATAAACAGCTGCACAAAGCTGTTGCCAAACAGATAAGACCTTGTCTATGTGGTCTGTAAATTCATGTAGGCAAGGTAGTCTTTAGTAATTAACCTACCAAAACTGGATTTACTCAAAACATTCACTCTGCTCAGCGTGCTCACAAGAAAATGAACCTACAGCATGTAAGGATGAAGTGTGCAATATTTCATGCATTCATACACATAAAATCAATCCAACACTTTGGCTGTAACTTGCATATAGTTATATATTCTTGGCAAAGATGTGACAGAGATTTGCACATGGGCTTAAAGATGAGCATGTGCACACATCTGTTTTCAGAATCAGGGATTATCATAACACTTTTTCCAAATCTGACACTATCCTGACGTGTCCGGAAGGGAAGTCTGAGTTAGATAATAAATAAAGGCTCATTTACCTTCCTAAAATTTCCAACAGTTCAGCTACGCCATTGAAGTGTTCAGTTTCATAAACAAATCTAAAAAAAGAAAAGTTAAATATAAGCGATATATCAGTTTCCTAAAGCAGTCATAAGCAAAAAGCACCTTCTTCCACAACTTACCGTAGAAAAATATTATTAATCTGTTTTCGGATAAATGCTCTAAGACCCAGGAACTTGCCATAAATTCTGTGCAAGACTGTTTTTAGGTAGTCTCGTTCTCGAGGGTCTTCACTGTCAAATAGCTCCAACAGCTGTGTTTAAAGGAAAAAGAGAACTGAAACAGGAGACATTTGACAAGTAGGACACACAGACTTCTATGTGAAACTGAATTCATGGAAACACATGAACGAAAGAATGTGACATCCATGCTATCCAAGGAGTAGATACACAGCATTAAAAAAATCTGCTGAAACCTCAGTACACCACAAAACTCAGAATTATAAATTTGTGATTAACTGGCTCCAAAATGCTGCCCTCCTTGTCCCCAAGAATAACCACGATAAGACAGTTTGCCTTCTACAATCCACCATTCCCTGACTGCAGAACCACAAGATCCTCATTTGCTCTAACACTTTGTTCTCACAACATTGTGTCAAGGTCACATTTTTCTAATTGCTTGTAATTTATACGATGAGCTCTTAAGCCTTCCTAGTGATTGCATGGCCTTCACGCTGTGGAAAGACTCAACAGGGAAGTCTATGCCAGCACTGGGTCTGCTGTTACAGGATCTCCACCAATTGACACAAATCAAAAGCATCAGAGGGAATTAATCCTTCACTTTGAACAAAATGGTGATTTCATTATCAGTGCCAATTAAAAAACCAAACCAAAACAATGAACAAACTAAAAAAAAAAGCCCAACAACAGAAAATCTACATTTACTAAGTAGCTCTTAAATAAACAGCAAAATGGTTATGTGAGACTCAGTCAAGAAAGAAGGTGTTCCAGCACCTGGTATTGTACAAAATATATCCCAAACACTGACAGCTGAAGTTGCATGAAATGAGCAACAGGAATACCACCTGCAGATCTTTGTTTTATTCCCCTTGAATCCTCTGCCCCAAAAGTATGAGCTTCCCCTTAGCCACCTTCTTCATTTTTTGTGACACCACTACCTTGGCAATTCTGGTAGATGTTTGGAATAAATTCAGAGGTAGACTTTACTTAAAAGCAAAAAGCCCAACCTACTGCCACAAATGTGCTGAAAACAGGGAATTTTAGGTAATTTTTAGCAATCATAAGCAACCAGTATCTGTCTGGCATGAAAAAGAAAGTAACTGTCAACTAGTACCTGTCTTGCAGGAGAAACAAGGACAGTTTGTCAAACAGGTCTTACAAATGGGTAAGATGCTGTCAGAAAATCATTACAGGAGTGGCAGAAAACAAAATTATCTTAGAGTCACAAGCAGATAAATTATAAATACCTATTACAAGTAGCTATGTCAGTGTATGTATGCTACACCTGATCTCTGTTAAATTGCTACACAACTTTGAGGAGGTGAAAAAAGACAGGAAAAAATATGATTAAAAGTTGTTAGGCCGTCTGGGATTTTGCCTGCTAACATCCAGGTCTAGGACCGATGCACATATTCTTCCTCATTGTTTTGAACATTTCTGTAGCTTGTAATGAGACCTCACTGTATCTTCCTTGCAGTAAGAATCTGTGGTGGGAATTTCATGAGGAAAGTATGAGGTTTGTCAGCTGCCCTCCAGAGGTTATAAATACATTGCTTTGTTCAATTAGTTCTAGAGTTAAATAAATAAAGTCACCTCATCCTTCCCCAAATAGCACATTTCACCCTAAGTCAGCAAACAGCTGGAAGCACTTATGTTTTTCGGTTTTTTATTGGATTGAAAAGTATTTATATTTCCAGTTCTCTTACACAGACTCAGTCTCTCATTAAAAAAAAAAAAAAAAAGACCATTATTTTGTCCAATTTGTTGTTAGGTTTCAACAATAAAGTCTTATTTTTATGGATAAGCTGCAAGACTTCCATAATTTATGCTGACTATTCTAAACATACAAAGAAAAGGGAAATTAATTTTCCAAAATAGCAACCTACATAACACAGAGACTTGTGGATATATTTGAATAGTATGTCTCTTAGCAACCACTGCCAACCATTTCAAACTGTACATAAGTAGGCTTTAGAAATGAACAGCTACACTGGTAAATACAGTATTTTATTAAAACATACAGCTGAAAGCCAAAAACACAGCTATACTTGAAAAACAAAACCAAAAGCAAGTAAACAAGCAAAAAGTTTGAAAAAAGTCCATTAAAAAAATGCATCATTTTTTCATACAGGTATCCTTACTGCCAAGAAACACTTCTTTAAAATGCAAAAATATTTTAAAAAAATTTATTTTGAGAAAAAGCTGATTTCAAATACTATCCCACTTATGTTGTCAGTGTCATGAGACACCAAAATGCTCAATGTTCTTAAGTCTCCAACTGGCTTCCTGTGTAAGTGATCTGCAGTTGCAGATACTCAGGAGTTACTCCTGACATACAGTAAATACAACAGGAAGTGGAAGGTCACCCCAGTTCCTACAGATCACTACAAGGTATTTACACACATGGAAATATATCCACTTGCCAGTGTATACATATATATATATATATATATGGGTGAATGTAACTTTTTATAGAAAAATGTGAATTTTAAATTGACACACTGTGCATAGCAATACATAAATGTGCATCACCAAACTATGTGGCAAGAATATAGGAATTCTTAGAACTCCTTTGATCTCTTAGTTGTCATACCAGACATTTTCTGATAAGCTTTAAAATCTCATATTCCCCTCTTTCAGTAGATGCTATTCTTCCATTTAGTAGATTTAATGAAAACTAGCAGGGTTTAAAAAAAAAAATGAAATCCTTGGTTTAGACCCATTCTCCTGTGCCAAGCTGACAGTTTTGAATGTCTTAAAAGGGTGTGAGTGGGATGTTGCCAGTCATGACCAAGTTCAGCAGCACGTAACCGGAGCACTGAGAATTATTTTTCCTAGATTTTGAAGGAGAGCACATGCACTCATCCTAACGCAATCCTGCTCTAGCTAATGAAACTAAAACCAGCCTGGAAAAACCTGTCAGGAGTGATTTATCATGCATATTCTTATATCTTCACCAGGTACTGGATGAACACATTAGTGCACCTCCTTGTTTGAATCAGTACCGAGATGAACAAAAAGGAAACCACCAGAGGTTTGATCCAGATGAAAAATGCTCTGGTGTTTAGGAGTTGGATAAAATAAAAATGCAAGTATATCCTATTGCTTTTGTAGGATGAAAAAGGTCTTGTGATAGTTAAGAAGGAAATTGAAGTCCCTTCTTCGAATCTTTGACGGTAAGGACAGAAATTGATCTTTTCACTGTATTTTTCAGGTAGTCTTCATACAAACAACACACATGAACAGTGAAAGCACAACTTTTATTGCCTGAACACTACAGGGAAAAATAAAAGCTCCATGAGTGATAAGGGGCGAGAGAAAGGTCTTCAGAAATGCTGAGTATATCTCTGTCAACTCTAGGTTGTTTTCATTCAAGTGTCAGCCTGCAAGGAACTCCCTTTTCTAACTAAGCAGGAATCTTTCTAAATTCCCCTGATTTCAAAAGCAACCTACAGAGATCATCAAGCACAAAGTTCTTTCTGACTTTGCAGTTATACAAAAATTCATGATGGGAAAAGAAAACCCAAGACAGGCCCGTTCTCAAAAGCTGAAGACGAAAGATGTATCAGTGGAGTGTCCTGGCTTATCCCAGGAAACAACTTCCTTCAACCACCTCTGTATATAGAAACAGTACTAAGACACATTAAAACTGGAGTTTAAGCAGTCTCTCTAGATGGAGAGAGCAGCATTTTGAGACTAGCAAACCTTCCATTCTTCAACAGTTACTGTTGCAGCTCCCTCTCAAAACCAATAAATCAAATATTTTGATTGAGGTATCAGAACTGGATCCAAACCATCTATTTTATGTATCTATAGCAACAGAGACCGACATATAAACACACACACATTTTCCCATTACCTCCATAGATTGAAAACTTTCATTGTATATGCTCGTTTAGCCTTCTTCTGTTGCAAATGAAGTTATACTTTCAAATTCTAAACAAAATCTTTTTAAAGGTTTGTTTGTTTTTTTTTCAAAAGCAACACTAAGCCTTAAAGAAAACCTTCAGCTTACCTGCAATACAAATTTCTGATCTATGTACTTTTTGGCAATGCTGGGCTGAAATTCTTGGCTTTCCAAAAATCGTATGAAAAACTCATATACAAGCTGCAAAAGAAAAAATAAACAAAACATGGGTTTAGCTTACAACTTGATTACTCTTTATATTTTAGGATTCCCCTAAATTATTTTGTTAAAAGATTAATGCTTTTTTCCCCAGAACAAAGAGTTAAAAAATGGAAAATATTTTTGTCCTTTATCAAATTGCCACCTTTTAGTTAGAATTAATTACATGAGCTTTTCAAGCTGCCTTTGCTTATTTAACTCCAGTCAAAGACATTTCATCACCAAGAACGGGCACTGCCATCTTGTAATGCTCGTTATCATCTTGTAAAGCTTCCTAGAGTAATTGGAAAGCACATTTAAACTGCCCTCTGAACTGCTGAAGTCACATCAAATACAGACATTACAATTCTGAAAGGGTTGATGAAACAGTTGGAAATATTTAAATTAAATTAGAAACTGCTTAGAGTAGTGTTCTAGTACAACTTGAAACAGAAGAAGAATACAAACCAGAATTTATTCAGAAGTTCCTAACTTACTGCAAAGATTAGCCTCAGGGCTGGAGAAAATCTGCTTATTTTCATGCAATTCCATTTCTACCTAAACTATTCAGTGGGACAGCAGGACTTTTCATTTAGTGGAGAAAAAGAAGAGTATAAAAACCAGGGAACAAGGAAGTGAAGTGAAACAGAGACTGCTGCAGCCTCATAAGACAGCAACTCTGATCTGTCACTGATAATAAGCTACCAGCCAGCCATTCTCTTTGCTGAACCTTTTCATAAAGAGCAGCCACTGAAAACTTTTTCCTTTTTGTCTTTAGTGAGTATGAATATTGATACTGAAAGGAGAAAGGAGGCTTAAAAATTGCATTTTAAAATAATTTTGAACTTTTCCATGACAGCAATATGGTGCAAAACTGCTGCTACTACTTTGTATCAGTGTTCTCTGGCTTCACAAAGGAAGCAATAGGAAACCAAAAAGCAGGAGAGAGGTTTAGAAATAAGTTGTGGAAAAAGTGACAGCTTACATAACACCAATATTAAATCACCAGGAAATCAATTCCATCGACTTCTCATAAATACTTTGGTGGATTTTTTCTTGACAATGGTAAGTCATCCACTGGATAATAAATTCCATCATTTCCATGCAAGTAATGACTTTCTGAACTATAGCACCAGTGTCATTGAATGTGCTGTTTCCAGGCAGGTACAGATCCTCGGAGCTGCCTTGAAGTTTTGAAGATTCTTATTTTTTGTGAAATTTAAATATAAATGAGGGATGTACCTACATTTCAACAGATTCTGAATTAGACAGCACAAAAGGGTGAAACAAACTGCTCACAGGATTGTGCATGCAACTGTAAAACAAAATTCTCATTTCAGGCTGAGTTCAACTGTGCTCCATAGCTCACAAAAACTCCCAAACTCCACAAACTGTTACTAAGGCAAACTTATTGAAAATTTACCAGTGGTGTGAGTCATTATCCTGACTAACACACACAGGATCTTCATCTATATTTGCTATGAAGGAATTTACTGCATTAGTATCAATGATGCTTTCTCCAATATTAGTTTATGTTCTTCATTCAAAAACATAGAGCAATGGAATGGTTTGGATTGGAAGGGACCTTAAAGATCATCTCGTTTCACTCCCCTGCCATGGGCAGGAACACCTTTCCCAAGGTGCTCAGGTTGCTCATCCAACTAGGGCCCCATCCCAGCTGGCCTTGAACGTCGAGGGATGGGGCAGCCACAGCTTCTCTGGGCAACCTCTGCCAGGGCCTCAACACCCTCACAGTCAAGAACTTCTTAATCAAGTGTGATCTGAATCTCTCCTTGTCCTATCACTATCTATCCATACAAAATGCCACTCTCCCTTGCTTTTTATAAGCTCCCTTTCAAGTACTGGAAGGTTGCAATGAGGTTTCCCTGGAGCCTCCTCTTCTCCAGGATGAGCAACCCTAGTCTCAGCCTGTGTTCACAGCCCTGTGCTCCAGCCCTCTCATCATCTTTGCACCCTCCTCACTGGACCCACTCTAACACATCCACAATTTTCTTGTTTAGTAACTCCAGATGCAGTGTTGTTCCACATGGGGGTCTCAAAATCCCTTGTTTTGACAACTGGAATACAGAGGAAGGAATGCTACTCAGCAGTGAGCGTGCATCCTGCTACAAACCCCTGGAAGCAAACCTTGAGGAGAGGAAGGAGGACTTAGATAGGGATGCAGCTTCTCATTCATTTTTCTGATCAGCTGCCAACACCTGTGCACTTTCATATGAATATTAACCACCCTTGGCAAAGCAAAACTGCCAGCAGTGTCATCCTCACAATGCTCTTGCTGAAGTTGTTGAAAAACACTAGTGCATCAAAGCAGTTTGGAAAGCAAAATAATTTTTAAATCAATGAAGGAAAACAGGAATATGAGGGACACCATCGATATAATTTTGAAAGAAAGCTTTAACATTTTGCAAATATCACAAAGTTCTTTCCTGTCTCTGTAGGTCCTATATTAGAATCATGAACAGTATTAATAAATGTTCCTGTCTCACAGACTAGTTCTGATTCACAGGTTAAAAAAAAAAACTGAGAAAATTATTAGATACACAAAGCAATGACAAACATTTCTTCTGAGGTAAAGAATCAAAAACCTGTAAATGCGGCCACGATGCCTCCAAGGTGGGCTCATCTTCTTCTGGATCAAATTCATTGCTGTCACTAGGTGGGAGAGTTCTGAAGATATTGCAAGATACCTGAAAAGGGAAAGAAAGGAGGATGAGAACTATTCTTCAAACAGGTAATAGACTTCAGGACTCTGTATGTCTTGTACCTACTCTATCCTCCATCACTTAAATACTTCTTTTTCCTGCTGTCTGACAAGGATCTTTAGCAATAGCACAGGGTGAAGGAACCTGTCACTTTACAAACCTGCCACCAGCCTCGGCTTTTATTCCTTCCTCCAATATCTCAGCATCACCCACCATGCTCTCTGCCACCTCTGCCACCATGTTCCAGAGGAGCCCACCAACATGTAATTCCCAATCCTGACAGGCAGCAATGGGAGACAGGACTGTTTAGGAGTTGTAGGAAATACCATTAACATGAATTTTCAAGTGTTGTCATACAACACTTGGTTATTTTTTTTGCATAGAGAAACATTAATGACCAAGGTCTCAACTGTTAGCACTTGTCAGGAGCTGCCAGTGCTGCTCACACATTAAATGCCTGGACACCTCATGCCAAGTACAGAACTTGGTACTAAATGAAAGCAAATAATAGTATTTGCTTGACACTTAGCCTACATTTTATTTCATGGTTGGCTCGCTTTGCTTAATCTTATTTAGAGGTACTTTGGTGAGACTGCCTGGCTTTGTGAGGTTCATGCTATCAGCAAAGACTGAGCCAGAGAGCTTTCCTGGGTTAATCAGAGTGCTGAATGGAGCGTACAGCTTATTATGCAGCAAATCTGATAAACTGCAAACATGCATTATGGCCCTTTCTGCACTTGGAAGGTGATGATGTGCCTTCCTTGCGCTCTGCTCCTGCGCATTTGACCCATCTCTAAGCTGGTTAATCAAACAGCTGGGAAAAGCAGCATGTTATCCCCTAATCTATACATGACCCCTTCACAGCAGTTCAGACAAACTAAGCTATTTAAGAAACAAAACGCGTGTGTTCTTCAGCATCCTTGTTTATTTTTCCAGCTTTTTTGCTCCTGTAAATGTTTTCATCCGTAAGGCGTATTTTCAATATGTTGGCAACTCAGTGAGAAAGGGCACTTTAAAGCCGAGAGTATAAATACAATCCAAATATGATAACACCAGACTGAAATAGGGCAAAGTTTTAGAACTTGCAAGACAAACAGTGCAGATTCAAGTGCTGCATAAACAGAAAGATGAAAGAGGTAAGTGCAGGAAAGCACATGTGGTGCACCCGAGTGAGGGATGTTCACCGAACACAGGACAAAAGAAGAGTAAGCAAGGCAAACCAGCGAGCACAGAAAATAAAGAGGCCACACTGGTTTGTGCTGGGACTTGTCCCTTCCTGCCACAAGAGGGTGTGTGCCACTGCAGTTCCAGTCCTGCAGGCTTTCCTGAAGCCCCACTCTGTAAAGCTCAGCATTGCTTTCAGCCTGCAGAGGTAACAGCACTTACTACAGCCTGTGCTGATGGATACCGAACTCCTCCTGCCCTGTACCCACACCTGCCAAGTGACTGCCAGCATTCATTAGGAGATCTTTTTCTCCTCTCTCCAGCCTCTTCCCCAACTCATTCACTTCTCTCAAGAGTCCCTTCAGGAAAAAACATTTCTAATCTCATGAGAGGTCAAATAACTGTTCCAGGAATACACACATGTTACAGTTTGTGTTTCCACAAGGATTCCTGAGCTCCTCCTTCTACTATCTCTGATATGAAAATGCAGGGAGAGGAGGAGAGTGATCAGAATTAGCAAGACAGAGTTGTTTCTGTGGTAGGACATAGGGCAAAAGTAGACAGCACAAAGGATTCCCAAAAATCTACCTCAGATCCAAACATCTGGGATTCTAAATTACTTACTCAAGCATTTTTTTGTTAATGCTTCACAGTCAAAAATCCCAGCTCCCTCAGGATTTGGATCAAAATAAGAAACTAAGAAAACCAAAGGCAGCTTGTTTTTTTCTTTTCTGCTTTAAACTTCATTTGAAACAAGAAAGAAAATTCTGCAAGTTTAACTATACATGTATTATTGAAACTTGAACCTACAGATCACTCATCAGCTGTTTTGTTTAGAAACTGGAACAAATACTGAATTATGGCACAAGCAAAACCTGCAAGTAAAAGTACATACTTTCAGAACCAATAGCTAAACAGACAAATTGCTGTAAGACTTAAGTCAAACCAAGCTTCAAGCAGTTAGTGCCAGGGCCTTACCAGCATGGCAGAAGTATGAGGTTCAGCAACAATTAGTTAAGTGCCAGCACTGACACCTGGATCTTGAGCTTGGGACAAAATTAGTATGACTTCTGGAGAGTACCTACTAAAAAACACCAGTCTCGAGGCAACCCAGAAGCAGGTTTTTTGCATAGGAAAATTAACATGCAGGAGTAAATGCAATGCAAGCTAGAATATGGTCTTAGTATACAGTTTGCCCTCTTTAATTTTCTATTTTGCATTAGGAGCAAAGATAAGCTATGGGGAGCCAAAATGCAGATATTCTCCTGAGGAGAACAGACAGAACAGGTTATCTTTAAGTGATTTCCCCAGGTTATAATAACTTTAGGAGATAATGTGTGCCATTACAGTTACATTAATCACCACAACACAGCACGATAGCTCATTTACATGCAGTGTCAATTTATAGCATGCTTATCTAAATCAGTAGCCTCTGGGTGGTTAATGTTTATAAGCCTCTAAGGGAGAACTGAAGGCAACAAGTCCTTCCATGCATGAACTGCCCAGCTGTACGTTGGAGAGACCCTGACAGCCACCACACTAAGATGGGAATACGCTACATTGGATCTGGAAAGAGTTTTTCTCAGATAGGAATAAGGTAACTATTTAGTATTTATCCCTGGGCCCAAGCAGCACGTCAAAATTCCTTCAGCTGGATAGCTGAATCATTTCTCTCCTGACCTCTCTTGGATCATCAAGCCAAAGGACATCCCTGCCAGCCTGCATGCACAGTCCCTGATGATTCCTCTCCCAAAGCCAACACAAATGACTATGGATCAATACTGACTTCCGTCTGCCACTGATTAGGAACGCCTCCAAGACCAGACGATATTTTCGGAAGGCAAAGCAGAATTCTAATATTCTAGAAAGTTGTATCAAGACAGATGTCCCTTTGTGTTCTCAAAAACACCTGCACAGTCTCCTCTATGGCTGCACCTTTCAGAAGCACACACCAAACTGGGTGCACAAAAGTCCACCACAGCTCCTCCACAATGCAGAATCTGAACACCCAATTGCCAGAAACCAACCTAACAAAGCAGTTAAATCTACCCATTGGCACTGAATCTAACATTTCCAAGATCAAATCAGAAAAGCTGAAATGACAGATTTTTAGACTGGAGATGCACAGAAACCTCTGAGTTCTGTGTCAGTGTGTCAGTCAGGCACAACTCACAGAAACACAGAATGGTTTGGGTTGGAAGGAACATTAAAGATCATCTTGTTCCAACCCCTCTGCCATAGGCAGGGATTCCACCCACCAGACCAGGTTGCTCAAAGCCCCATCCAGCCTGGCTTTGAACACTTCCAGGGATAGGGCAATCACAACTTCTCTGGCAACCAGTGCCAGTGCTTCACCACCCTCTACTTAATAAAGAATTTCTTATTAAGCGCTAACATCTAATTCCAACCAGAAGCAAGACAAAAACTCTCCCAAATGACTACAAGTTAATGGCAATCATTGAAAAAAAAAAAGACAGGGAAGGCTGCTCTCTACCCCACCAGAGAGTGAGCTGCAAGTTCTGAACAGATCTGATAACAGGTATCTGGCAATGCAGAACCACAAAACTATGAATATACAGCTAAAAGCATCAAGCTTCAAGAAACTTTATCACCACATTTATATCTGAAGTAACTTTTAGAAAAGAAAATAGTATGAGGCTCAAGTCTGAAGTCAAAATTAATGTTTTGAGAAGTCCTCTCTCTGTCCCTCACTGGAGTGCTATAAAAATGACAATGCTGTAACAGAAACACTTCACACATTCAATTGCAGCTGAGCACTCCTTCTCTGTGCTGTTTGAAACAAAGATTTTTATCAGTAACAGTCTTCCTGAATGAAACCTGAAATGAAAACACACACACACACTGCAAAGTTTAATATATTCTCTATAAAGAACTAGGATAAGTGGATGCCCATTTAGCTTACAGGGAACACCTGTTCTTCAATTAAAAATATGTGGAATCATTGAAATAAACTCCATGCACATACGAAATTGAAACCCAGTATCTCTGCACACAATGTTTTAACTGCTGGGCATAGTAACAACACAAAGTAGCAACAACATGTAATTAAGTCATAACATGGAGCCATGCTAACATGGAGACAACACCGGCCCCTGGAAAAGACACTGGACTTGTTCTTCTAAATGTATCTGCATATGTGGGGTGTTTTATTATTGTTTATGGATTTACATATTCCAGAGTGTGAAGCAACTACTGCAGTCACTCAGCTATAATTTCTCTATAAAACCTGATGAATTGTTCCCAGGAGTTTGACTAAAGAACATCTAACAAAATGTAGTATCTAATTTTATCTTAAAAGACTATAAATGATTCCACCAGCTCTCTTTTCCTAAAGTTTCACTACTAATCTAACTACAGCACTGCTTCTGATCTCAAGGTTGAATCTGCCTGATTCCCCATCAGTTCTTGTTAAACCACCAGATCTCTTTTACATCTGTATATACATTTGCATATGCAGCATGTGTCTATCTATATAAAGGTATTTTTATATAGACATGACACTTCTCAACCTCTGTGTTGTTAAATGGAAAAACAAAGCTCCTAAACCCCGGGCAGTTGTTGGTTTCTCTGTTTGTTTTTAATCCTGTGATTATTTTTGCTCCCTTCCTTTGACCTCTCACCTGTGTACAAGTGCACTGCGGTATATTTAAAAAGCCAGACCATCTCCCTCTTTTTTCCTGCATGTTGTCATATTAATTTATCGACATTCACTTCTTCGAACAGTGCAGTGTACCAGAAATTCATATTAAGATACTCATGATAGCAATCCACAATGCTCAGGTTCTTTTCTGCACCACTGCTTGCCTGAACACAGTCTTTCAGGGCTTAGTATTATGTGCCTTCTTTTGCCCAGCAGCATTACTTTTGACTTGGCTGCATCAAAATGAACTACAATGGATTGTGAGCACAGTCAACAATCCAGATTACAGGCTGAGGGGGAAACAGTCCTTCTCATTTTCCCTTGACCTTTAAGTCTTCTAAAAAATTCAATCAATAACCTTCAAGAATTTAGCTCTGGATCGTGGCTCCTAAACTTGTTAGCTTACCATCACCCACTTCAGTGATGGTAGCAGCTTCTGTCCACACAGATGAGCGAGCAGCAAACCTGAGATCCTTGGGCAGTGCTTCTGTTGGCAGGAACTGCAACAGGAGCAAGTTTGTAGCATGAAACAGCTGGTGCTCAGGTGCAGTGCCCACACCACGTGTGTTTAGAGGCAGGATTTCCTTTCTAGTGATCTCTTGCACTGAAAAAAGCAGTAGCTATACTCCTGCAAGTAGATGTTTTGCCCTAAGGAAACCGAATTTATAAACCCTGAGACTTCTCACAGAACCACAGAATGGTTTGAGTTGGAAGAGACCTTGAAGTTCATCTAATTCCAACCTGCCCGGCCACAGGCAGAGACACCTTCCACTGTCCCAGGTTGCTCCAAGCCCCATCCAGCCTGGCCTTGGACACTTCCAGGGGTGGGGCATCCACAGCTTCTCTGGTAACCTGTGCCAGTGGCTCACCACCCTCACAGTCAAGAATTGCATCCTAATAGCTAATCTATCCCTGTCCTCTTCCAGTTTCCAACCATTACCCCTTGTTCTAATCTTGCTCTCTACCACAAGAATCAAGGTGGACTATGACACTTAGGATCTGAATTAGAAATGATAGCTCAGACCTCAGCCCAGGCAGCACCCCTGGGCACTGCCTTCTCACTGCTGGAAACTCTAGGTCACCTACACTGAACCATATCTGGGTACCCTACCAGTAACCCCACTCATCACTACCTCCTTGTAACTAAGCTTTGAGAAGACTCAATGGAACAATTATTTATTTAATGTGTGCCCAGCTAATTCCATACAATACAACCTGAAAAATCATAGCAGTAGCTCAAATATCTCAAATAAATTAAAGCACAGTGCCAGCAGAAAGAGTCCCTCACCTCTAGAGCAGGCACCGGATCAAGTGAAAGCCTGCCAATGCATGAACTTGAACTCTAGACAGCATTACAAAACTCATGCTGTCTTGGACTCCAAACTAAAGAACAAAACATACAATTCAAAACCCGGGAAAACAATCCCTCAGAGAAAGACTGACATCGTGCTTGTCTGCAGACAAAATGCTTGAAAGATACTTAAGAGGGTGACACAGCCAAAAAAGGGTGTGGGGGTGTATACATAAATAAATAAATAAATAAATAAATAAAGCCGTGGCCTAGACAAGTGCTTCTTGGAACAAAAAACTGTTTTTCCAGTTTATTTCTTTGCCTTAGACCTAGTCACCAAACTATTATGCAGATAAAGTCTGACAGATGCAAGGCCTATGTAACCAACCAGAGAAATAACGGATATGGGTAAATGTAATTACAGACTGTCCAGAGAAATTATTAGGGACAACTGCTGCAAGAGGAGATGCCTCCAACTGATTTTTTGAGAGGAACACAGAACATCAGAGCCTCTTCTTTTAATAAGCATTGTACATTTAATACAAGCTAGGTATATAAAGAATGTGCATAACAAAAACATCTAACAAAAGTATTTGGAAATAATGCATAAAAGAAATCAAAGTTAGAGTCTTTTCTTGCTTCTACAGAATTGATAACACTCACATTAAAGAAAGAAGAACAGAATTTAAAATATGACATGATTTTTACCTATTTTTTTAACAATAGAATGTTTGTTCCATTATGGCAGCACCTACATGACAATTTTTAATCAAAAATCATTTGGGGGGGTCAAAGGGCACTGCATTTTCTGTTCAGCATTTCAGATGGCAAAAAAATCTGTTCCAGTTCCACTGATTCAGGTTCAGTATTAATTCCTAACATTTTACAGAATTCTTGAACTTAATTACACAAAATTCCCATAGAAAGGGACATGATTTGTCAGTTCTTGTGAGAGTATATGATTTCATTTATTTCCCTTAAACTCAAAATGACATTCAGTATTATATTTTGAAATCTAATACAAGAAGCAACAGGAACATATGCACAGGGTTGTTGCTAAACCAAAAAGGTAAGACTGAATATAGATGGACCCGCAGAAAAAAACTCTATCCAAGAACATTTTAATACAGAAACTCTAAAGATGTCATACTTAGTCATAAGATACAGCTGAGGCTATAGGAAATATAAAAACCATAATGCCTATGAAGTCTAACAGCTAGAACACTTCCTAAAAATAGGTTCCTCAACATGCTAAAAAAATCATGGCTTAGCAAGATATTCTTCATGTTTAACAGGTCTGTCACAAACAAACTCCTGAACAGACTGTGCCCTCACATCTGTTGAGACAAACCTGCAGTAAAAAGGAATGCAATCTCTCTAAATTTATGTCAGTAGAAAAAAGAGACAGAGCGAAAAAAAACCCACCCAAACCAGAATCTGACCTTTAAAATGAATTTTTTGTGTTTATTTGGGTATTGATTTAACCAAGTTTCTTTCCCTGTATTGCTCAACACAGCTTCTACACCACATGACATCGCCTATGATGTTTCTCTTTGGCTTCACAGAAATTACAGTCTTATTTTACTTGATTTGCCATTACAGAAAGGATAAAGATGACAATGGGAAGCCAGGGGCATTTCAGCACTTAGAAAAGAGAACAAAGTATCACTATTCCATTCTAAAGGATGTATCTGAAGAGAGTTTCATTAGCTATCTCCTGTGGGCTGGCAAACACACTGATGTTGCATAAACGTCAGGGCCCGGGTTTACAATTTCTAAAGAAGCAAGTAGGAGAGCTGAAAGGTTGCTCACCAACAAAGAGACTCGTCCAGACTTCTTGGTTTAATAGCTTGTGAGTTTTTTCATCCATTTTTTAAAATTAAATAGATCAGTTTCCTCAATCTATGTCTTAACACCCCTAAAATACAAACAGCTCTGCCACACACATCCTTCAGGATACCACAGATAATAACAAACATTTATTTCATTCAACTACCACTGCTTAATCTACCAGCAAAATCAGTATCATTAGTTTAAGCCTCCACATTTTGCTCAGACAGGAATAAATTTTAGATTAAGTGTCCAATTATTGGCTCATAAAGTCCCATTACTGGCATTTCCTTCTTAGCAGAGTGTGGCTTAATTGGCAAGGGCTGTTTTTCCTAAGACTTGCCTAATTCTAAAGAATGTCATCTGCCCTTCTGAACAACACATCAAACGGCAGGGGAAGCACGCTGAGCAATACCCTCCTGAATAAATCTGTTCAGCTCATGGCCATTAACACAAATCCCAGTCACTCTCCCCATCAACTGATATTGATGACAGGGATGGGGCCACTGCAACTTGCTTTGGTGGCCATCAGTAAATTCTATTTTATTTTATTTAGCACTGTATCAAGCTAAAGAGAGTGGTTTAAGAAAGCAGATTTGCACACAGGTTGACAAACAGCCAACTGGTTTCACATTTAGCTATATACAACATCATATCACATGCTCCAGAAAAGAAGATGAAAATATGTGATATTACAAGCATGGGTAAAGGTTTTAATGGCATGGATTTTAGATGGCCAGCATAAAAATATCTAGAAGTTATGCTGGCTAGCACAAATGACTGTTTTTTCAAACCCTTCTATTTCAGAAGCAATTAAAAATCTCAGCTCTTCTGAAGAATTCTACTGGCAACCTTTTCCTAGCCCAGTATCTACAGAGCCAAATTCCTTTCAGGTCACAAACAGAAATCATTAACATACACATACACTATAAAACCTTGAATCAAAAGAAGTCTTTTCCACAGATACCACTTTTTTGAACATTTTAGATAATTAAAATGAGAAAACACTTTACCTATTAATCCTTCTCTACAAATGTTCATAACTTTTAAAATACCAGTTTCAGATTGGTGTGCCTTTCTTTTTTCTCCTGCTCCTGGATGATGCCAAAACTCACCAAAGAGCTTTTTTATTTCCCTTCACCTCCAAATCACAGTAGCCCAAAGGGACAAGCAGCAAATACTAATTCTGAGATTCATAAACACTAAACATAACAGGGAAGAGACCTTTCAAAGGGACAAAGAACACCTGGGCTCCACTCTGATCCGTTTTAAGATCTTAGTCTTTCAATCAAAACACTCCCATGACAATTGTGGGAGGCAATCAGTGGGGATGCTAATTTGGTCAGGACATAGATAATACTGTTTTCTTCACTATCATGACAGGTCTGAGGCTGTCAATGTGACAGCTCCCTTGTGAACACCACTGGATATCGTGGTGAAAATCCCCAAAAGCATATGAAGGTGGTAGCTGCGCTCATGAAGTCAACTGTGCACAGTTAAGTCTGTCTCAGTGTATGATTAGGGGCACAAAACAGCTCGAAACAAGAACATGCACTTACTGCAAAGAACAAGTTACACCAAAAACAATGCTTCAGCACAAAGTAACTAATGCCATCTCTCCTCCAGGCAGTATGTGCTGAAAACTTATTCTATATAATATTAGAAGAACTACCTTTTCCTCTAAGGCCTGTCTAACTGTCCTCAAAGTGGTGAAGAAGTCTTGCTTTTATAGGCAAAGAGCAGGAGGGAAAATTAGCATTTTTTCCAGAAAGCCTACCTGCAAAATACAAAATACCTGCAAGCCCCAAAAGCTCCAGTGATGTGGTTTAGCAGAAACACTGCATTAGTATTTGTTGGAACAACAAGAATGATTTCTGATTTACAGAAACCATTCATGCATTTGCTATGGATTCACTCACACAAATTCAATACCAGAGCACTGCATCCTGCACCCATGGAATACAACCACCAAAGTTTTCCAGCAGCACATGCAGCAGGAACACCGCTGGTTGTGGCAGGCACAATAAGGGCACTCCAGCTTTCAACTGCTTGTACCTTCACCAAAGCTCAGGTGGCTCTTGCAGACTAGAGTTTCACCCAAAATCTAAATATTACAATTTTCTCAAGAAATTCCTTAGGAAAAAAACATGTTCACTTCCCCAAATACTTAGGGATCTTTTTATTTGTGAAAAAAACCAACCAAACAAACAAAAAACCCAACAAAAACCAACTAAACAAACAAAAAAAATAAAACAAAAAAAACCCAAACAGGTTTGGGCAGTCAGGGGCCACTGGGTAGCCAGACACAGGACTTGAGAATATTCAGAGTCCTCCCCTGCTTCAGTATCCAGGTGCTCAAAGGAAATGTATCCTGGGTTCAGCACCACCAATGCTAAGTAGAAATAAGAATGAAGAAGGGCATGATGCAATGAAAGGGAAAGATGAGAGAACAATTTTCTATCAAAAAGGAGCTAAGCTGAAACAGGAATTTGTTAAGCTCCATTAGTAAATATCTATGAAATCCACTGGAAATGTTCAGGCTGTATCTTTATTTCCAGTAACTCCTCCATATCGTAGATACGGACTATATTTTAGGAAATTATTCAAAAGCATGCTTTTCAAACTCTTTAGGCAATCCATCATTTCCTTAAGATAAAAACTGCTGTGTGAATCAATACAAGTGACTGCAGGGACAGTAGGACATGATACAAAAGAGGTTTTGCATCTCTTCTACAGCTCAAGATCACATTGTTTCAGATAATGCTTTATGATTTAAATTGAACTCTATAAGCAGTTACAAATCAAATTCTTCTTGTTTCCTAGGGCCCAAGCGAAGGCAACACCAACTTGCAGAGTTTTTATTCAAAAGATGTTGCTGCAGTAAACAACTATAATCAAATCAACAAAAGTATACAACCTCAGTAACAGAAATGCCAAAATTTACCAAATTCTCTGAGAGGATCAGTTCGGAGGCATCAGCCACACACAGAAAAAGTCCCCCATTTTACTGAAGTTATATGTGCATCGGTGTCCTTTCTATGCAAAAGGGTGTGATATACTTTATTCATCACAAGAGGTACAAAACAGATTAAACTAACATTTGCAAACCATTTAGATACTACAGTGCAGCACCAGCAGAAAAACTGAGCAAAGGAACAGTCATTATGTATTCTGCCTGATATTGGAATGGTGCATGAGACCACATACTGAAGAAATAACAGAGTGAGCAGTTCATTCACAAGACTGGTCCAGCGCAGAAGAGGGAAAGGGAGGGTGAGGGAGAAGGGGAAGAATCTGATCTCACAATTACAGAATTTCTGACAATGCATACACACAAAGAAGCCATATTAAGACTTTTTTCGTACACCCTTAATTCTGTTTTTTTCCTTCATGATTAACTGCTTGATGGTTCTGTCATATTTACAGCTATTTTTAAGTATTACAGACAAGCAACACAGCATGCATCTGTGTGTCAGAAAAGAAATGAGGAGCATACACAATGCACTGCAAAAACTATTCATGTTTTTCCTCTTCCAGCACATAACCAGTGGATTCCACGAGCACACAGTGAGGAAACCAACATCACCAAATCTATATTTAATTAATTGCTTTCTCATTTAGAGAACAGGTTATAAGGGTTCTGTACAGTAGTACAAAACAAACATTTTAAAGCAGTGATTGATTCTGCCAGTTGCAAGGAACATTCTTCACCATGCAGCATCTGGTACTGTTTCCATTTTTACACTGAAAACACTGTTATTTGACAATTTACATATACAAGGTATAGCTTTATTGTTGAGCAATCTTGCTCACTCTAATAGCACCTGCTGCAAACTGATATAACCCAACCAGGAAATTTTCACAACCCTATAGAACATTTTTAGCATTTATTATTTTAAAGTTATTATCCATGCATATTTCAAGCTATCTCTGCCTAAAGAAGACATCCAAGAGCTTGGAGAAAGTTCAAAGAAAGAAAAGAAACTTGCAAAAATTATTCCATTATGTATACTGGGGGGAGAGGGAAGGTAGATTGGGGGAAACATGAGGGACTCTGATTTTATGGCTGCTAGCTTTCTCCATCAGGAAACAATCCAGGTTTCCTTTCATACATTTGTGACACTATAATAACCATACTCTACTTGACTTTAATTAAAAATATATAAAAATTAATACTTTTGTCTTTGGAGAATTATCCCCAAGCGATGTCTATTAGCAAATACAAGCCAAAGGCATCATTTAATCCACCTACTCCAGGGTTCCATTTCGCCCACAGTGTGTAACTGGAATTGCAAGTGGATTTAAAAAGAGACCATGAGAAAGAAGGAACTCACCATTCTAACTACTTCAGGGTAAGTCTGCTCTGTCAAACAGCCTCTGCTTATTGTAATGTAGTCCACCAGTTCATTAAGAGTGGAGCGCTTGTATTCTTTCATTTTAAGGTCTGAAAGCGTGTCCATGAAGTCAAAAATGACACAGCACTGTTGAAGTTTCTTTAGGAACAGTTCAGGCTGCTCTGAAGATGGAACGTCTATGAAACAAGAAAGGAAATCTTTGTGAGTCTGGCATCTTATTATACAAAACAGGATTTCTTTTTGAAGATCAATTTCAAAGGAAAGCAGCATTCATACAATTCTTGTAAAACAGAGCTCACATTAACAAATGAACCACTTATAGGAACTGTATTACTATTGTGTGTTCGAGATCTTGAATGTATTGTAGAAGGAATTTAATCATCACCTGCTATTAGGAAAATAAAGTTCACCAAGAAAGTCCAGGCTGAAGTAGAGAATGGAAACACACCAGCATTCAAGACTTAATTAATTTTACAATAAACCACTACTTTGACTGGAGGCTAGTATTCGCCATCGTTAACCTACACTCCAAAGAAGGATGAAAGAACTGTCAAACACATCAAGCTTGATTAATTTATATTTCTAAAAACACTGCGTCATTTATAACCCTGTATGAATATACATGAATACATATATATGAACACACAGCAAGACTATAATTCCACAAACAAGTTTTGAGTTTCAATCATTACCCCCACGTTGACACTTCCCATAGCAAAATCAATTTTACTGAAATACAGTGAGGATTTTTTTGCTGTACTATGAACACGTAACATTCATCAGCAGGAACATTTTCACAAAAAATAGTATGTGCTTGACCAATAAAGTAAGCTACTTTTGCTCTGTTTTCTTAATTCTCAACAGATGAAAAGACTTAATACAATAATAAAAAGAATGTCAACTTCTCAGTGGTTGGTTAGTTTACTAAATGCATCCCTTAACCAAAGAATACATAGACAGTTTCATTTATTCAACATTCACAGACACAACAGGATAACAACAACAGAAAGTTTCAGAAATTAAATCTACATTTTTACTCTGAAAGCTTGCCCTCAGACTAGGGAGCACTTCACTTCCTTTGAGCAACTTTTTTCTTACTTAAGGCACCAATGCCTGCCACAGCACCAAAATCCATCAGTTGACCTTCCAGGTCACAACACAACACATAAATGAAAAATCCTGGCGATCTCACCTAGAAAAATTTTAATAGTAAAGAACTGATGTTTACTTCTAAAATATGGACTACTAAAAGACCAATCTAAGATGGAACTTCTTACTGCTGACACAAGAACATGTCATACTAAGGAATACTTGGTAAACACGAGAAGCTGTGAGTAATTGTATGGTAGTTTTAAGTAGTTTTAAGGCTTAAGTACCAGGAATCTGTTCTGCTTAAACACAGGGCTTGAATTTAATTAAAACACTGTTTAAACACTGGAAAAGAATAAACATGGATTGCAGTACAAATAAAGATGCAACAGTTTATTCAACCTGTTTCTATTTGCAGTAGTGACAGGATTCAACAGGCAAATCTACAGGGGAGAAAAATCCTTCCCAAACACCTCTGCAATACTGACAGTCCCAAAACCAGGCACCCTAAGGCCACTCCATTGGCCAGGTCTCTGTCACAGGTTCAGAGCAGGCAAAGCTGAAACCTAAGATGAGCCAATGAGACAGAGAAACTCAGTAGCCTTCACCCCTTACAAAAAAGATCATTTCTATACATGACCCTTCTAAGGTTACAGCCCTACAGGACATAAAGGATCTGGGGAAGGAGAGTTCTGTGACTGCTTTCTTGACTACCTGCCTTCAAATAATACAGAGAAGGAGAACAGACCTCAGAATTCATCGTTATTAACAAGCAGGCAACAGTTAAATGACGAAAATTTCTTCCAAAGACAGACTTATATACAGGCTGAAAAGAAAAAGAGAAAAAAATCGAAGTGCAATCGGTTGCTTTTCGAAAGTATTATTTTTAAAACTTCCACTCTTTCTTATACTACATATAACCCACCAGAGACTTTGAAAGTATTTAAAAAGTATCAATACAATCTATGTTGCTACATGACGGGGTTTTGGTTGCACTGCTCTACATGATTTGTACATGTTTGATGTGACCAAAAAGGACATTATAGTCAAAGGAAAACAGGCTGAAATCAAGTGGGAATCCATTAAGATACAATTCAGCACAAGTTAAAACCAGACTCATATGTATAACTCAAGATTACACTCATTTTAAGCAGGGTTGGTATTAAATAAAAATTTTAAGACTACTCAAGTATTAAAATAAGTATTAAAAGTTTGTTTTCTTTTTTTTTTCCCCTCCAGTTAAGTATCTGGAGGTGTGGGAACAAAATAAAAAATATAATTAAGTTCTTCTCAAGAAAAACCACTCTAAAACACTACATGAAATTCATGCCAGTCTGACTACGTCAATAAGCTGTATGAACCACAGGGGCAAGCTAAGAAAAAACAAACCACAGCCAACAAAAAAACCTACAAACAAACAACAAAAAAACCTCAAAGCCCCACAGAATAAAACCCCAGAAACCAATTGTTCTGGTCATATCTGCTTTTCTTTATTAAGCTAACTTGCCACTCACACTAGGGAACACAACTCTAAGAAAGTTTCACTCCGTAATTTTTATCAATGTTTCTGGGAATTTGGGGTGCCTTGGGAATAGGGTAACACCTAATGCCAGAAGTTTTTTGTACTTGGAAACAGGGAATGTACATGATAGTAAATATACTTGAAAAATTAGGGGGCCCTAAGACAAGAAAAGGGTGGTGTAAATAAATAAAATCAATACTCCATGTTCTCAGCCTTCCCACAGAGACAATACAATGAGTTGGTTTGGCATTTTGGGGTGGGAGGGTTTCTTTTTCTGGTACTTGGAGCACAGACCTACAGAGGTCCCCAGCAGAACTCCTGAACTCCTTAATGCAACTTGGAATGAAGCACACAGTTCCTTACAGATCTTCACAGTTGGCTGATGAAAGACAACAAATCCTTTTCTTCTCAGCAGACACTCTTTCAATGAATTTTACAGCTTTCAATGAATTTTCCTCCTGTGCTAACACACAGCCAAACATTTAGGTCCCAAAATTTAATAACTGCAATATTACCATTGTATCTACTCTCATATAAAAGAGCTGAAAATTGAGCAACCGCTCTAATAAATCTGTGTAAATACATATAAAACTTTAATAACCTATAAAATCATAGCGACATTATTAAGTGGCATGTGTGATTTATGTCAAATGCACAGAAGAGTATACATTTATTAAAACCAAAATTTAAAGCAAGATAAGTTTCTGTCTGGATCACTGTTGAGAACTCTCCTCATTTTCAGGTCTTTGCCACAATTTAATTTTCAGGCTTGTCAGTTTTCTCTTTAGCCATTTAAAACTGTACAGAGCTTTTGAAATACAGTGAGCATGCACAGATTCAAAGGAAAGCGGCTTAGTGAAAGCAAGCACTTGAACATCTGAATGCTGATAATCAAGACAGAATCAGAGCCTTAAGTCAAGTTTTTATAAAGTTGTCAGAAAAACTGACAGAAAGTACCGTAATTTTTTTAGACATGGACCAACAATTGTTACTGCAAGAGCTGAAATACTAATTCTAAAATGGCTAAAGCAATTCAATTTCTCTCGTAATAGCCTTTTCCCAAAATAATCCTAATCCAACCAGCCCATCCCTTCTCATCAGGCTCTGCCTTCTGCATCCTTTTATCAACTAAAGACATAAAATCTGATAGCACAGTTTTATTGCAAGTCTGTAATATCGATAAAAACATATTAACGTTTATACTACATTCATGTTTTAATTAAAGTAATTTACAAGTAACTCATTTTGGATCATAGGAAACAAACTATGCACCAGAGACACTGCATCCAGAGAAGCGAGCTATGGCTCTCCTCTCCCTGGCAAGTGAACAAGCAGAAGGAGGAGCACCTGGAGCAGTTCCCTGATCCACTCCAGCCTCTAGTTTTGCAAGGAAGGATACAATGCCGGGAAGTGAAGCAGTGAAGATGGAAGGAGGGATTGAGCTGCTTAAGGCAGTATGGCAACTGTGAGGAAAAGCCATGGGATTGTAGAGGCAGGGCAGTGCAGGGCCCAAAATCAGAATAAAACAAGACACAAGATGTAGATTAGACATGAAGTATTAAGCAGAACTAGAGTATGCACACACATGCTACCCTGCACCCACATATGCACTATCAGAACATTTATGAATCATTAAAATCAAAATGCTCTCAGAATAACTATTGCTTCCAGTATATACATTACTGTTATTCACTAGCTTGAAGATAACATTTGCATAGAGAATTAGCATCATCTTCTTGTATGATAGTAAAAGCAAACTCCACATTAAACATGAAAAATAAAAAAACATACTAAAACCAAAATAAGTCTGAAATGGGGAAGAGAGACTAATAGTAACATTTTTACTCACATTAATTTTAAGAACTTCCTTATAATGGCCCAACATCTGAGAACTCTGCATTCACTCTACCTCTGAGATTGTTTCCTCTTTCAACTTAGTTGCAAAATTTCAACTTTCCTTTTCGACTTAATAGCAAAAGAATTTCTCAATTCTCCTTCAGTTTTTATATCCTCCAGTTACTAAGTAAACCTAGGACAATTCTTTTTCTAGTTAAGTAAAATCTCTTTATGGCAAAAAGAGCTCCAAAACACCAAACTGCTTCCACTTTGCTGCCGGTCACCAAATCACATTAAATATAACCAATCAAGGACCTACCTGCACAAAGCAGGCAGTGGTGCATAAATCTGTGTCTACAGCTATCCCTCACAAATCACTATGAAGATTATATTTTGGAAGAAGTTACCTTTCTAGTTTTCATTCCAATAAAACTTGCAAAATTGAATTTGAAAGCCCTTTGGTTTTCTTTGAGAAGCTCACTTCAAGAGAAGGTCTAGCAACACCCAGCTCAAAGCTTTCACCAACTTATGGTCCTGAAATACAGAACAACCACATTTCTACAGGCTACTTTTCACAGTAGAATACTGGTCTTAACACTCCAAGACGTACAAATGCTTTCCCTCTTTTTCTTACATATACACATCTTGAGAAAAATAATCACTATCCTGATTGCATTGATTTAATTTTCCTGACTGCCTGTCAATATTATGAATGGTTTGTCAAGTCAGTAATCATTCATTTATAAGAGGTGCTTTTCTCAAAGCTGTTTTCCCAACCCATTCTCGAGACTTAATAATTATACAGGCAGGGCAGCAGTTAGGCACTGTGCTCCAAATATGTAAAATCTAACCAGTACAATTATTCACACAGCAATAAATACAGTGGGACAAACTCAAGCTGACTTTCCTGAGTGCACACACACAAAAAGAAAAACACAACATTAACGCACCATTTCCAGCACATTCGAACTGTGTGATTAGAAGTGCAACACAGGACATAATCCACCAATTTCCTGACAATCAGTGTCTCTTCATATAATCTGTCACAAAATTGAGAATTATTTCCCTGGCTATAAATTTGCCCCTAATCAAAGTGAGCAAGCTCTCACCAAGTGGGAGTCTCCAGGGTAGTTAGTTCCACAGGGATCCTGGATCTCCAAATCCCTCCACTGCTTACCAACACTCCCCAATCATTTCAGAGATACTCAACAAACATCATTTACTGGGGTGAGTATTCTAAACTCAGTGTAGACCTAACATATCATTTGAGTGCCTTGAGTGCAGCTGGGGCAACATTACAAACATAGGGTACTCCTTAATAGATGTGTTTTTAGTCATATAAACTGCCAAAAGTTTGTGATGCAGATATATTAGTCAAAATTTTGCTTTTATTCACATATGTAATACCTCGAGTTGCAGCCCCTGAATAAAATACAGGGATGAAGTTTCCTTCGTCACAATACCAAGAATTAAAAACAAATTAACAATAGAAATAATTTAGTTTTTAATTTTTTTAATGATACTTTTAGACTTTATGGAGTTTCAACTGAACTTTTTGCTTACTTCCACAGCAGGCATGGGTGCAGGCAACAGTTAAAGTCTCTTCATTTTCATACAACTCAATCCAGAGCCACAGCAGTCAAAGTTTCAATGAAAAGACTCCTTTAGGCTACAGTTTGTTAATCTGTGACCAACACTTGTTCATCTCACCCATGATGTCTGTGCTGTGAACATCTTTCAACTTGGAAGTGGACCAAGACCACAAACCTGGCTGTCAAAGCTACTGAAGAGCCATAAAAATACACTATTACATCAACATTCAATGCAAAAGGTCTGTGTTAGTGCAAATTGGCAGTGATGATGTGCACCCTCAAGTGAGTAGAGAGCTTCCAGGGGGCCCAAGGTTTTATAAATTTGGGTATTCTCACCTGTCACTAGCCTGAGGAATCTGTTATGAAACAGTTACACCGAACATCTCAGATAAATGATACGTAATCAAGGAAATACATGGGGGATAGTGAAAATTCCTGAGCAATTAATGGAAGACAGGACTGCCTGGGTGTTTTGGCACACCAATTGGTGTCCCACAAAAATAGAGACTCACAAGATATTTGGTCTATACAGCACCCCTTACACTTTGACTGATAATGACCACTCAGCAGGACAGTGTCTCTTCATAATCAAGCAGCAATATCTTCTTCCTTAGGTAAACAGACGTTTTCAACACTTCCCCATTAGTTCTTCAAGAAATGGGATGAGTTTAATGAAATAACCCCAAGACAGTCAAAGTTTACCTATTCTACCCGCAAGTACATTCAAGCAAAAAATGATCCAGTTCAAAGAAGGGAAAAGGGAAGGTAAGGAAAAGGATTCAAATGACAAGATTTTAGAGAAAAATTTATAGAAAAAGAACAAGCAGATGGGCGTAACAAAAAATTTCAGTAGAGATGGAAGAAGGCAATGCAGCAGTGAGTATTATGAGAAGGGTACACAACGGGAAGATAAAGAAGGCAGGGAAACAACATAAAAAATTATTAAAAGACCAAGACAGAGAGGATGAGGTAGAGCAGGAGACTTGGAAGACACAGAAAAAATTGCTTGGAGAATATGTACACAATGAAAATAGCACACTATTTTAAAAGGAAAAATAGCAGCTCCAAATGTTTAGCAAAACAAGAACAAATGAGCTAGAGGTTAGGAGCTAGATTCAATTATGCAGCCACGTATCAGGAGGTTCTTGACACTCTGACATCTTTAATATATCCAATTACATTACTTAGGGTGAGTTTGCCTAGACATCAAATTAACACTTATATTTTAGCCCCAGGCTGACCACTGGTTTTGTAGGTTGCTTTTGCTCTCTCCCCCCAGTTTTTACTAATACGTCAAAAACAATTACTAGTGATGCCTCTTTTTTTTCCAGGGAAGTAAGAAGGCTGGCAAAAATACACATAAATATTATTTCAATTTCCTAAATTGAACACATGGCATAAAGTCCCAAAATAAGACAAAAATACTTTGCTGAAACACTAAGACTTACTGTGGCCAATTTCTTGGACAAACTCAAATTTCTTTTATACTGGCTCAGAAAGTTCATGCCAGTTGTTTTAAGTAGGTTTTTACTGAATTGCACTTTCAAAGTACAAGCTACCCTTCATTCAGAGAGCCAATGTCCCTGAGTTTGCTGAGCAGTCACCAGAGAGAGCTGCGGCCCATATCTGTCCTGCCACTTTAAAACACTGACCTGAGGTAGCGCAGAAATTATCAGGATACCTTTCCCACACACTTTCTGCCTAACTCCATCTACATTAGATATGAAACACATAATTGATACTTTTCAAAGTCTTCTCCAAGAAGGTGGGGGAAAAAATGACGGATTCTAAATGTTCTTTATAAAAAGAAAGAAAGAGAGACAAAAAAAGACCCTTTTAATTGCCTATCTGGTCCCTAGGACCCTGCCATACTCCATCCATCCCCAAGTTCTTAGTAGAGCACTGGAACCCAACACATCAATAGAGACACCAAGTCTCAGCTCATTATATCAACTTGGTCATGCTATGCTTAAATCTCTTTTATCTTCTACTTCTTTTCTGTTAATGTCAAGGAAAATGATGGGTTACACTGTAGCTTTATCTTGCTACGTGTGCAATCTTTTTTTTTTTTTGGCATTGTAAATTAATGGCAAGGTTATGGCAAGACCAACCATTTATAATGAACAGCACATTGGTTCCAGGTTCCCCTGGAGAGCAAAAAGAATCTAAAAATGTTTACAACTTCCAAGACACTAAGAAACACCTTTGCAAAAAGCCCCACGATGGCCTCCTGACCTAAGGCAGAAGAACCCTTAAGAGGATTATTGTCTTTCTTTTGATAAGATTCTTACCAGATCACAATTTTTTTCTGCATGACATGAGACGCCTGTGCCCTGTAATGATCATTAAACATAAGAACACAAACACGTCACAGCAATCTTACAGTTACCTTCCACTCTAAATGCAGTCACAAGGAAGTTAAGGATTTGCATTGCAATTCATTTATTCAATGCATTAAGTACATAATGAAATAATTATAAAATTATATATCTGTACATGCTTCCTGTAAGAATGCAAAAATTGTATCTTGCTTAGTAAGTGCTCTGAAACTGCCATCTGTCCAAATAAAAATATGCAATATTCATTTTGCTCAAACTACAGAGTTGCTCTATGAAATTTATTCAGAGATGCTCAGAAATTTGCAAAAAAGCTTGAACCAAGAGCACAGGAAACCCAAAACATAACTCTTCTCTGAGCAGGCTCAGAGCAAGTGTCAGAATTACTACTTGGCTTGATACTGACCCATTAATTTATCCCAGAAGTCACAGGAATAACTTCATTCTCTAGTGAAAGAAATAATTATGTGAGAGCTATTCTACATACATGACCCACTGCCTAAGAGCTCAGGCTTATATTTTAAAATATTCACATTTATTAGCTTAAATAATATACATACATATAAAATATACATTTCTACAGCCCTATTTATACATTGAGAATAGTTTAATTGAACCCTGAAAATACAACTTCCATTCCCTTCTCATTTGGCAGTATAAATTTAGTCAGCAACATATTCTACTTTATGCTAATTTACCACAATAGTCTCCCAACATTTTTGTAATGTGCAACTGTGCAATGCAACTGTTTGCTCTCTCACTCCCTCCACAGAGGGGACAACGCGTGTAATGGAGTAAGAATTTTATGGAACTGCACATCTTTCAGATACTGTGTTTGTGTAAGGAAAAAAACACTATTTAATAAACATACCCTGACGTTATGACAAAAGATGCAGAACAAGCTGGAAATTTACTCCAAAGTCCCCAAGTGGATGCACTGAAAGCTCAACTTCTCACATATTCCTATTCTTGTTTCCCCTTTGCTGCATAAGCTCCAGTGTGACACAACACCCAAATCACGGGGTTTGACCTTCATTATTCATTTAGTTTTTCAAACGCTAGTTTCAGCCCACTGAGCTCTCCAAGATGAGAATCAGCACCTCAAGCTGGAGTCACCATTATGCTGAAAGCAAGCTGGGGCTGCAGGGGATGCTCCATCTGCAGCAGCGAGTCCCTCAGGAACACCAGCCACCACCAGCTCAGGTGTTTCCTGAGCACAAGAACATAATCCCTACTACATCCCAGCCATGGGAAAACACAGGAAAACCTGAAGGTACGTCCTGATCTGCACACTGGGCTAACAGCTCCTTGCCAACTCAGAAGCTCGAAAGCATTACTCAGAAGATGCTACGTGAGGACTCTGCATCCACAAACAATCCATGTGGTTTCTTTGTCAGGAGAGGTGGTTACCAAATCAGCCCCTCCTTCCAGATACGCTCCTTGCAAAAGGTGTTCCAGGGCTCAGGCTCCACCAGCCGTGCTGAGACATGGGCATTTGTGAGGCTCACGCTCTGTTATTCAACACCTTGTGACAATAACGCAAATCAGCCAAGCTGTTAGCTAAGGGAAACACCCTTTCTCATATTGCCAAGCCCAGTACATATGTCTAAATGTCAGAAAATAAATATATAAATCTACTTTATTTTATTTTGCTTTTGCAATTACTGCAGAGCTCTCTCACATTCCCTGGCGCACAGAAACACATTGCCGTGCCATACCACTTCTACAGCAACTTTTTGATCTTCAGATTATTCAGGATCTGGAACAACTCAGCAATAGAAGGGAAAAACACGACATTTATATAATACTCGTCTATAACCTGTCAAGTTAATATGTGTTACGCTGGGTATTTTATGTTATTATGCATTATCATTACATATGTCTATGAAAAAATAACAGCTATTCCTTTAGAAATAGGATCTTGTCCATCACAGAATGGCTCAGTTCAGTTTCAAAGCAATGTAAATGAGAAAGCCATTTACTAGTAATTATCCACCTTTGGAGTCTATTGCTCCGTTATACCTAAACCAGATATTTTTGCTAAAACTTGCAAAACTGACTGACATAGAATATTAGACCACTTTTCTCTCTTTTTAACAGAAACTTTTTGTTTTGCTTCTTGGGCACTAAATGGGGTAGGTATTTTTTCTCCCTAACATGGTTCTAGAGAGGAAAGATGTCATTTCAGAGTATTAGCAATTGTCTAAAGAACAACCTTTATCATAACCTTGCACTAGCATGGACTTTTTTCAGAAGATCTTTACGTCTGATCTCTTCAAAAATATTCAGTAAAATAATGCACTTTTTTTTTGGCAAAACATTATCCACCTCCTTGTGTGCAAACCCATCACAGGGTTTTTGTCCCTCAGAAATGCTGTCTGCTCCTGACCAGACAAATGTATCTGATGATCACTGGGCTTTGGCACACCTGAATTTCTCTAGAAATTATTTAGACCCTCTGCAATATCACTAGCAGTCCACAACAGCATATTGCTTTTAAAAATAAACATTTGACCCATTACAAATAAAAAGTTCTGTATTAAGTTCTCATAAACAAGTCTGAGAAAATTGAAAACTATGTGGACAAGGTCATGTCATGCAATTATCATAACCAAAGGTATCACTCTGCTGGGCATTGAGTCACTCTGCAAAGCTTTCTTAGTTTAGACTGTTACAAATATTAACCAGATATAACAGTTTAGGCATTAAATATAATTAAAACATTTCCTCTGTGGTTGCCAAACAATATCCTTCATCATCAATTGCTACCCTCTCTACCTCTTCCAAGCTACTCATTAGTTAAGCTGCTTCTCCGTTGAAGATGATAAACTGAAATTAGATTTCCAGCAATATTTATCCCCAGCTGTGCTGTGGTCACAGACTTCATCTCGAGGCAGCATCCTGGTCAGACTAAAGTCAATGGGAGTGTTACTCTGGTTCATTACAACTGTGATTACACCTTTGCTCTAATTGGCAGAAAGCTCATTGCTTACTAATGAAATAGTGAAAAAAAAAAAAAAAAAGGAAGAGTTACCTCATCAGTTATGTATTCCACGAAAAATTAATGGAGAAAAGCTCAGCAGGAAAAGTGTGTGCTCTGCAGGTTTATACAAATACAGGTAACTCTAAATGTGAGGTGATCCAAATACACTACTGGAGAATTAGCATAACATTTTGAAAGCATTTTTATAGAGCCTTTGCAGGTACAGATCAGCAAACATGCTTTGTATCTCTCCAAAAGAACACAGAGATCCCTGCCTTGCCCATACTTTCTATGAAGCAGCCAGCTCACTTCTAACCACTAGAAAGAATTCTTTAACTTACACATATCCTTTGTATTTAAAGACAGGACTTCAGGTGCATCCCTCATGCCTTCTCTTTCTTCCATGAAGTATTGAATTCATTAACGTATTATTAAATGCCAAGTGAAGCAAGCCATTCATAATAAAACTGAGTATTTTAAGTCATTACCTCCACCGGACTGAGGTTTATCAAGAGAAGGCAGACAGCATTCTATGCTCTCTTTACACTCAGGCTGTACCAGCAGGCACATATACAGATGGCCCTTTCCCAATCCAATAGCTAACGTGCAGCCAAAGTAGGTCAGTGAGCAACAAGAGAGTTTTTAACTATACTAATCCAGTAGCTTCAGTATCCTATGAAGATGACAGAGAAGGACCATCGAAGCTGTTGTGGTCACAGGGCTAAGTTGTAACTGTGAAGACTAGAAAGCAAAATCCCAGGCCATTCAGTTCTCCTCCCAGTACCTCACATGTCACTTAATTATTTGGTCTCAGAGATGCCAGCAGTAGTCAACTAATTGCCTCCAAGCAAATCAACTGAAGCATCACTCGTGTGTGACTTGCTCCTGCCTCTGACAGAGGCATTAATGTATCAATCCCCAACATAAGAGCTAACAATCTAGCAAGCTGCACACCCACACCTCTGGTTCCTGTCATTTTCAGAGGATGCTACAGCTTGTTTCATTTTCATATCAATGCCAGCCTTATCGCTCTTGTCAGAGGAGAGGAAGAGCCCAGCTCAGGAATTCCTTTGGCAGCAGAGGCCTGTCAGTTTGAGAGTCCAATCTGCTATTGCTTTTCGCCATTCCTCCTGGCTGCTCCTACCTTTGCCTTTTCATGGAATTTCTCACAACACTGCACTACTATAACACTCCTTTCTGAAGGCTGCCTCATTCTCTTGCTTCTCTCAGTCTACAGCTGAAGACCTCCTCCAAGCCAGCCCCCAGCTTCTCCAAATGCCATCTATTTTTACCTAGGCGCTGCCGTCTCATTCCGGATGCTGCTAATTGGCCCCTTAGTCACAACTGGAAAAGTAACCTGGTTGAGTAACTCTTTCTGAGCTGCTGCATTGAGGAATCTGTATGTCTCACATTCATTCAGACAAGGAAGCTTCCAGTAAATTTGTTCCAGGGTTTAACACAAATTAACCAGAATTGAGCTTCTAAGATTTTGCAGCAGTTTCACTCACACACCTTTTTTTTTTAAAAAGTAATGGCCTTCCTACTCAGAACAAGAGTTTTATGCATTTAAAAGTCCTAAATCCTGTAAGAAAGCAAAATATAAAGAGGAGATAAGTGTAGCACTACAGATTAACTGTACCCTACCTATTCACCAGTATTTTCTTCCCCCACGTATTACTTACACCAACCTGCAAACTTGCAAGGAGCTACTCAAAAGTAATGACAGAAAAGCCACGTAAAGTCAGATTTTTAAAGACTAAAACAAGCAAAGGCAATACACATACAAAAGCAGCCCATTCTGGAAAAGGTGCTTCTCCACACAGATTTCTTTGTTATGTATGAGACACAGCCTAGCTTTCTACACAGCTACAAAATGATGTTTCAGACGTCTCAGTGAACCCTCCTTGTTTCTTAATCACTTTGCTAATGAAAAGTTGAAACATCTTGGAATTTCCTCCCAACTATTCAGCTTCTGCATACTTATCAACCGAATTGGTACAAACAGGAAAAACAGATCATGAGACAGACGGACTAGTTAGGCAGCTTTTACTAGGAAAACACTGGGAAAAGCAAATAACTAAATGATCTGAATTCATCCTAAATTACTTGACAGCTTTGTATTACTTTATTATTCCACTAAAAACCCAAATTTAAATGCTTAGTATTTAAAAGCCATTACTTCAGAAATACGGTACATAATTAGAAAATTACCATTTTATTAAGAGAACTTGACTCATTTTTACTAATGAAGACCGCAATCGTTTAATATTAATATAACGAATCCCTTCTAGAAATTCTGAGGTTACCACAGACAAACACGTCATGTGTTTTTGACAACATGAATGCAACTCTCAGATATCCTGAATATCATCTGAAATAACAAAAAGTAGAGTTTTGACAGACTAGTAATTTTGGATTCAGTTCAATACTGGCAGGATTAATACGATTTCCTAGGACAAAAGAGAGATCCTATTCCAACTTATGAAGACAGCTTAGGCTGCCAAGACTAAAGGGAAGAACCTTCAGCTGTGGATCATTAAGAAATTTTTTAAAGAGATGTTTTGGAGAACGCAGCATCCGGTAAAACGATGGAGTACTTTTTCCATGCTGGACCCGAGAGAACTTAAAATCATTTATTCTGTAAATGAGAAACTGAATGCTTCTATGAGGACTTGTTTTGCTGAGAAAGGAACTTCTTTTCACTTGAAATGAAGGCTAAAAGGATCTGCTTTAAATGTGACTCTGCTAAAAAGAAAGAACACATACAACAGACTGCAAAATCCTTGCCCAGCAAACCACCACCACCACCATTAGCTGGCACATCCCTGCTTCCCACTCCCACATTAGTGTGGTTTGGCTGGGGTTATTTCCCTTTTTAAAGAAACAGTTCTGTATGGCTGTGTACAGTTAGTCCTGACTGAGGACTCAAGCAATAAGTTAATTACAGAACACGTGTGCGCTTCTCTTTGGGTTCAAACACATGGTACCTCAAAAACCACAGGAATCCCTGTTACCCATGACAGCACGGTGAGGGACATCCAGTGCCTGGAGAAAGCAAGGAGTGAGCACATGGAGAACAAGTTTCCCCCGCAGGACAGCTCAAGAGCATTCCTCTCACTCCTTCTCCAACTCCCAAACGTTATAGTTGTTCATCCAAAATGGTGGAAAAAATGTCTGGGAGTTTCTAGCTGTGCACACAACAGTGATGGGACAGACATGGTTACTCCTGGTTACATACGCCAACTCTCCAAGACATGGCTCAGGCACAGCTGAGAAGTTTTTGCACAGGCAAAGGCCTGATGGTTTCCTGATCATTTTAAAGGAGAGTCCTCTCATCTGATCTCTGAGGCAGACGTCCTCTCTCACTGCACACAGCCTTACCTGGGCACCCAGGCTGCCTTGGCCTAATGCAAGGTTTCAGTCAGGATACAACAAGGCAGAGGAAATTAAAAAGGCTGCTTATGTAATGAACAGGAAAATGGCAGGTTCTTCTGCTCTGGGCACTAGTCTTCCCATTCCGAGATAATCCTTCCTTGAGGCATCAGCACCACCTTAGGGCACTCATGGAGCAAGTATTTACTCTTGGCCCTCCCTTCAATAGCTCAGATATCTGAGAAAAAAAATCAAATTACTCCAAAATTCAACCAGTTTGTAGACAGATATAAGATTATACATCGGTATTTTTGGTTAAAGTCATCGTAAGGCAAAAAAAATTGTATTATTGTATAATAATGTACTTTGCTCGTTGAGGAATAAAATTTAATTATCATTTCTCCACATCCTTACTATCTCCAAGGAACAGCACATCAGGTAAGCCTCAAATTTTCTTCTGTTTCCAATGTTACAAAGTGCTCAGAGTTTAAAAGACAGTGAAAAGTGGTTGAGAGATCTGAGAGCAAGCTCAGACAGCACAGTTTGCCAGCAGCAGCAAACTGGGGTTTCCAGCTGGGGAATAAATGAGCTGGGGCAGAGCTCCCTCTGCTCAACCCAACTCGTCCCCATATCAGGGAGCTCCAGCTCCCTGCCCTGCACCTGATACAGCTCCTCTGACACAACAGGTCTGGCCAGTTCCTCTCTGTTTCCTCATTCTGGGACTGAGAAAACTTCCCTCAGTTTTCTCCCTTCCCTGATCATCCCACCTTCCCTTGGCACGACCTCACAAGCTCCCATTAACCCTTAGCTTTCGGGTAGGTCTAAGGTAACAATCGTTGGGTATTTTATGTTTCTGGGCTTCCTGAGCCCTTAAAACAAACAAAAAAACAACCAACCAATCACAACAACAACAAAAACCAGGAAGTTTATTTTCTCACTGTAAGTAATGAACTCATTAAAAATCTGTAGGAAGGAGAAGCTGAGAACTATTTGAAAATGTTTAGGGGGACAAAAGAAAAACAAAACAATCCTGTAAGCATAGTAAATGTCTGATTTACAGTACTTGAAACTCCTAATGTTTTCTGAATGTCTGTGGGGGAGAATACACAGGAGGTGGATGAAAGTCCCACTGGACTGGTATTTTGAAACTGTCACATTTTTATTATGTCTAAGAAGCAATGCTGATGTCCTTTCCTAAACCAAACTGAAACACAATATGCTATTCCTATGAAAATACCTAAGAAGATATTAGTGGTATGAAAACTTCTGGATTTATAACTTTCACATATAAACTTTGAAAACTAATTCCAGTTTGTTTTTAATAGTAAATTTTACCTTTACTCTTTGCATAATTCTCTTCCTCCAACTGGAGGAGAACCAACTCAGGCCCTGGCATGTTCAATGAAAACTTCCAAAATGTCTTAAATTCAGAAAAAACATGGGCAAATATAAAATATACTGGGGTTTTTTTCAGTTAAAATACAAATACAGTCCCCCTAGCATCCTTCAACACAGCAATCAGCCCTTGCTTTATTAAAATGTTACTACAAAACACACCAGCCAGAATAACACAAACATTAACACTCATCTCTTGATTCAGCAATCCTTAATCAGGCAAAGTGCTAATATAATCAAATGAGAATTATTTCTGAGTAACACAAAAACTCATCTTAATTCTGAAATACAGGAAAAACTGTTACAACATGAGGACTGATCCTACAATTCTTCAGATTTTGGGCCTTTAAAGCCTATGAGAACTCAGCAGATAGGATCAGGTTACATGTCAATCTGTTTTCCACTCACTGTCTCAAAGTTCCAAAAACCAGAAACAAAACTATCATTTAAAAAAATAAGGATCAGCTTTCCTCTGACTCCACTGCTTTGCTGCAGCAAGCATAGACAAAATATTCTTAAATAGTATCAGCTGCTAAAGTAGTCAGCTTAAGTTATAAACCAAATGAAAAAGCACCCTACTGGAAACTTAAGAGCCTAAAACATAAACTATTAGAAAAAGCAAAGAAAAACAACAACATTCCACCAAAAAGGAAACCCTAACACCTGATCCTTTGTTTATACAGGAAAATTTCACAATTAGTCCCTCAAAACAGTATCACACAAAATACACTTTTTAACTATATAAGGAACTATAATAAAAATTTCTTATTTTTACGGGTCTCTCCAATTTGAAGAGCTTTACCTTCATTACATCCACAAGATGAGTATTTCCACAAGATGAATACAGCTTCTTTCCATCAACACAGCACTCCAAATAACATCCCTCCTTTCAACCTGAGTGTTCACTGAAGGTATGTTTAGAAGTCCAGCACTGGCCTGTAGTCTAATTCACTTGTCTAACGAGTGAATTATATTCATAACTGGATGGTGATTAACACTAAACAACCCAACGCTCACACAAACAGCATAGCAAACCATTCTTTTCAAACTGCCAATCGCTGAGGTCAAAACATTCATGCTTTTAAGTCAAATTACAATCAACTTCCTCCCCACCCATTCTATTATTTGTTATTCATGCATTGACAAGAGCATGGAAGCCACTTCACAAAAAATCGTGAGTCTCTTGAAAGAAACTACACTATTTAAAGATCAATCTCTATTCAAAAACCAAGAGAGGGAAAGGGCTTCCTGATTTTTAAAAACAAAACAAAGAAAATTTTAAAAAACCACCCCAAAAGACCCAACAAAAAAAAACCCAATCATATTTAGCTTCCCCTTTGGTTTGTTTTAGATACTTCCTTTTATGCTCTCATCATTTTGTCCTTTACAGTGCCCCTCAACTAAACCACCTGTAGGATCAAGACAAACATTAGTTTTCTACTCCACAATTTTTTTTCAAAAGTTATCCAGACTAACACAGTGACATTTTGAATTACAAGCAATTCACAGGGATCAGTTCCAGTCTCTGAGGAAATCTTAGGTTCAGATTTTAAAACTGTAGTTGTTAAAAAAGAGGAAATTTTTAAAAATACTGATTTTCTGTTCTGCTGGAATTCAGATTCATGCCAGAGCCCCTCTTTATCTTTCCAGTCTATGTTAATGATAATACTTTGTTGGAAAATACTTGATTACAACCTCCTTGAAATCGCACTCTGGCAGCAGCCCCAGCACACGGAAGACAACACGAGTAAGGACTCGCAGGAGCTTTGGTGGCGGAGCCTTGCGCTGACCCAGGGCTCGGAGCCCGGAGCGCTCGGTTCTGCTTACCCAGCGCGGATCCCCGGGGCAGCCGCGGGCGGGAGGCACGGCCATGGTCCGGCTGGGGACACGGCTCTGCCGCTGCTCGCTGCCTACAGCCCCGCTCCAGCTCTCCCGCAGGAACACACACCGGGCTGGCCTTTCATCATCTGCACCATCCCAGCCGCTCGGATTGCTCCACTCTAATACCAGCGTCCCACTGAGCTTTCTTGCCTGAATTATGGCCGCACGGAACATGACCGGGGTGTGCCAAACAAGATGATTAAGCAGCAAAATACGACAAGGCGTGAGTTATATTATTAATATTCCTATCCAGCATTAACCACAGAAACGAGGGGTTTGTGCAGCCAATAGCAACTGTGCACAAAGCAAGCTCCTCCACTCCGGCTCGCTTTCAAAATAAGAGCAACTATTTCTTTTGAGTCGTTTTATTCTTTGGTTGCTTCGACACTGAGCTGTATTTCGGCAGTTTACAAATTGCTTCCTTTTTCAAACTCTACCTTGAGACAACGTTGGAGGAAACTCTTAAATAAAAGGCAGACTCAAATTACAAGCCATTATTTTCAGAGAACAAGAGCATAACCATTTTTCAACAAGATATTCTGAACAGCAATTCGCTGATATAAACATTTCATATATTTAAGAATATATATAGATACATAGATATATCAGACCTCCATAAATTTCAGATTCATCAGCACACTGTTTCATTTTTCCAGACTTACTGAAAAATAAATCAAAAAGCAAGTTTTAAGGCATTCATATAAGATAGTAAAACACCCAGTAAACTTTATTTTGCTTTTTTTTTTTTTTGGCTGTATATGTAACACATGACAAAAAATACTGCATGCTACACTACCAAATTACTAGAATAAACACTGAAATGCCACACAGACGAATTTTTTGATGCCATAAAAGATCACAGTATTGTTCAATATTGTTTAAGATAAGGCATTTGCTACTGAAGTCCTTTCAGCTGACAATGAGGATCTCAAATGCATGGGGTATCAGCCTTGTCCTCAGCAGTAAACAAAAGAGGGGAGAAAGGGCAGGTAAAGATAGCTGTGCTCAGTCAGGAAGTGAGAAAATAGAAGAGCTTAAGCAGGATCGCAGTTTAAAATTATTTTAAATCTGTGGCCTTTCTTTAACCTGGTGAGGCTTGCTAAAATGTGTTAAGGAGAAGAAAAAGATATGGTGAAGCAAGAAATCAACTCTGAATTTCAGTTAAAAATTTTTTTTAAAACCCACACTACACAACTCTCAGGAAGAAAAATTAATTTTGCATAATGAAATCATGAATAACTGTATTATATTAAAACGGAATAATTTATTTTTAAATTTTATTCCTAAAACAAAACCAGAATCTGATTGAAAAGCAAAAGACTTAATGCTCAAGATGAACCAATGAAGCAACACTGCTCCAGTTTGGATACTTGAATTTCACTAGGCACTTCATCACCTCTAATCAAGACTTTTTAAAATGTTTGTGATAGTCTCATTTTTGAAAAGAAAAACAGAAATAATTCAATCAAATTTGTTTCTATTAAAATAAAATTGGAGCAGTCTTTCAGTCACTTAGCTGTAATAAAAGCAGTGAATCTTAAAGAGTTTGCATAATGTCCTATGTAATTTTTATCTTGTTTTTCCTCAAACCTGACAATAATAAATTCTTTTTTAAGACTGTCATTTTTATGCTGTATTACTCACAAGATACCAATTTAAAAGAACGCTGAGAAATAAAAAGCGTCAGATTAAAAGCATCCATTAATTCTCAATGCCCAACCAGAGACATCCCGATTTTTCTGAGTGTTTACGTAGTGCTGTGTGGTGTTTAGGACTAGTTCCCACCAAGTTCACTTGCACTTTGAGTCATCATCCCTTCTGTAAATCACCACCCCGTGGCTCAGGCTGAGCAGCAAAAACAGAAGGCGAGCAGCTCTCAACAACTAGCAGAGATTCACCCAAGATATACAGAGCAGAGGAAACAACACAGGCTAATTCCTCCAAGGAAATATCCCACTAGTCTAACTCAAGACAGCCTCACTTTTCTTCCCAAATTCCTTACTGCCTTTCCAACAACTCTCACAGCTTCTGAAGTGGGGAAAGCTGGGGTCTTAGGGCTGCAGATTTAGGAAACGGCAAGATGGAAGGCACTACCAAAGCAGGTAGTTTAACCTAAATGAAAACAGTCCCTAAGATTTCCTACAGAAGCAACCCTCCATGAATTAATCTGGCTACATGTGCTCCACTACAACATAACTTACCAAATCAAGAGTTATAACTTTAAGGACACTCACAGAGAATTTATCATCCATTTAAACAGCTCCTGCCAGCACAGACTTTTCCTCACTATTAAAACCACATGGTTCCTGCTTTAGCCGACAGCATCAGTTCTTCTTGCATTTAACCAGTATTTCCTCCCCATAAAACCCTATGACCATATCTGCTCATGAGCTTTTTAGTAAACTATTCAAACTGATTTTTTAAAATTGTATTGCATAAGGCATTTTCTCTTGGTCTTCGATCATTTAATGGGTCTACATCTCTTATCCTCCTGCAGCTCCTGCAAGTATGGCCATGATGCATCCTCATATTGATCTTCCAAGAGCCCCAGCCAGAACTAAAAATGATGTCTCTGTCACACCTCAGAGGAAACAAGCCACCCTCATCTGCTCTGTGAGAGTGACACATGTACACTCTGGTTAATAACAGATGCTAAAATCCCTGACCATTCTTAATTATCATAACCCTATCTAGCTGTTACACACAAAGTAATCATCTGCTGTCTCAGAACTCAGGCAAATTTGAGCTGGTGCTCACAGAAAAAGCAAAAAGCTGACCTAAGGCACAAAAACCACCCCTGACGTACAGCAAGTTCTAAGGCAAAGTTCTAAAGCAACTATTTCATGTGGGCAAGCACACAGTCTTTCAGAAATAAATTTTTACAAATTCTGAAAAAAAACCTGAAATTTATGAAACTGTCTGTATACAGCAATTTTAGCCACATTACTGTATAGTGTAGTAGCAAAAAAAAAGTAATCAAACAACAATTAATATATTTATGAAAACTGAAAACTACTTTCTCTCAGAAGCAGAAGTAGCAGGCAAGATAGGCACTCTGAAAAATCTCTTGTCATTTCTTTACCTCACTTTCAAACTGAATAGTATCTTTTCTTTCTTTCGTATAATTTTGCAGAAATCTCCTAGGTTTTAGTTAAATTTGCCTACAATAAAATGATCATTTCTAGAATAAGTAGGCCATGGAAAACTGCATTTTCTATTTAGATTCAAACAAGAGATTGTCATTCATTTGAATATTATTTTGTGGCTCAATGTGAACTTTGAATGCAACGTGCTGAAAAGATTATGTTTTTCCCCAGTTTCTATAGCACCTGCTAGAAGCTTCAAGCACACAAAATCAAAAACCTATTCCAAAGGTACAAAACATTAATCACCTCTTTTGACATTCTGCAGGTTAAGTATCAAATGTGCTCTACTGGAAATGCTTTGTTACCCACACGTGTGCAAACCTCTGTTTCTGAAGCAAAACTATCTCCCTTGAAGTTAACTATTTAATGTCCCAGCACAGAGATCCTCTCATCAACTCTCCCCACGGGACAAGTCATCGAGGGAACCCCACTAAGAAATTAATTAGGATTTCATACTCCCTGTTTAAATCAACTACCCTGGTCCTGAGCAATGGATTCCTTAGGCCTTTTCTCTATGTTTGCTCAGGCTGCACAACAGCTTCTCACAACTTTTATCTACCCTCTCTATCTGCTAAAAGAGAAGAAACCAAATTAATGCTGGAATAACTCATGTGTCCTACACAGCATCTCACAGGTCAGAAATGACACAGCTAAAGAGCCTCTAAACTCTGGCTCAGCAGCAAGGTGAGAAACCAGGGCAGCTCCCAGGACTATCCAACCTGCAGAGGAGACTCGTGCAGGGATGAAGAAAACTTCGCCTCTTGGATCATCCACAGAGCTCTATACACACCCAGCAAAAAGCCAGGCCCCGTCCTACCACCGCAGTTATGATGCTTATGGTCTCCTTATGGTGCTGCCAAAGGCTGCAGCACAAAATAAACCCTTTCGGTAAATTTTCATCATGTTAGAGCTTAGAAAAATGTTAATAGCAACACCGAGCTTTCTGAAAACTTCAGAAAACAACACTTCACAGCTTTCAGCTTAACTTACATAATCATGTTCAGAAACAGTATTACTCCCCTTGCAAACAAAGTTCAAGATCTTGCATAAACTAACATAATTTTTTTTTTTAAATTGTAATTTAAAAAACAAAGGTGGGAAGAGAAAGTAGAGCTTGGGGCTGGATTTCTTTTGCCTGCACATCAAAATCATCAGCATCAAGCAGAATATTTGTAGCTGAACTCTGAGGTTTTTTTACTCAACATGAACAGCAAATCACATCCAGACAGTAAGTACATTTTCAAACTGAAAGTCCTCTGACATATTTGTCCCAGTAATTCTTCCAGTCATTAAATGGGGGGGTTTTTTAGGCAAACCTACTAAACAGCTGCTTAATATTTTCAAGTAGTTTTGGTCCAGGTAGCATCTGCCAACCTCTGAGCTACATTTAGTATCCTCCCACAGCTGAAGCCTAACAGACTTCTCTATTGAGACTTAAATCAGCAGCCTCTTTGTCTCCATGCAACTGCTCTTTTACTGAAAATGGTATGGCAGTACAGAGAGCACAATATGAATTTAAGCACTGAAGCTGGGAGAAAACTTCTTGTCGTCTGAAAGGAAAAAAAATGTGCAATCCCACTTACTTCCTCACTGGAAAAAATAAAAAGCAGGCCCTCCCTCCCCACAGCCACATGGATGCCATCACAGTGGCAAATGCAGGTGGCAAAACAGACATTTCAGTGATCAGAATCACTCACTGCCCTGTCAGGCAGCTCCCATCCCTTCCAGAGAATGGATCACATGGAATAATTTTTAAGGGTCTGTAGCAGACAGGGCCATGGTTTTACATGTTACATTTTTTTCTATAAAGGAAAGCTCTACTCTTAATATAAATAAGCCTCCCTGCAATTTACATCTCCTCACAGGATTCTCCTAAATTTTACAAATATAGTCTACTGAAATCCCACACTAACTTTTTTCTTCTGTTTAGTATTAAAAGAATGTGTTTGTTTCTGTGTTATGCATGTTCCATTTTTAAGAACAAACTTTAGGACTGATGAGCCAGATTTACTTAATATTGCTAATCATCTTGCTTCTTCTAAAATATGAAACCAGGAATATTTGTGTTTAACACCAACTACTTAAAAAAACACCAAAAAGAATAAGAAATAGAAATACTGGTGGAGTTTGAACGCAGGCCTGCTATGCAGTGTGGCTTCATTAACAAAAGACTATGCTGTGCAAGTCTGCCATTTAACATGATCATTATCCCCATTCCCCAAACACCTTATAAAGTCAGATTATTTGTCACTAGGTGAAATGACAAATCCATCATCCCTTAACAAATGGTACCTAATACCTTTACTAGACAAACACAGAAACCTGACCTTTGACCACTTGTTTTATTTAAGGATCTTCAAATGCTGTCATTTATCAAAACATACAAAAGCAACACNGGGGGGGCGGGAATCAGCTGTGTTTGCATCTAATGCTTCAGTATCTAATACTGTATCTAAAATTTGCACACAAAAACAACAAATCTGAGGATAAATAAATAAATAAAACAAAAACCATACGAAAATCAAACTCCCAAAGCCTTGATAGTTGATTGTTGATGACTGGTTTTCCTCATTCTCCTCCTTTAAAATGTATAGTTTATCAAGTCCATCAAAATACAGACCCCCCAATAATTTTGTTAAAGGGTCACATTTTGCCTATTAATGCATGTAGACTACACAGTTTTTTCACAAGTTTTTCTTCCTTCCATTACTCTAAGGAAGCAATCCCACAGAAGCTCTTTGTGCAATCCTTAACAAAGCCAGCACCCCGAAGTGTCCAAGAGACACTAAACAATCCCAGGACAGGCTCCTTTCTCCCAGAACAGACTTCAAGACAGGTGTGTGAATGCTCACAGCCCCTCCTTGAACTCAGGGGTAAATCTGCTCAGGTTAATGCATCCACTCACTCCCAATTGGTCAGAGCTAAGAAATGTGCACTCCAGTTTCTGCCTTAGTCATGCACACAAAGATAAACATTTTGAAGTTCAATTCAGCTTCACACAAGAACAAAAAAGAATTAACAGAAAATAAATCAATTCCTTTTGCTTAACACTGTAGGAGATGTTTAAGATTAGCCAAGTGGGAAATTTAATCTTTAATTTTATCTTATTTCTAGATATGAAATACTACAAAACCTCTTTCTAACTTATTTGTTCATTCCATAGGCATGAACATGAGTAGTGTTTATTTTTTTAACTAGTAATTTCTTTTATCTGTTATTTGCCAAAATCTATCAATACTGACCTCAGAAGTAAATTTAATCTTTCCAAACTTTATACTCTTAGATACTATCACACTATGTTCTTCCCTATTCCAACGACTTAGTTCTGTAGGAGATAAAGTGGATTAAAGACATATTGAGGATTATAGATTATGCAGTTAGAACACAAGCGAGTATTTCAAATAGCTGACCCTATAGAAAGGAATCACATTCTGTTCTCAAGATGATATACAAAAATAGAAAGCACATTCCACTAGGAAAATATTTACTTAATAATTTATCATTTAAGAACTATTACTGTACAAATGAAAGTACAAAAGGCAGCGTATTGAAATCCATGTGAAGATATATATGCAATGATTACAACACAGCTTCAATTTCAATTGTGATTGGATTTACAAAGTTTACTCTATTCCAGCATGAATCACACTTCAGTTTTCCCTGAAAGTCCTACGTTTAAAACAGACTCCAGTTTTTTTGGAGGGAAGAGGCTGACACACACAGTGCTGCCAAAAAGTCTAGAAATAAAAGGATAAAAATCTCCAAGTATCCAACTGGAAAGAAATGCCAGCGAGACACAGGAATCAATTTAGTCCAGACATTAATAACTTCCTTAATGATCTAATGATTAAAATAACATATAGATAACATCTTCGGAGAATATTAAATAGAGAACTTTGAGTAGCAGTAAAGTCAGAAATAATACAAAGGAACCTAAGCAAACTCCTTACAGAGACAGAAAATAAAGTGAAAGTCAGTTTGGAAAAACATCAGCTAATACATCTGGGAAAAATAATCCCAAATATAGATATTCAATATGGACAAGAAACCTGGGAAATAACAATGCAGAAAAACTGCATTAACCACAAACGCAGTATGAGGAAAAAAAAAAAAAACCAGAGGGAGGGAGTATCTGTCCAGCCACTGAATCTAGGAACGGGGCGAAGAATGAATTACTTCCCTTTCACCCATTTGACAACTCTCCCAAAACAAAGCTCACTCACTCGAGTGGGTGCTCTATTCTACTCCTTGCTGCAGCCCTCTACATGAGATAAATCCTATTCCTCTAGACATTTAAAACTACATGAGCAAAAATATTATCAACTACTGAGTGCTTTAGCTTAAAAGACCAACTGTAATGAAAACCAGTCTGTGATTTTTTTTTATTGTATATGATGTGGTGTTCTAGAGCTTTTTTGTTATATTTGATATACCAGGGCTCTTTAATCCAGAACTATAATACTTCTCCAAAAGCAAATAAACATGAAAATATGTTCATTTCCAAACCGTTTGCTTTTTATTGACCATGAAGTTTTGGCACATCTCACCACAACTGAAATCACTTTGAAGATTTTGGCTCTCAAATGAATTTTTGCCATAGTGCAATGCCTGTTCATGTTGGGAACAATGGTACAAAACAAGGGAAGACAAACCAATGCTGCACTCGTGTCAAATGAGGTCACCTCAGAATCTATATGAAGGGCATGGCAATCCTCCTCTCTGCAAAGTCCTTGATTAATAAAGTTTCTGCAACAGGAATGATTTTTCCTTACCAAGCAGGAAATAAGAAAAACTTGCTCAGAGATACTTCAAAACCTGCTTCTAGTCATTCACTTCTTTTTCTATGTATTACAGCATTCTTTCATTAGGAGAAAATCCTGAAAACTTAAGAAAAATACTTTTACATTGTTGATGGAAACTAGAATCTCCCCAATTCCCTTAGACTCTCTCAGAACCAGCTCAGAAGCACATACAGAAATTCAAAGTATTATTTGAGTTTTGTAGGTTGTTTGTAGTTTGGGATTTGGGGTTTTTTCTGCTTTGAGGGTGGGGATGTTCCTCTCAAGTGTGTTAGTTGGAGGATTCTGTCCCACTTGAGATTTAGGGATACCTGAAACAAAACTTAAACTTGGCCCTTCTTGCCCATGAAGCAAGAGCTCCAAATACTGTTTGTTGAACTTGACTGTGCACATTGTGGATGCGGTAGTTTAGGGACAAACAGGACAGTAAAGGAACAGGAACAGACTTCTCCTGAGAAATTCAACACATTTCTCTTGCCACTGGAATTTCCTACTGTTAAAAAGAGACAAAAAAATTAAGAGAGATTCTGACAAGATCATCGACTCTGTGGCTGTCTTTTAAGGAAAAAACTGAATCTTTTTATTGTTTGGGACATTTGTTTGTTCTTCCTGAAATTAAAGAAGAGTGAGAAATTTCACTCAGTGACCTGGAATTTCACAGTTAATGGGAGGATGAAGTAAACATAACCTCAAGTACTTTGTTCCTCTCTCCTTCTTGCCACGATTCCCGCTGACTCATGGCAATGAAGTGTTTAGAATTTTTCCAGGAGCCTTTTCACTGCCTGGCTTATGCCTAACCCACAATACAGAACTCATTTGCTCATTTCTCTAATATCAGGAGACTCACAGCAGCTCTTTTTACTTGTGGCTACAGAGATTTCATCTGGCAGCTCAGATCATATTCTAAAGCAATGGACACTTCTTCATCAATTATGGCATCCAAAACACAGACTAACAACTACCTCGATATGCTGATTTTTCCTTGAAGGTCATCTAAAAAGCCCTGCATCCCAACACTCTCCCACGTGCCTACTGAGTCTGCTCGCATATCTTTGTCATCCACCACACCACACCACTGTTCCACGAGCCAAACCCAAGTGCCAGAACTCTAGCCACAACCTCCATCACTTAAGGCACAGAATTTTGGAGCTGCTCTTGTCAGAGGGACTAACAATCATTCATTTCAAGCATCTTCCTAGTCCTAAAAAGAGAAACTGGAGCAGCATCTAGTACTGAGTAAAACACTTGTTCAAGTCTGGGTTTAGCCAAGAACAGATACAGATTTTTACTAAGACTCCCCATTAAAGACAAATCACAGCAGAGGCTATTTTCCTCTCTCTCTCTGCCTCACCTTTCCATCCTTTCTGCAGTTTTTAAAGATTAATTGAAATTTCAACCACTGCTGTTTCTTAGGACTGGTGAAGAAGATGGTTTTGTTTACTAATAAGCAGGAGAGGGGAGGAAAAAAGCAAGAAATGCTCACAAGAGTGCATGGGGGAGAAAGGAGAAGGAAAATTATTGCATGAATAACAGATAAGAAAGACTGTCTTGCAGCAAGGTCTGATTACTGCAACAGAGGCAGGATGGAGCTGGCATGTTCTTCCCAGGGCGGCTCTCCATCCTGACAGGTCTAGTCTTGTCTCCAGAAGCGCACACAAACAACCACTGTAGCACATGGATGGAGCTGAAGATTATTTCTTTCTGTATAAATATAGCTTATTTTATTATATTGAGTTTGTCAATAACTTCTGCAATTCCTTCCACCTGGAGTGCTCATTTTAACACGTGTGAGTGAGTTTTATCACCCTCTCGTGGAAAAGTATGTAATCATATCCGTCAGAGGGTGCAGGAAGAAAAAGAAGTGGGAGTAAGGAAGGCAACGATAAGGAATAAGCAAAGAAGAAAACAGGAGAAGTATGGGCTGGGGGGAATAAAGGAAAAGTGAAGGAGAACCAAGATGAAACAGTACCACCTCAACTTCTTCAAAAAGCTATCCCAAAAATGTTATTTGAAAACACCAAGAGAGCAAGCTGCCAAATTTACTCTCCCTTGGTTACACTGACAATATTCAACAAATAAGTTTTGTTCTCTACAGCGATTCAAGTACTGTCTCAGCCGCAATCAACATCTTTTACATTTTTGTTTACACATTGATGGGAAAACATATTCTCTATAAACAGTTTTGGACAGTTAACCTTATGTGAAATCAGAAAACACAAAATAGACTTTCTAATTTATACAAAGACTGCATATAATATCTATGTCCTGCTGATGGAATGTGGAAGTGGAGAGCACGTGAGCAAAACTTGCCAAGAAAACTAATGAAAGTTTATGCATTCACAGTACATCCTACTGGGTAACATAAAAGAAAAATAAGAATATTTAATTCCTCTAAAATCTGAAATCATCCATTTCTCAGTTTCTGACTATCCACAATATCAATTTGTAATGTGAGAAATTTAACTTGCGGTAGATTTCCTTTGCAACATAATCCATATGATAACATATTCAAAACATGGAAAGCAACAAACAAATTTGCTACCACCTACATTGTAAAACTTGAAAATCCAAGTTCAGTAAAGGCAGATAAAAAAAAAAAAAGCCAAGGAAGTCATAACAACATTTAACTCAAGACACTGCAAAGAAACATAGAAATCCCAAACAACAAAAGCCCAAGTCAGACTAGGTAGATACATCACAAGCATTATGAAAAAAAAAATCACATACAATATACCCCTAAAACTTCCTGAAAACCTTCAGGAATCCCACAAAAAACTACAGACCGCATCCAACACAAACTACAGTTACTTCTTCTTAATGACATTAAACATTTTTTCTGATTCTAATTCAATTCTAATGACAGATCTTCTTAACCTTATGAGAAAAGAATACTCAAAGAAATTTTTCCCCATTACCCAAACTACATTGATGCACAGCCACTCTTCACAATGAAAAGCATAAAATGGATAACCATGCAAGTTACATTTATTTCATTGTTTTAATCAAAATGTAATCACAAAGAACTTCTCCAGACAATACACAATTTCAACTTAATCTTATCCTTCATGACAGTATCTGATTTTTCAGAATAAAAATAGCTGTATCTGAGTACTTTATCATATCTCCAGCTGGGGGTCAAGTTCTAAAACTGATACTTTTAACCAGCTGGGGCACACAGGTGTCAGCATTTATTCACCATCCCTGAGATACCACTGATGGTTTACTTCAGCTTCTGCAAAACACCCATCAAGTAAGGACAGCTGAATCTGCAACTCATGTTTTGCAGCAGATAAATCTTTTCCAATTCATAAAAATCTTCAGAAATAGCCTAATTATGCCCAAACTTTTATAACTATAAGAGGAAACTGCTTGTCTCCACATCTCTTGTAACTTGGTCAGTTCTGACAACTGAATGTTGTTCAGAACAAGCTCTTCAGCTCAGGGAACACAAGAAGTTGCTGTTACAGAAGAGCTGGCAACATGTCCAATGATGTAAAACAGACTTTACAGCAATCTGAGATTCTCATTTTTCTTTTAGGAAGCTACCCAGAAATGCTCCATTTCACTTTTTTTATTTTCTGCCCATTCAACCAGGTACAGCAACTCTGCTGTATTATTTTTCTTCCTGCCCCAGACTCCTGCAAATGCTACAGGGAAGACCATGCACTTCACACACAAGGAAAATATCACAGTTAAGAATCTGTCATACACATTGGAAAGTAAGAAGAGTGGTAAAAATAAATAAAGGGAATAAACACAAAACAATTATATTCTTTTATAAAATGTATTTAAAATGTTCATGTTTTAAAATAAAATCTTATATACTTTATTTTCAAGCAAAAACCCCAATATAACAGTAAATATCAGACTGTGACTTGAAAAATAAACTTCATACAGGAAATTCAAAAATACATTGATAATGACATGTATAATTTTGAAAATGTATATCCTCTTACATTTGTCAAATATAACAATTAGAAAAAAATACTGATGAAAAACCTTCCATTACTCTGGATCATTATTACTCCTGATCAAACTGATTCTCCTTTAGTTTGACTTCAAGACATTGTTGAAAACAGACAAAATTTTCAACCAATTGCAAAAACTGAGGGCAGAAGACTGTCTTACACTGATTCTTTGGACAGCTGCCTTATCTCTTCCAACACTTGATAAGATCCTCAGACTGTAGCTGCACTATTTTTTACTTTAAGCAGAAAACCACAGACACAGAAACTATCAACCCTACATAAAAATCCACCAGCATTTCAGATCTGCTGAATTAACTGTTTGAGAGGACACAGGATCAAGCACACCCCTAAAATCAGGAGGAGGTGGAATGTTTCTAACAATCTGTTTTACACTGTGGCCCCACAGACATTTGTCTCAGCAGATGAGAGGCTGCACTTTGCTCCAGAACTTCTCAAAGAAGTTTTGCCACCAGAAAAACTCTTCTGTCACTGCACCTGCAACCAGACCGACACAAGCAGGGAGGTTTCAAAGACGAGCCCTGCCATATCCTGCTGAAAGAATATTCTAGTATTTTTCTAATAGATTTGCCTTAACCTTTTATGAAGCAATGTGTGCCCATTTGCTGATATCTGTGAATTATACAGTTACCAAGATTACAGTAATCCATAAATACCCACCCCACCAAAACTCACTGAACTCCCCAAGTCCTCTCCTCTGTTACGAAGGATTTTTGCCTGATTGAGCCAAAGAAACAGTAATAACTTGAATGAAAAAACTGTAGGTGAAAGGAAGTTACCCTGAACCTAAAAATAGTTGTGTGTCCTCCTCCCACTCCCCAGAAAGCATTAATGAAAGTGCTCTTTTCTCAGGGAGGCAGTAGCTTACAATGGATGAATGTGAAAGGACTGCTGCCTTACTATAAAGTTCTACCAATGAACAGAAGCAATATCCTGTTTTAAAAACAGAAGAGAAAATTAAATAAACTCCAAACCTAAACTTTATGTAAGACATTAAATATACCTATAGTTTATTTATATACACAGATATACTCTACACATGTAATATACACAAACATAGATTTTATAAATACACATATAATTCCAGAGAATCAATTATAAAGGCAGTACTATACTTCAACAATCATGTGCACTATATAGAAATAATTGCTTGGCTGAACCAGAACTTGTATTTGTTGAAGGTACTTCAGGGAAGGAATATAAAGGAGGTACTTATTACAGAAACAGGAGGTTCTATTACAGACCCACAGGGTTACACATGGGCACAGAAAAGAAAATGGCAATATTATCAGAGAGATAAGTATTACTGGGAAACATTATAAAGACATACTGTACAAGTATAGACTGAAACCAAAAGTTTCTGACAATGATGGCCAGGCTGGATGGGGCTTTGTGCAACCTGGTCTGTGGAAGGTGTCCCTGCCCACGGCAGGGGTGCTGGAACTGGATGAGCTTTAAGGTCTCTTCCAACTCCAATCATTCTGTGGCTCAGTGATTCTATGATGATGTCTAAGTGTTTCGCAGAAAATTATTAAGATTTTAGACTCAATCTTGTGAAGAGTACAGAAATACATTTTACACAATGATTACAAGTTAGTTCGCTTTAAAAACTGTTTTAAAAGAAAAAAGAGAAGGAAAAGGTGGGAATCATCATCACTGAACACTTCAAGAAGCCAGACTGAGAAATTCCGGAAGTAAAACAATTACACTGGAGGTTTCAAAAGCAAAGCAAGCAAAACAAAACCACCTTACACAAAAAAAAAACCTGAAAAAGCCCACCCACAACCACCCTGGCCATAGGAAAACTGCCAGTCCTAGAGAGACTCAGAAATGAATACAGAGACCTGACTGGAAACATTAGAAGATGAGGGGCAAGCTGAATTCCTCACCAACTCACTTACACTCTTACGCTGTTAACATAAGAGGGCATTTCTTAACTTCTAGTCAGCATTTCTACACCTGCACATTCTCTACAAATGTTGCCCTACAAAACAAAATTTCAAATGTGGGAGACAGTAACAGGCAACACCAAAAAAGACAGAATATAATTAGTGTATTGCCCTTTCTAAATACCATCAAACGAACACTTTTTGGAAACAACCAGAAACTTTTAAGATTATTGGAAAATAATATTCTACAACCAACACATATTAACAAATTAAAAAGAAAGTTAAGTGTATGCTCAGAAACAAACTGACAAGAGCATTAAGAAAGTGAAGAAATTTATTACTTATGACTAGATCATCATACATATTAATTTTTTTTAAAAATGAAAGTAAATGGGCTAAGTCCTTCCTTTTGAGACTGTGGCCCTGTTCCCAAATCTTATACAGAGACGGCCTCTTATGTCCAGATTTATAACAACCAGAATGGACACCAAATTCCTAGAAGTAGTTCCAGGATTCATCACTGATTATGTACATGCAGCACAAACCAAGTTTCAGTGCTTCTTCCGTGCAATAAATTAGGAGTCCTAAGATCTATTTCTAAGTCTGTAAATAAAGCTGAATTTTATTTTGGGAAATCATAACCACTATGACCCTAAATTCCTGTTTATATATTAGGAAAAAGCATTTAGCTTAGTGATTTTATTAACAGTTTACTGATATTTGTATATCTGATATCCATAACACATTCCAAATTTCTCAAATGAAGAACAGCACAGACAAGATAAGCGGGCAGCTCCCATGGAAGCCAAAAGAAAACAGGAGCTCTTTCTTCTTCTACAACTCAAATCATAACTATTTTCTATATGAAGAGTTAGGCAGCACCCATAGGTCTGAAAAAGCCAAACTTTTTTATGATAAAGGAGTATTTTAAAAATCCAGAAGTAACTGTATTTGAACAAGTAGGTGTACATCTTGCAGTTCTCAGTCAAGAGTCTTTTTGAATTGTTAAGATTTTTTACTATTTAGAGACTTCCACATTTGACCTACAGATAGAACTCATAAGAAAAGCTTATAATAAAATCTCAGCTATAGGAAAATAATTTAATGATCAAAAGCAAATAGCAAATGGAAAAAGATTTTCCCTTTTTGACTATGCAATGCTCTTTTGTTGCCACTACACCAATTCTTTAATGCCATGGAAACTATCTGATAAATGTATTAGAAGCTCAATAAATTTCATAATATTGAGGTAGCAAAGCAATTGGTATTGTTGACAGAGAACTTCTGCTCTGAGGGCTTATTTTAAGGAGGAAAAATCATCTAAAAATAAAAATCATACTTTGAGCTGTTTTCAATAAAAATATACAATAGTTGCAGAGAACATGAAAGTAACCTACACTAATTATATTAAATCATTGGAAAACGTGGAAGGATGACAGAAAAAAGCCACACCTTGAATAACAAAAATGTTATACAAATGATTTAACAATTAACGGTCTTGCTTTCGGATGGTTTGCTTTGCCTAACTTCTGTATTTGTAATGAGGGCAAGGGGGATGGGAACAATGCCGTGAGTTACGTCCAAGTTTTCTCTGCAATTTCTCAGGATGCTAAATGTGCATTCATAAGCTCCGTGATGTTTTTAATCATCTACATGTATGTTTTCATCCTCTGAACACTCCCCTACCACTACAGACACTGGGCAGAAACACAAATGGACTCCCCCTCCCCCTTTTGCAGGTAATACTGAAATTGCTCTGTTTTCACATGTCCAGCACTACAATATACTCTTTTTCCAGCCAAATGCTTTCTAACATTGCACTCCTGCTGATCCACCTCTAGAGACTTCTAAGTAAAAAGAGCAGCTATACAAAATGAAAGCAAAATAGCCCTCCAACAAATAATACACCTATCCAATGCATCCACAATCCTATTTTCCTCTACAGAACAAGCACGATTTCAGGCACACCACAAACCTGGCTGGCAAACCTGAGAGGGGGATGACTAAAGCACACAGATGGAAGCACTCAATCCCAAAAAAGGGCCCTTCACCAGGACAGCTCTGCCACAAACCAGTTACCTAAGGCGCCTGTCAGCCTGGGTGATACCAACAGCCTCTTCAAAGTAAAGCCAAAATCCATCATGCACTGCATGATACACCAGGGAAAAGCATGAAAACTCAAAAAAAACGCATGTGAGAAACATACAGAAGAGTACACATATGCAAAATGCAATTGTATCACAACTCCCATGTGCACTTCCCATCCCTCTACACTTGAAACAAAGGAGAAAACACTGGGTCTAAAGTGGTATTCTGGACAATAGTCATATTTAAAAAGATAACTTCAAATTGGATTTAGTCACAACGCAATAAATAAAAATACAATGAAATCACCTGAAAAGTTAAGTCCATACTGGAGGCAAACAGCAGTTTTTTAACTTGTGGCTTTTGAAAGCCTAAACTCAGCCCAGCAGAACCCCAGAAAGACCACCTTGTTTTCTAAATACATTAAATGTTTGTTTACAAACTCACACTTTTTAAAAAAAATACAAGAGTAACACCTTCATTTCTCTATATTTTTTCCTGAAATAATCAACACTGAAAATTCCAGTTGTTCTTATTACATTTCCTAAACAGAAATTTATCCTTCAGACTCATACATAGCATCAAAACACAGTATCTCTTCTATTTCTCTTTCCCAAAATATTTTTATTACCACATGAACAACAACAAGGCTGACTTATCTGTTTTTGCAATACAGGCATGTATGTTCACAGAAGGCAACAGACTGCATTAAACCACTACCAAAACAAGCCATTTCACTATATGTGACTCTGCCCCCAGGGAAAGGAAGGAGAATAGATAAGATGTGACAGATGTGTAGTCACGTCACTTAATACACTACTGGAAGGTGCTCAGATCATTATGGTGACAGGCAGAGTATAAAAACTTGCAAGGAATGGACCAAGCAGTTTCCTAGTTTTCTGCACACATGATTCTCATAATCACAGAAGATACTGAAGGCCATAAAGTGCTGTTTGAGATAAGGCAGCCTGCCAATGTCAATATGCCATATATTCATAAAATTTAAAAAAAAAAACAAACCAACAAAACCAGAAGGGAGCATAGCATGTACGTTTTTGTAAGCAAAACCCCTCCATCGTGAATACGAAATACATCTGATGAATATGAATTTGAGGTCTGTCCTCAAACTTTCCCGTACTGAAGTATTTCTGAACAGGTTTAATGGAACTTAAAATCTACCGAAACCAGGAAGCTTAGCAATTATATATCTCCAAACGAAGTCCAGTCTTTTGAGACTTTAAAAAGCTACTTTGCTGGTATTTCTTCTCTATTTCAGTTTAAAAGACAAAATTTTCCAGGATAAAACTAGAAATCATAGGGTTCCTGGACAGAAGTAACAGGACTGGTCACTTCTTTTAAGGCAAGTGTAAAGTTAAGAGTTTTAAAAAAACCAGGACTTTCATTAAATTGGTCAAGAAAAGTAGGAAAAACACAGGAGAAAAGCATTTCCTCACTTCTTCCAGATTTAACAATCCTGAACATCACAAATATTAATTTAGGTCAAGAATATTTCCAAACAGCGGCATGATTTTTAGCTGCCAGTATCCCTTCAGCAGGGACCAATACCACTGCTGTTTAGATAAATTGTTAGGCCCAAATCCCACAAATTAATCTGCACAGGTAGATCCCTGCGCCTCTGGGAATCCGCATTAAGGCAGAGAGGGAAAACTAACTCCCAGGATCAGATTCTTAATTTGAAGCTGGACCACTGTAACTCACTATGACACTAATCATAAATGTCTCACCAACACTCTCTGGTCCCCATCTGTTTGTTTTATCTTATTATAGTTTTATATCTCAATCCTCAGGACTGGCTACAGTAGTCAAATTAAGCACCTGGACACGCCCTGTGTTTCTGCAAGGCCAGGTTCTCACTTATGCTTGTGCCCATGCCTGGTTTACTCCCTGAAATAATTACAACATCAATTTCTTCATTTGTACAAATATAAATCTCAGTATTTTCCATTAATCCCATCATTTAAGCCAATGGATAAACTCCAGTCACCTTCTGAAGCACAGCAACTGGTATGAAGTAACCTGCATATCAAAAATTACCTGGGAAAGTGTAAAACTGAGCTTTAAAATTATTTCAGGGAAGTTATTTGCTTCTGTATCATACTGTCACAAAACAACAAAGAGTTCAACAACAAAGAGAAAAAAAAATCATAGAATATCCTGAGTTGAAAGGAACACACAGGATCCTTGAAGTCCAACTCCTGGTCCTGCACAGGATCACCCGAAGAATCACAAATAACATTCACTGAAGACAACATAGTCAAATCCACTGGCACCAACCAACCCTAATGAGAAATACTGAATCCAAGTCAGTCACCACCAGGCACAGTGCAGGGGGGCTTGGGTGCACCTTTCCTTGGACTCAGGATATTCCATGTGTGCATTCTTACAGGGAGCCCACAGAAAGAAGTCCAAAATATTTTAATGACAGCTCCACTAGTACCAATCCTAGAATCCTACTTTAATTATATTTAAAGACACACATTAAGGTGCGAGATTTTTGAGGGGGTTGGTTTGGGGTTTAGGGGATGGTTTTTTTGCAACTACTGTTTCCATAGGAAGTGGGGTTGAGAACTAACCGAAGTGCAGCTCCACACTTATCACATATTTCAATACTCTGACTAACAAATCTGTCAAACAAGGCAGATGAGAGAATGTGGCGAATATATTTGCTCACAAAGGAAAAAAAAGGGACATAGTATTAAACCTATTAAACTTCCTATTTTCCAGAATTATCAGCACCAGCCATGCCTATTTTCACTGCTTATAGCAGAATGAAGAATAGCAATGAAAATAATACACAGAAGTAAATAAACCATTTGAGAAGTCAGTGCTGAAGAAAGGTGATTTCCCCTTCCTCACCAGACAGACATTCTGAGAGGTGCTTTTGACCCCTGAATTTGTACTGAAATTCAGTGACAATTAGAATTCAGGGGAAGCATTCAAGATATCAGAGAGATATTGGGATCCTTTTAAGAGCAGTATGCTGGATCATATTTTTCCTTCTCAAATTAGAGGTTAAATCTACCAGCAGAAACTCAACCAGAGTTGGGATAAGCAAGATCTCAGAACAGTAGGGCCTTGCCTAAGAGCAGATTGGCAGCATCTTTCCCTTGGAGATGCTGCAGCTCATGGGACCTTTCCATTTCAAAATCCGGGAGAAGCCAAGACCTGGGAGCTATCCACACACAAATGGTATGAGAGAGGGACCCAACCCCTCGCTTGCTCTAGGGGCTGCAGTTGGCACCACTGTCACAGGGTGCAGGTCCACATATCAAGGAAAGATACTAAAAACCAGTTTCCTTCTGCTCACAAGTCCATTTACCCTAACCAAAATTCCTTCTGATTTATGTCAACTGCTGACGAACTAAAACGCTTTTGTACAAAGCCTGAGTGCCTTGAAAATTCAAGTCATGGCATGGGTTAACACCAGCATTTAAAACTTTCAAAAGTATTGCAAACAATTACCACACCCTCAAGTCACAGATAAAATATTTTGTAGAGCTTAAATACATATATTTCTGGCATGAAACATTTCTCAATGCTGGCAAAATTTCTCTGCAATTTCTGACAATAGAATACTTTGATTTTAGAAGTTGGTTGTACAGCAAAAATTGTTTTATTTATTAAAAACTGTATTTGATCTTACCTTTTAGCAGAGGCAGGGGAGTTAACTCGATAGGCTTGCCCTGAGACCTAAACTGGGAGGAGCTTTGTGACCTCTTCTGTCTGGCTTTTCTGACGGACTTCCGAGAAAATCCGTCTACTTTATCCACTGATGGAGGAGTAGTTGGTGCTGAGGACATATCCCTACTGAAGGAAAGCAAATATTAAAAATGTATCCCAAACAAGCAAAATGGGTAAAGATTAAATTTTCCAAATATCTTCTTTCTGCACCACTCTCCTCTTGACAACTCACCCAGATAAACTGTTAAGAGAATTAACCCATGATATATTGATACAATGTATGGAATAAACTTCATGGAACTTAATTATAAGGGTAGTAATTCCTCTTGTTTACTTTTTTATCTGTGTCTCCCATTTGCCCAAAATTTCAGACCTAAGGCTGACATCATTGCATTGAGAACTTCATCAGAGCAGAACTTCATACACCTGTAGACCCGACATAGGATTGTAGCTTTAAATTATGCATTCTTTGGGATGAAGTCATTTCAACTTACTCTGCAAAGGACCGTGCACGCTAAAGAATGGGTACACACAAAGACACAGATGGTTTTCTGGCATTAAGGCCACTCATATGCATAGGAAAAAAACCACAGGACAGAAGAAAAATTCCATTCATTTGCCAAACCTACAATACGAGATTTTATAGAAATTTGAGAAAGTATAGTAGAAAGTACTGCTATGTTTCACAATTTCACTGGCACTGACAAATTGTACATATTACTTCTTTATTCTCCATTTCAGAAATATTCAATTATTTTCCTGGGAGTCCCTTTACATGTAGTTATTCCATGTCCTGGCATTCCTGGATGACTGGCAGTGTGGTGGCTGTAACTGCTCTAAGGCCATGAGACAGAAAAGATTTGCAGGGAGAGGCAGAGAGCCAAAAAAGGCTTCTGCAAGCAAAAGTAAGTTTGTTTCCCAACTTCATCTGGCCTAAGCAATAGGATTGCTTCTTCCTACAAAACCTGCCTTGGTGGTAACTCCTGTAGCTGATTCCGTACCCCTAGCAAACACCGAATTAATGCATCCAGCTATTTTATTTACCAGTCTGGTCCTGTCTGTTAAAAGCCCATCAGAGCTTGATGAAATACATGAGTAATGCTCAAGGGAAAGGAGACAGGAGGAATTCAGGCCTACATGTTAGAAGCAGCTCGGTGCACAGTGAACTTCAGCATGTGCAGCTCCACTGAAATCAGCAGCCGTATCTGCATTAATGACACGACCATTAACGAGAGCAGCTCTGTTGATTTCGGCCAGGACAGACACTTGTGCAAAGTTAAGCATTTGCAGGATCAGGGTCTCAGAACGTGTCCTTGGAAAGCATTACTCATCCTCAGTGTCTGTTGACTTCAATTACCAAAGTGACTCGTGTGCCACAAGAAGTTGATTCCACAACACACAGAACACTTTCGAGTACTTATTATTTTTATTTAAATATTTGGTTGCTCATGTGCTTCATAGATTACTAAATCCACGGAAACAGGCATTATTTGGGTTTGTCTTTTGTAAGAAATGCTTTCAAAAGCATGATTTGTTGCAACAGTGTAAACAAGCCCAAAAGATAAGAACTATTTAATGCAAAATTACATACAGGTACACTAAATCTATCAAAAATGGAGTATGAACTCCACAGCTTCTTCAAGGAAGCATGTGCAGCACCCAGAAGCTGAACTGTGCAGCTGGCATTACAATAATGAAAAAGCCTTATTCCATCTTTTTGATTTCTCCTGAGGTATTCTTTCACTACCAGCTTAGGCTTTCTAAAGATAATACACTATCAGCAACATGAACCCGTACCTTAAATTGGTCTTGTTTATCATCCCGGTTAAAAAAAAAA
>VZRL01002501.1:825526-895970 GCA_013397895.1 Origma solitaria | reverse complement strand
GGCCGCCCCCTCCCCGGCAGCGCGGCCCCGCAGCCCCGCGCATCCCTCGGCCGGGCGAGCGGCGGGGCCGTCGGCTGAGCTGTAAAACCCGGCGCTGCTGAGGGGAAACTGCGCTCAGGCTGAGGTAAAGCCCCTCTCGGGGGGCACAGAGCCCCTTCCCGGGGAGGGCTGCGGGCGAGGGGCCGCGCTGGGTGCAGCCGGAGGGACCGACCCGGCAGTTCCCTCCTTTGGGAAGCAGCGGCTGCAGCCCCTCACTCCCCTCTGCTGCAGCTCTGCACCCTTGGGTTTCTTAGCCCGGTGTGTGATCGCTGTCTGCATCACCTTTTTTTTTTTCTCACCCTCAATCATATATATATATATATACTTGGAATCGGGGATCAGGGCAACCATTGCTTGTAGATAGCATGGTTAAATCTCATAAATTTTATTTCCTACCTGATGGCTTGGTGTTTGATGGTTTTGGTTTGTTTGGTTTTGTTGGGGGTTTTCCCAAAATACGTCTAATGGTAAGAGGGTAACGAAGCTGGGGAAGGGTCTGGAGCACAAGTCCTACGAGGAGCAGCTGAGGGAGCTGGGGATATTTGGTCTGGACGAGGCTCAGGGGTGATTTTAGTGCTCTGCAACTCCCTGAAAGGAGGTTGGAGCCAGATAGGGGTCGGTCTCTTCTCCTAGACAAGTGACAGGACAAAGGGACACAGTTAGGGATATCAGGGAACATCCCTGCGGAGCCAGGAGAGGTTTAGGTTGGACATTATAAAGAATTTCTGCACAGGAAGGGTGATTAGAAATTGGAGTGGGCTGCCCAGGAGGCGGTGGAGTCACTGTCCTTGGAGGCATTTAAGGAAAGACTGGATGTGCCATGGTCTGATTGACAATGTGGTGTTCAGTCATAGGCTGGACTTGATCTCAGAGGTCTCTTCCAGCCTAACTGATTGTGTGATTCTGTAACGGTGTTAATATGACTGTTATGTTACAATAGTCTCCACCGTTTCACCTGAATTTCTGGCAGGAAAAGAAAGTTGACTTCTATGATTAGGAGCCCTCCTGTGTTGATATGACCAAATCCCTCTGATGTACAGTCTTTTTTTTAGGGAATGAGCTCAGAGGCAGTTTGAGAGCTCGTTGCTCTGGTGGGTCAGTCACATCCCTCCTGTTTGTGCAGGTACTGAATCCTCTCACCATTACTAATCCTGCAAAGGGTATCTAGTTTTTGTCCCACTCAGCTTCCTGACTCAGCTTTTGGCATAACGGAGGAAGTGAGACTGTGTCAGACTTGATTTAAAGTGATGTAAGCTGTTGTTAAACTACTTTGAAAATTGCTAATTTTCAGCCAGTTCCCTGGTCCAGCTCCCGTTGAGGAACCTGGAACACTAGTTAAAAGCTCACGGCCACTGAAGTATAACTGTAATCAATGTGAGCAGTTTTGCCTTCTCAAATCTCAAAATGCCTCTTCATGTCTTAAGATATATGTCTCTCCTATTTTTTTTTTACCTGTGGACAAAGCAATTTCACTTCCTTTCAATCCTTCCAGGTGTTGCACAGTTCTAAACCTCTTAAGATGCTTATTTCTTCTCCCTGTGTCATCTCAAAATTGTTCACGTCTCTTTTTTTAACTGTAGCACCCAAGACTGGACATTACTACAATTAAGGCTTCAACAACGCAGGCATCTGCTGTCCTGCCTGTCCCAGACCACATTCTTCTTTACACGTGCCCATACAAATGCTTTTGAGTCAGTGTGATCTATTCACAATCTTGCTGACCTGTTTTACCCCCTCATCCATTTCTGCTGACCTCCCAAGCCAGTTATTTCTCCCTCAAGTAGACAGTAATGCTGCTTGAGAAATTATTTCCTGCAACAGCCCTAATGCTGTGCCTTCATTTTTATTTTATAGTCAAGCAGTCAAGACATCTTTTAAAATGAAATTCCACATGATGTTAATTCAGAGAACTGTAGAATTTGTCATCCTTTGTAAATCGATTGCACTTCTCGGAAGAATTGTATTTTAAAAAGCAAAACTAAGATTGAACTTTGCCACGGTTACAGAAGGGTTGTGTAACTCTAAATTTAGAAGAGATATATATGTATGTATTTGTAGATATTTGAAACTTTAAATTCACTTAAACCAAACCAGCTGAAATAACCTAAATGCAAACCAGGGTGGATAACAAAGAATGTAGGTCGGGGTTGTACCAATATAAGGTAAAATTTGGCAAAACCAGTGTAACTTCCCATTAGTGAGGGACAGAACCTGCATTTGTATATGTTTTGCTGTTACATGTATTTAATTCTGTTAGCTCAGAATTTCTCAGTTCTATTCACTGTCCTGTGTGCCGCTTTTGATCTGAACAGTGCAATGAGCAGCTCATAAAGTTACTGGTAGCACGCTCTGCAGAAGGGAGGTTCTAGCACAGCCTGATGGCTACGCTGGCACTTTAGGTGCAGTTGAGCAAATCATTTTACATGATTGTACCTCAGTCTTCGCAGTATGAGATGAAACCCATCTTTGTAAAACACTAAAACTCTAAAACTGAAGCCTGTGATGTGGGTATCTATTAAAATAACTGCCATGGAAGGGATAAAAATCAACACTGCTGTCCAAGGTCCACTGTCCAGTGCACACAGATGTTTTCACTCTTCATTCTGACTTTGTATAATAGCTACAGATGTAGTTCTTCAGTACAGCTCAACAAGCTGGTAAATAATGCATTCAGCTAATTTATTTCTTAGATGGTCATCATGTGGTCTGTTTGGTCCATTTTGGCTGTGTAAAGCATTTTTATGATGTGTTTTATATCGGGTGATGTTTGGACAGTAACAATTCAAGAAAAAATACAGGCTTTTTATCAGTGAATAAGCAGAAATCTTACCTATTCTTTATCATGTGGTCATCAGATTTTACAGAGTAGGCTTCCCATTTATTTCCTGGTCGCTTTCTTTTTTCTACTTCAATCTGTGAAGTCCTCATCTGTGATGAGATTTCAGAGCACAACGTAAGATATGAATGTAAAACTGCTGATGATTCAAAGGGGCACTGTTACTTGTCCTTCTCATACTCTCTGTTTATTCTGTATCTTGTAAAAATTGCTGCTTTAAAAATGGTTACATGAATCCCAAGCAGAGATGGAGAAGAACTGAGTACTTACAGGTGTTTTTCATAGATGTGTATCTGTATGTGTTTATGTATGTGTTTGTATAAATACATGTAATACCAATTTGCAAGAATAAAAATTAAGTTTGATCAGATAAAAGTTCACATGACCAACATCTCCCATACAAGTGTGTGGGCATATATATGAAAATATGTGCACATTCAGTACCTGCAGCCCTTCCTGGAGATCTACAAGCAATAATAAATTCTTTTGATCAGTGTTCCTCCATTGCAACAAGACAAGCCTATCCTTTTAAAAAGTTGCACGGCCTCACTCTGCTACAAAAGGGCTTTTTAAAAATAGCCAGAAAGGAATTTTCAGGGCCAGTTTCTCACCAGTGCAGCTCTGCTTTTTAGCACCCAGACAGTCGGAACAGCAGTCAAGAGCCCTCCAGAACAGAGATTTTTGTACCAGTGACTCAGATTTGTGCCACTTCACGTTTTTTTGTGTGACTGGAGTTCCACTATAGACCATCTGTTATGACCACCCAGGCAGGAATACGGAGCTCTCATCCACATTGGCATTCTGCTCTTTACAGAGCAGCTTATCAAACAGGATTGCTGCAGAGATACCACTGTGGAAGTGCTGCTGTATTGAGTGATAAACATAAATGGATCTCGCTGGAGCTTGTTTCACCTGGCACATGTGACATGTGTTTGTCTGCAGGAAGGGTCACATAATGCTCCATAAAGGATCTCATGTATGTCAAAAGGAGCATTATCGGGGTACCATGGGATTAGTCCAGATATTCCCTGTTCCAATACTAGGAAGCAAGAAAAGACTTGATCTCCCTAGAGAACTAATTATTCAGACCATCAGGAAAAAAGACCAGCAAGAGAAAGTGTTATGGAGGAAGCAGCAGAGCTGTTTGAAGAGGCAAATCAGCATGTGAACAAGGCTTTTCTGATACATCTTTTAACAAAAATGAGCACAGTGGAATGCCACATCAAAGTAACTGTCCTGCTCCATCAGTGTGATTGAAAGGGCACAATCTGGGAATTTTTTTGTTTACTTTTGGATCCAATTGACATGTAACAAGAAAGCATTCTACTTAAGTCTGTTTACCCTGCAGTTGTCTCCTGTTTCATGTTTTTGGTTTTGGAGAGGAATGGTGTGGCTTTTGGGCAGTGTTTGCAATTGCAATACCAAGTTTCTCTAATAATAAGCAAGTGCTTGTTACTCCTTCGCTCCTGCTCCTCCTCCTATCAGCTGTGCGATGGCACTGTCAGTGCCCTCAGGAACTGAATTCCTCGTGCATGTGGGGTAAGCATTTTAGGGTCATAGACACAACTACCAGAATGGGAACTAATTCTTCCTCTCTGTTTATAGACACTGCGTCATTTGAAGTCTGTTTCTGTAGTCAACATGGCAAGATAAGTAGGAGCTTGCTCGGCTCGGCAGCTGGCTAGCTGCCTCCTCCAGCACAACACTGCTCTCACTTATTCCCCAATTCACGGGTTTGTTCCTACTTTGTTCCCCTCCCCCAGCATCTTAACTTGCCTCCAGGCCCCGGGCACTCCTTTAAGCCAAGTTTTCGGAATTTTTTGTTCGCTTGCCTTTGCTGCCTGTTTACCTCTTGCCTTCCTCGGGATTTGCGCTGTAGTGCTGGGCCAGCTCCCCTCCCCAGCTGTCCCTGCACACCCCAACTGTCACCTACAACTGCCTCAGAAGGTTCTGGTGCTCCCTCTTCTCTCAGAGCAGCACCCTCAGGGCAGCCTCTGGCACCTGAAATGGCCTGGAAACAGCCACGTGTGTTACATGGTCCCCTGTGCCACTGGGGATGTCTGAGTCCCAAGTGAAAGGAGCTTAGCTTCTGCTCTTTGCTTTGTGATCGAGTCTCCTTCAAGGACCTGAAGGGAGCCTACAAGAAAGATGGAGAGGGACTTTTGAAGAACATGTAGTGACAGGACAGGGGAGAATGGCTTCAAACTGAAAGAGAGTAGGTTTAGATTACGTATTATGAAAATATTCTTCATTGTGAGGGTGCTGGCACAGGTTGCCCAGAGAAACTGTGGATGCCCCATCCCTGGGAGTGTCCAAGGTCAGGCTGGTTGGGTCTTGGAGCCACCTGGGATAGTGGAAAGTGTCCCTGCCCATGGCAGGGGGGATTGGAACAGGATGATCTTTCAGGTCTCTTTCAACCCAAAGCATTCCTTGGTTCTGTCTCCTCAGTGATCTCTGCGTTTAAAGTGTTACAAACCAATATATACACTGCTATAAACCCATCCTCTTCATGTGAGCACCTTCTACTGTGGCCCAGCTTTCTCTCTACCACATCACACCCTGGAAAGAGCAAATGAGTAAAATACCTGGGGGTGTGTGTGGTGAAGGTGCCCAACAAATGTGTGAACTGTAGCACTTCCCAATCTCCGGTGAAGCACCACCAGCTCCTTCCCAAACTTGGTCCATCTGTCATGGTCATAGCAACAGTTGATAAAACTCTTGAATTTTTCCACAAGTGCAGAGACCCTGAGGATGGAGTAGGCTGACAGAGATATCTTGTTCTCTTTGTTGTAAAAGAGAACAGGCTAGTATTCATGTTGTATTTTTTCAACCTGCTTTTTCTCTATCTCGTGGTACAGCTTTAACCTGTTAGATACTTTTAAAATTTTCAGATTATGGGAAATGAGAGTGTTCTGTAGTCAGTAGCTCAACATTGTAAGGAATGCTTAACATCAGAGGGGGCCTAGCAGCACTTAAGTTTAAAATACAAGTCATAATGGGTTCCAAATTTTGCAGTAGGAATGGATGGATATGTAGGAATACTGCGAAAATGGGAAGGATAGAAAAAGAAAGGCTATAAGAGAATTTTCTAGAGTCTTTCAAGATCCACTTTCAGGATTAAATAAATAGGATAATTTTGCCACTGAGAAAATTACATGAATAAGGAAATTGTAGTTCTGTCATGACCCTGTACAGGAATTTCAGATACCCTATAAATGACCAGTAAGAAAGGACTTTGTGTGAGACAGGAACTGAAGTTGAAATCCAAAAGCTATAAATCCTAGAAAAAGGCAGAAATTGATTAGATTTAGGCAGAAAATGGCAAAGAAATGCCTCAATAATGTCCTGACTAAGCAGACCACACAAAAATAGATAACTGGAACAAGAACAAAAGTGGTGTTCTGTGTGAGTGCTGAAAGTTAAAAACCTTGGTTGAAGAGATGAGGATGTTTCACTTTAAAGCAGCACACTGATAGAGCTGATTTTTAGCAAACACTGAGAAGGAATGGCATTACAGGCATTAAAGCCTCTCCTGTACTTGATGGCCAAAAGAGATGAGGATGCCAAACTTACAAAAGGAGTAGTGAATAGAACAGGAAGCATCCTTATATCCAAATCCATCATGCATCCTTCCTCATCTTTAACTCTGTGTAATTTGGTGTACACTGAGTTTAGAGAATGTAGAGAAAGCCAAAAAAATTAGATTGTTGGTACAATTCCCAGAGAAGGAGAGGATTTACACTCTGGTGATCTTGATCTCAGAATTAAAAAAAACTTCATGCTGAATTTGGTAGAGGTTTGTCAAGATCTCCAATGGAGACAGGTGAATGAGTGACTTATTTATCAAAACTGCTTTGTATTATTTGTTCTTGTACTATCTGGCAAGATGGAATATTGCAAGCTTCCACATCCTGTTAGAGGCAAAAGGTTTGAACAGGTTCAATAAAGCAAAATTTTAAAAACCAGATGCTCAAGGGCACCAAGGAGATTAAATTGTTCTTGTACTTTAATGGGCTGTCTTAATTGCAACATACATGACACATACAACACATTAATGAGTGGAGAAGCCTATCTACTACTGAATAAAAATGCACCACTATCAGCTTTGAAAACCTGCTCTATAGAGAAGTCTAGACAGCAGATTTAGGGTACGATGGCTCAGTAAATACAGAAGAATTTGAGCCAATACAAAATCTGATATGGTAATATTTGGCATATTATCATTACTGAATGGCTTCTTTGACATGTGCAGTCCCCACACTTGGGGAATTTTCAACATTATTCAGTGTCAGGTGGGACCTGGAAGAATTTCTAGCAAAAATCAATAGCCAAGACTTGAGTGAGACACCTTGAGCTGAGATTTCCCTTTTTAAGAAGAAGCGAGGAGAAGTTAAAACCACAGTTTGCTGGGGCACCAAGTGGCACCAGAGGACACCTCTGGAAAATTCGACTTAAGCTATATTTAGTACATCCAAAGAAATTGTGGCTCCCACTGGAGCCATTTCAGCTCAAATACAGATAAAGAAATATTTTGGAGAGTTCTGTGCTTCTGAGTCATGTTTAGTTCTAATATGTGTTTTTCTAGGTGAGCTCCTACCTCACAGCAGATTCATTTCTGACTGCAGTTCTATAGGTGTGCACCTGTACTTCATGTGTTAAAGTCCATCAAAAATACACTAGACACTGAAATTCTAATATTGAAAGCTTTTAGTACACAAATGGCTAATGAGAGCTCTTCAGACAAGCACTTCCCAGCAAGTTTGTTTTAGAATAATTACAGTTTCTTGCAATTACTGGGTTTTAATGATGGGCTGTTGAGACATTTTTTTAGTTCCATAATCTTCATAGAGTCTTTTGTTCTTGAAATTTTATCACCATCTTTTAGTACAAGTGTGACATACTCCAGGGAAATGCTCTTTAATGCCTTCTTGAGTACAATTTTAAAATGTAGTTTTTTGTCTTTTCTCTGATTTATACCTAGGTCAAATTCATATTATGATCTTGAGTTTCTTCTTGAAAACTCACTGCAGCTTCATTCAGGATCTTAAAATATTATGTAAGTCACATCCTGGAAGATGTGAAAATAGATTTTTTTTCATCTTCTACATAAAGCATCCTTTCTGAGTTACTAAACTTTCCTCCAAAGTACACTGGTTTTGATCCAGAATTTCATTCCATGACATTCAAACTGTTCTGATTGCATTAAATGTAATTCCACCCCCTCTGAAATCCACTTCAGGTCTTTTCCCAGTGTGATCCAGCTATTTTTCTTTGGGATGTTACAGGAAGTTACACACCACCATTCTGATACACAACAGTGAATACACTTTAGAGATTTTTTTCATAATTCCTGGTAGCATTGCAACTCAGCAAAATGGTTTGATACATCTGTGTAAGCAATTTCACTTGTCCCCTTTTCCCCACTGCAACTCACTGCTTTGCTTTTGACAAATTGACAGAATTCTGACAAATACACTCACCAAAGCTTTCATACAGTTCCTATCATCCCACTCAAATTGTTTCCCCGCAAAAAATAGTGGTAAGTATTAGTCCTGCTGGTGATCACCTACAGGATATTTCAACCACAATGCCATGTATGCAGAATTTTTTATTTTATTTTAGTTGCAAAAATATTTGCCATCTGAAATATTCTGTACTTATTCAAGCCATTAGACAGAAATAAAAGTAAGGTTGTTTGCTTTCAACACAGATTTACAAAAATCTTCATTACCTCCTGGGGAAAAAAGGGTAAAATACATCTGCAGAGAAAAGTGGGGCATCCATTGTTTCTGCATGTTTAATTTTATTTGATTTACTATACTTAACTTTTTTCCTTGTTGGCAAAAACAACCGTAGCCACTGCTGATGCTGTTTGCCTTACCTCCTGTCTGCATCTTTGGTTACTCCTTGGATTCGTTCTCCTCCTGCATTTGCAGAATGCTGCTTGCATCCTCTGCACTCCCGTGGGAATGTTTCCCCTTTGTGGCTAACATTCACAGCAGCGTGAAGTTACTCTCATTGTGGATGACATTTTCCTGCAGCTGCAGACACCTGAGCCCAGTTCCCTCTCGAGTCTCTTACGTGGCCTTGATGATCGCTGCCAGTGATAAGGGAATGCCTCTGTCTCATCTTTGGAAGTCTTAGCTCCACACTGTGAATCCACACCCACGTTTCAGTTTTGTCGGTAATCCCAAATCCCCCATGGGAGAGTTTATCTTAATTAATCTCATCTTGTAATTTTGCCATGTAGGTTTGTTTTGCACTGGACCATTCCTTATCTTACTTTTCGTTGATTCTTTCTCTTGGGAGTGGTTTCCATAAAACACCTCAGAAAGCATATATTTAATTCAGTCTCAAAGTTAGTGCTGCATTTGCTTGGAATTTCTCTCTGGCCTGTTTTCTGCTGACCTTTACTTAAATGATTATGTATATGCACGTGTGCATGTATATTTGTAGTGCTTTCTATCTTGCTCGAGTTTAATTTTACCCTGTAAGGCAAGCTTTCCTCTTGAGTGTAGTGTCCCAGTTGTTTTATTAGGATTGTGACAAGTCTGCTCACACGAGGCACATCCACAGCACATCTGAAGGAAAGTAAACATCCTGTGTTCCTCAGCCTTGTCTAAGCCCCAGCAGATGGCTGCTGCTTCGGCAAACTGTGCAGAATGGGATGGGTCACATTTCCCATGCAGCAGACTTATTTCTGGAATCCCAACCCAGTATACTTCCAGAAGGTGGGAACGCGGATCCAGCCACAAAGCAGTTTAGCCCAAATCAGTCCTATTTGGTGACTCTTCATAGCTCAGCCCCTGCTGCTTTTTGGGAGGGATGTACAGTGAGGCTGAGCCAGCCAAAGTTGCAGGTGGACTGGTAACAGCTTCCATGTGTGTTTAAACACCAAGCCTAAAGGTCCTGGGTGCAATACTTCTGTTTGTTAGAATCTGTGTATGTTTATTTTTTCTCCCTGTGATTGAGTACCTTGTGGAGATAAATGGTATTTCTTGGAATGACTGGATTTCTTTGGTGCTCAGAGCCAGTCCCTGCTCAGCATCCTGGCAGGATCTGCAGGAGGTGACACATATTTTCTCCACCTCAGGTGACACTCAGGAGACATGTGCCACAGAAAAATGTCCTTATCCTGGTTCCCTGCAGCAGCAGTGCCCTGATGTGTCTGTGCTTAACCCCATGTCTGGAATCAGGGGCACTTCCATGCCCCTGTGAATTAGCAGCAATCACAGAATCATGGAATGGTTTGGGTTGGAAGAGACCTCAAAGATCATCTCGTTCTACCCCTGCTGTGGACAGAGACACCTTTCACCAGACCAGGTTGCTCCAAGGATCATCCAGCCTGGCCCTGAACAAGGATGTGGCATCCAGAACTTCTCTGGGCATCTCTTCTCAGCCTGAAACTTGACTCTGCATGTGTGATGCACTCAGGGACACGTTCCCACTTTTTTTCCTAAAAGGAGGCAGTAAGGGAGTTATTTGGGCAGCAAGTCCAGGGGAATAGCTTCTCTTAGGTCTGCTGAGGATGTTGTGTCCTGAGGGAAGGGCAGTTTGGAAATGGACTTCATCTTTTCTGGCTTAAAATTTTCTCCACTGAGCAACAGGCTCGGTCTCAGCCATTTGTGCCCACTTTCCATCACATGTTAGAGTACTTAGCATCAAAGGAGAAGGCTTTTGAAAGAACACCTGCATTCTTCTACAACTTGTGTACTAATTTCTTTGCATGGACGATCTTCAATGGGCTACACATCTGTTCTGTTGCATTCAGAGGCCCTAAAAATGATGCCATTTGTTTAGAATCATAGAATCATTAAGGCTGGAAAATACCTCCAAGATCATCAAATCCAGGAAGTAATTCTAAAGAATTAAGAAATTACTGATGTTTCTCCTCCAAATATACTGATTACAAAAATGTCTGAGTGCAAGCCAGTCCAGCATTAACTATCCTTATGTGCCTTCATCAGCCAGAACCTCTCTGGTCATGCAAACCCAATACACAACTAATGTATATCATGGGATATTTTCCTCCATCACACCAATGCAGAAAGCTCCCAGTGGCTCTTGAGTGCATATTTCCATTAAGGATTTAGTAGGCTAGTCACAGTCCAAAACAGGCTTCATTATTTCCTAAATCAAAGTTATTTACACTTCCAATTTCCTTTACAATTCATTGGGGGGGTTTTTAACAAACTATTGTTAAGCCCGGCACACTGTTGGTCAAAACCTCTAACTAGTTGGAGTAAGAGATGAGATTGTTGGTCCTGTCTTCCAACAACTGCTTCTGTACTTGAAGAGACACTCCCTAGATGGTTATGTCTTTTTTTCCCACTAATGGGACTAAGTGTCATTGACTGGGATACACAGCCAAAGACTTTCTAGAGATTTTTTTTTTTCTTACAAAAGGTTGTGCTCAGAAAAATCAATATTCCAGAGAAAAGCAACCTATCAACATTTCCCCTTATACAGAGAGGAGTTTCCATTTCCTTTATTTTATTATGTATCCTGGCCACAGAAGGATGGGCACTGAAATCAGGTGGATAACCTGCAGTGATGGAGCTCTGACAATAATTTAGTATATTTTGAGAATTGCAATATTTCTGCTCTTGTTTTGATTCTTTAATTTAGAGGAAATATTTTAAAACTGGTTGTACTGACCCACTGAAAAGTGTTTGTAAATAAAGCATGAACCACAAAGCTGTATCTGTTTCTTGCCCTTTTTCTTGCAGTTTTTCCCCACAGTAGTGTGTCTTTGGCTTTTCCACTGAGTTTTTCAAGTATCTGTGAACCATTTTGCCTGCTACAGTGAGTCACGAGTTTGTGCGTCTGGGAAGAAGGACAACTGTGTAAACCCTTGTACTACAAAAGCAGACAAACTTAAAATCATAGAATAATTTGGGTTGGAAAAGCCCTCTAACATCATTGATTCCAGCCACTAATCCAGCACTGCCAAGGCCACCACTAAACCATGTCCCCATGTGCCACACCTACACGTTTTTTGAACATTTCCAGGGATGGTTACTCCACCATTTCCCTGGGCAGCCCATTCCAAAAATTTCCCAGTGAAGAAATTTTTTTCTAATACTTCTCAACCTGTACAAAAAATTATGGTTCTGGCACAAGCGGGCTTGAGTAAAATCATTATGAGTGATACCCGTGGTCAAACAAGGTATCAAAATCAGTTATTCCTCAACAAGAAAGATGGAATCAAGTGTGAGTGTCTGAAGGGAGCCTACAAGAAAGATGGAGAGGGACTTTTTCCAAGAGCCTGGAGTGACAGGACAAGGCTGTCCTAGCCTTGAATAGCTTCAAATAGCTTCAATAGCTTCTAGTTTGAATGGCTTCAAACTGAAAGAGAGTAGGTTTAGATTGGATATTGGTAAGAAAAATATTTACTGTGAGGGTGCTGAAGCACTGGCACAGGCTGCCCAGAGAAGCTGTGGATGCCCATCCCTGGAAATGTTCAAGGCCAGCTTGGATGGGGTTTTGAGCAACCTGGTCTGGTGGAAGGTGTCCCTGCCCACGGCAGGGGATTGGAACAAGATGATTTCAGGCTCTTTCCAGCCCAAACCATTCTGTTGATCCAATTTCTATTGATGTTTGCTATAATCAGAAGCAAGGGCCCGTGTGCACAGCCTTGCAAATTTTTAGTGGGAGAGAAGCTTCCTATGAAACTCCTGATCAGAGTGACAGCCTAAAACACACTCAGCTTCTCACCTTCCTGCTCTGTGCCCATACACAGATCCCACATCCTGTGTATATCCTACATCCAGCTCATGTTTCCCCCGTGGTAACTGCTGTGGGTGCCTTACACTGCCCAAAATCTCTTCTACCCAGCCAGGGGCTCCAGTACTGCCAGCGAGGAGGACAGCAAGGCTCAGCTCATCAGACCCTTGAAGAGGGCAGTGACCTGTGTGGTTATTAAAGAAGGTAACACTAGGCTCAAGCTGTTCAGGAGAGAAATAGAACTCCCTACAAGCATAAATAAGGCACATTCAAATGTGTTTAATTGTGCGTGCCTGTCTGGAAATCTGGCTCATCATTCCTCTTTCCATTTCTGACTCGGAGGGTCACCAGTGCCTGAAAACACTGATGTGCCAAGGAAGCCAATTCCTTGTGGGGGCATGACTCTGCTCCACACAGACATTTTCCCTTCTGTCACTTGGCATAATTCAGTATGTGACTTCAAAATTCAAAATATAAACAAGAGAGATGAACCAGAGCCAATTGTGTTGCAAGCAGAATTCTCAGACCTTCTCAGCAAGTGAAAAATACCTCTCCTCTAGAAATACCACCCATTTCTCCATTCTTTTTAGCTTAAACAGAAAAATTTCTTTGCAGCTCTTAACCTATGAGGAAATTGGGGCAAAAATACCATGGTCAAACACACATATATGAGACTGTAAAACCACTCGATGACTCACAACACACAATTTATCAGGCAAGTTTCTCCCATCTCCTAGCTCTCCTATTCCTGTGAATTGCTCATTGCTTTTCTTTCTTTCTCAGAATCATTTTTTCCAATAACTTTGTTGTTCTTTGACACCTTTCAAATACAGTTATGAAATACATAAGTATGTATTTGAATATATATTCATCCTTGCTGCTCTCATCTGTGTTACAAATGCAAGTTAAAAACCCTCAGGGTATTTAGGCATCATTCTAAGAATAACAGAACTGTCCCCTATATTGTCCTTTAGTGGCTTGTGATCATTCCCATATTCCAGAATGCGCCAACTTACTGCTGCTTTTTCCTGAAAATTGATAATTGATACACCTGAGCTAAACAAATAGAAAAAAACCCAAGGATTTATGGGAGTGCAGAGGGCATGATCCTTTCAGAGAATTATTAAACTGAATTAAAAAGAGTCACAGTTTCTTAACTGGGAGGGAAAGAAGGGAGAAGAATTCAATGAAAGTTAATACTGATGGCTAGAGTTAGAAGGTCCATTCTGCATTTTGTCAGGGAAATTATTTTGAGGGGTTAGAAAAAAAGAAAATTTTATTAGTATATGAAAATATACTCAAATATATGAACTATATGAAAAGCATATGAGTATGAAAATATTTACGATGCTTTAGTAAATGAGTAGTTTTCATTTCTTGTGAAGGAAATCCAATCTTAATTTTGGTATTTCCTGTGCTGTGGTCTTGTATGGGTGTAGGCAACTTGCTGAATGGTTAATTTTGGCCTCTGCCATTATAATGTACCTTATTTCTAATTGGAGCTGTGTCCAGTTTTGGCTCCCAGGCATTCATCCTGTCATTTGTTGATTACTGTAATAAATATTGTCGTTACTGAATTTATTCCTATATGCAAACGGAAGATCAGAGTCTGCAGTGCTCACATGCTGTTTCAAGCAGGATAAGCAGCTCTCACAACCTTCTGTCTTCTCTCCTGTGGTGTTCCTAGCCCAGGAGAGAGGAAGGACTGCAGGCTCAGTGGAGGAGAGGTCCTAGAGCCAGGCTTGTACTTTCTGGGTTGCTTTTTTTTCTTTGTACATTATGACCTCTGCAAGGAAAATCCTGATGAGTTTAGGCATCCCACTCTGGGTAGTCATCCCACCAAACCTGAATTCAACCTCTCACAGACTTGTGGCAGGATTAGATACTCATATTTTTGGCTGTTAATTTTACCACTGATTGTGATGTCTTCACAGAAGCCTCTGTTGCAAAAGAAATTCTAAATGTGGCCAAAGTCTGGAAGTTTCTCACATATAAATAGGTCTGAGTGGCACACAAGCTGTATTAAATATTGTATTTGAGTTAAAGCACTTAGAGAAAGGCCAATTACTTGTGGTGGTCTGGAATCAGGTGTCCACCAAGCCCCTCTGTGAGTCCTCTCCTTCAGCAGGACAGGGACTGGGGGAAATAAGATGGAAAAAACCTCATGGGTTGAGATAAAGGTAGTTAAATAAAGCAAAAGCGAAGACCATGCGTGGAAGAAAAGGAAAACAAAATATTTATTCTCTAATCAGCAGGCAGGGTCCAGCCACTTCTGGGAAGTGCTTCAGCATGGAGCAGCTGTAAGGACAGAGTGCCCTCCCTCCTTCTCCTGTCTCAGCTTTTATTGCTGAGCAGGTGTCATACGGTTGGAAACGTCCCCTTGGCCACTTGGGGTCAGCTGTCCTGGCTGTGTCCCCTCCCAAATCCTTGTCCAGCCCCAGGCTCCTGGTGCGGGGAGGATGCTGGAGAGGGAGCTTGGTGCTGGGGAGGGCAGGGCAGCAGCAGCCAAAACACCAGTGTGTTATTTATCAACACCTTGGCAGCTACCAAAAACAGCACAGCCCTGTGAGGGCTGCTCTGGGGAAAATTAACTCCATCCCTGACAGACCCAGCACGGCACAAAAAAGATCTTCAGCCTTCCTGTGAACACTCACAGCCATTTCAGACCTGTCCTGGTTTCCAAGAATGATGATTTTAAAGGGATTGTCAGTGCCCTTAGGGCAGTAAATGCAACACTGCTGAAGTGTTGGTAACCAAACAAAGCCACGGGAGAGATCCATGGGTGTATCAAACTAAAGTGAAACGAAACAGACTTGGTTTATCATCTCTTCCTACATGATGCACAACGGCACCAAGCACAGATGGGCTCCCGCACACCCTTCATGATGCATCCCAAGTGTGTGCAGTGTTAAGAGCTCCCACAATCTCTAAAATCCACAGCAGGGAAGTCACGCCACGGCAGCGGAGGGCAGAAGGCAGCAGCCCGTGTGTGCCCATGGTCTCTCACCTCGCACCATCTCCTCCACATCACCCTCAGCCTCGCTGTTACAGTTCCCCCATCCAGCCCTTGAAGGACAAAACATACAAAAGAGAACACCAGTAGGTTGCTTTGGTGTCACCCACGGTAAAAAACCTCCAATTCAGCTTTATCTTGAGGCTACAGAGGATCATAGCCTGGACTTTTCAGAGGGCAGAGCTCGGTAAAAGCCTTTGCTCAGGGGAGAGGAGTTGGGCTAAGCACAAACTTCAGCCCCACTCCCCCATGCCCAGGGCCAGCTCCTGCCGGACTGGCACAAGCGTTTCCCTGCCTGTGTTTCCCTTTCCCTCGCTCTCATTAGCAAGGAAAACAGAGCTGGCAGCAATCCCAGCCCTGCGTTTGCTAAATGGATCTATTAGAATGTAAACAGAGATCACGTTGCAGGGCATCATCATAAAATACCGTGGGTGACAGCTCAGCTGCTTCCCCAACACTGCTGTGCTGCGCCTGCCCCTCCTGCACATCTCGGTCACTGCTGTCCTGACTCTTCCTCCTCTCTCCTGACTCTTCCTCCTCTCTCCTGGCTCTTCCTCCTCTCTCCAAACATTTGCCCTCTGGGTCCTCTGAAGGTTTTTCAATGCCTGTCAGTGCCCTGCAGCCTCACACCAGCAGGAGCCTCGCTGCGTCTCCAGCACATTTCGGAGCCGTACAAGCTCTCGGAGGGTTTCTGCTTCAGGCAAACAGGACTCTGGGGCCTCAGAGCCCCTTGCCATCCCTACAGAAGTTTGTAATTTAGCATTGATGGAGCACGGGACAGGCCACACGGGTTACACCTGCCCTACTCCTGCCTGATACACATCTAGGAGGAGTTTTATCACCTCTTTGTCTGACTTCCAAATGAACGTTTTCCTGCTCTCTCCCCTGCTGCCCCTCCTCGCTCTCCCCAGGGGCTCTCAGGAAACCACCAAGCCATCGCTTTATTCTCTTTCAAGAATACTTTAAAGTCATGTGCACATTCCCCTCACTGACACCTGGTCCACAAAAGCTTGGCAAAACTTGGGAAGGGGCTGGGGAAAGGTTAGGGGGTTCTGGTTTGATGACCATGACTTGCCTTGCTGGTGTTCTCATTTTTTTCCTTCTTTGAGTGGTTTATTCCCTCGGTGCATGGGCTGTGTGCCCCTTGTCCCTCTGTCCTCTGGGGTTCCAGACCTCAAGCTTCAAATCTCTAAATTAACAAAATTAATTACCCCTGATGGTGACATTACAAACTCCACAAGAGGCCAAAGCAGCAGCAGCAGCCTCGCAGAGCAGAGGAATGGGAGAGAGGCAGGAGTTCTTGACTCTGATCAGCCCTGGCACAGATTTCTTGCATGCAGCTGGGGAGCTCTCTGCCTCACTTTCCCTCTCTAAAACGAAAAATACAACATCCACTCCCTGTTTGAGACACTCAGAGGACAAGCTCTCTGGCAGGACAATCCACTGTTTATCCCCAGAACACCACGTGCAGCATGTACAGAGCTGTTTATCCATGCAGGAAAACCTTGGGCTCTGCTGCCCACAATGAACACCCCCAGCAGGTGGGAACAAGTCAGACAGAAGTGAGTGGCACTCAGAGATTTTCTCAAGGAAGCTAAAGAGAGATGCTGTTTTGTATCATTTTCTAAAAGCTGATATAATATTTATTAATGGGTCTCAAGACCACTCTGCTCATGAAATATATAGTAATTAAACCCTCCTGATGGAACAAAAAGCATATTTTTATATTTTAAAAAAATCTGTGCTTTTAGAAACCTGGATTCCACTTGGGTTCTAAAGTGTAGAGGTTTTTTTAAATTTCATTGCCTGAGAATAACTATGTAACACACCTTTAAAAATGAGCTGGTTTATTTTAGTTATACTGGGGATAATGGGGGGGGGGGACGGACCAGCTTAAATCCTGTCTAAAATCTGGGAAAAATAATCTTTGAGTGACAGAGCACCATTTTCTTCCAGGAGATTAGCAACAGTTTATTATTCCAAGTATATATTTAGACTATTCCACTTACACAGTTGCATTAATATCAACCATATTAAACTCTTTCTGATGGCTCACTGCATTCAAAAGTGACTCCAAGCCCCACAAAGGGGAGCAAAGTGCCTCTCAGACCCCCATTTGAGCAGGCGTGTGCACACCTGATCCCTCTGCACATCGCAAAAGGTAACAGGGCAGGTGGGCACACTGCTCTGCACTTCCCACTCTTCTTTCAATATCCAATATCCAATATTCAATATTTTAAGCCCCATGGCCCAAAATGTCAGCAAGCAGGACAATGCTTTTAGAGCATTTAGTAACATTCTTCCAGTTTGGGATTTAAAATATTTATTTTAAAGCAGCAGTTTCTTTGGTGCTGTCCCAGTGCTTGTGTGGTGAGCCAGAAAGTTGGACTTTTCCTGGTAACTCTCAAGTTCACCTTTGCCTAATGAACAGAACTCATTTGAGATCAAGAGCAAGGCAGAGAACAGACACAGGAGGTTCCTAGAGAACCACAGAGTCATTAAGGCTGGAAGAGACCTCTAAGATCACTGAGTTCAACCATTAACCCAGCACTGCCAAGGCCACCACTTAACCCATGTCCCCAAGTGCCACATCTGCAAATGTTTTAAATCCCTCCAGGGATGGTGACTCCACTACTGCCCCGGGCAGCCTGTGCCAATGCTTGACAACCTTTTCCGTGAAGAAATTTTTCCTAATGTCCAATCTAAACCTCCCCTGGTCCAGTTTGAGACCATTTCCTCTTTTCCTGTCCCTTCTTTCCTGGGAGCAGAGCCCAACCCCGTCAGGGAGTTGTAGAGAGTGAGAAGGTCTCCTGAGCCTCCTTTGCTCCCAGCTAAATAAACCCAGACCTGTAAATATCTCCAGACTCTTCCCCAGCTCCGTTCCCTTCCCTGGACACACTCCAGCCCCTCCAGCCCCTCTTTCTTGCAGTGAGGGGCTGGAACTGAACACAGGGTTTGAGGTGTGGCCTCGCCAGTGGCCAGCACAGAGGGACAATCACTGCCCTGGTCCCACTGGCCACACTGTTCCTGACAAAGGCCAGGTGCCATTTGCCTTCTTGGCTACCTGGATTCTGCTGTCTCAGCTGTTAGTTCAGTAACACTCTCTTTCTGTAGTGAGACAACACCAGATTGCAAAGGAAGTTAAAGCATCTTTTAAAAAAGTAGGGAAAAGAATGGGAAGACACAAACACAGCAGCACCTGCTCTCTGCTCCTGCTTCTCTAGGCCAGCCACATGGGCAGGCTTCATTCTCCCAAACCTTGGATTCTGACCCAGCAGAATGCTCTGGTTTGCACCCACATGAGCTGTGTAGAGCTCACAGTGCCTTTCTCCCCTGAGTTCCTGACCTGGTACAGGTGGAAACACAGGATCCACATGGAAAAGCTGTGCCGTGGCTGAACTCACCCAGTGGGGTGGAAAAAACGTCAAGAACTGGAGGGGTTTTGTATTTTGCAAACAAAAGGAAGTTCATTTCCTCTATTAGCTCACCATAGCACTATGTGCAAAAACACGCCTGGAGCTCTTGAAATACCTTCACTTATTTCTGCATCTACCAAATTTATTTATAGAGCCATCTGGAAAACACTGGCTCTTCATTTACAAGATACTATGGAGCTTTTCGGAATTGTTGCATCAACAAAACTCTCTAAAAACACCCCCACCTACAGAAATTGTCAACTATAATCAAGTCTCAGGAATTTGTGTGTGTGTCTATTTAGAGTATTGACAAGGCAGTTAAAACTGCTGTATTAATGCATAAATAGGTAATTCTCCACGTGCTAACTTTGCCATGCTAGTAAATCTATTAAATGTGCCTAATAATAAATCAGCAAATGGGTCTAATACACACCCCTGTAAGAAACCACAAATACTTCAGCTATGTCTCGTTTAAATGCAGTCTTGGGGCATTCTAACAGTTTAGAAAATAAATGGGAGCAAATTCTTCAATGAAATGGAACAAACCTGCAGACTCAGAACATCTGAAACAAAAGTAAGGTGGAACCTGGGAGCGTCCTGGATGGCAGGTGGGGAAAGAGAGTGAGGAGCAGCCCTCAGCCCCTGCACATGGCCCTGAGCTCGCTCGGAACAGCTGAGTTACAGCTCACTCACTGTCTAGGCATCCTGGCAATAAACCACAACAGAAATGTTAAAATAATAACACTATTAAGAATAAATAAGGATTTGGGCATATTTTAGCCAAAATGTTTTAACAAAGCGCCACTATTCATTCCTTGGCATGTGGTGGGATGCCTGTGTGCTCCTATTACTTCATTCCTGAATTGCCTTCATACTTTCTCCTGTTTGTAACAGTTAGGACTCCATAAATTCAATCCAACCATAAGAATTAATTCCTGCAATCATTTAATTTACCTGTGGCTCTAATACCACACACATATAGAAGGCTACACAAGACTTTTATTACTGCCATGCTGATGGGTTGCTATCTAGAGTTATCCTTCTGACCCACACAGCATTATATGTATTTATCAAAACAAGGTTGTTTTATAAAACGTTCATTCTTTTCTAATAAACACTAGGTTGTCCAGTGCTGGCCTCAGCCAGTCTTTGATTTTTGGGGTGTGAAGCACAACCACCATCCTAACTGATCTGATCCAAGGAACATCCCCCTATTTGTCCTGCTCCCTCATGGATCAGTCCTAAACTGAGACAGTTCACCCAGATCATTTTTAGAGTGAATCTTGAGCCTTCCTTCTTCAAATGATGCCCAAATGTTAGAAAACACTGCAATCTGCATCCTCTAAACATCTGAGTGAAAAACCTTTAAAGCAACATTTGAGATCTCCATTTACAAGTCAGTTCCCAACAGCAAAGTGTGCCGGTCTCAGTTTTTTCAAGACGAGGTGATCAGCTCACCTAACAACTAAGGCACTGTTACAAACACTTTATTAGTCTGCCTTTCTGCCTTCATTTTTCATGTATCTGCATAACTGAAAGCAAAGACAGAAATCAGAACCACTGAGCTTGGTTTATGGGCATTGCTCTCCAGAAGTCCCAGTAAAACATGAGGGAGCCACTTCCAGCTCTTTGGCCTGCTGTGTGTGTACTCAGTATTTTTTAATCTGGACCTGAAGTAGAGAGGGCTGGCAGACATTGTATTTACAGGTATTCAATTCCTTTAAAGATCAAGAATTCCTGTATTAAAAACATCCAGGAAAGTGCATTGTCAGTTCCTAAAAGCGCTTCAGCTTTTATCTAATATACTCTCAAACTCAGTAATATCAAATATATTACCTTGGATGCAACAGTCCTTCACTGCCCTACTGTGTATTTTGAGTTATTGGACCTTCTTTTTTCCCCACTTTTGGAAGACTTCCCCAAATGATCATTTTAAATCATCACTGAGAGCTCTCCTGAACTCCTCCCAGCATTTCTCACTGCCGGTTCTGAGTTCCTGCAGCCACAGGCTGCTCAAGCTCTACCTTTATGGGATTGGAGCACCATCAAATCTTTAGTCAGAGCACAAGAGTAAGACTGAAATTGCTACTGAAAATGTAATCTATTCCCTTAAAAATATTGGTGCCAAGGTTGCAGGAAGAGTATACAGAATAGTATTTTCTGACATTCTATTTCCAGAAAAGTAGATATCTTTCAAAATACAGATTTCAAAGTATCCAAAGGCATGAGGAGGAAGACTGGAAGAAACACGTGTTGAAATTCCAGCAGGACAGAACACCTTGACAGGAAGCTGAGGCCACACAGGCAGTGGCAGTAACTGGAGGTAAACCCTCTGCCATTATCCAACTTACCTGTGCCAGCTGACAAACTGGTGCAGAAAAAGGAAACAGAAACTAAGAATTACCAAAGATGCTCAGAACTGGTTGATAGGTTATCAGCAAATAACTGTGATAAGGAACCAGGGCACTGCATAATCACCCAATGGCAGCAAGTTCACAGACTGAATTGCTGTCTTTAGCTGTCATCTCCACACTAACTCCTGCCCTCCAGTTTTTTCATGGAACCCCCAAATCCATAGGTTCCTGCAGAGCAGGGAGAGCAGCAGTGGCTCAACCAGTGGCTCTGCTCACTGCTCCTGAAAGTAAAGAACACCAAGCCCTGGCGAGTGAACACCTTCTGCCTCTCACACGCTTCACTGCCAAATTGTTCATCTCACAGACAAACAGGAACTGGCTTTTATGTTTCAAGGGTGTTTATGTCTTGCATAATTTATTTGAGGCCTTATCCTCCTTACATCAAGCTCAAGAATAAGCCCTTACATGTATTTCAAAAGGCAGAGGGTCCAGCTCCTTATCAAGGAGCTTCCCTGGAGAGATGCCCTGTCAGAGGGTCAGCTGGGGCCAATCTCCCTTTTTCCTTCCCTCTCTCTGCTTCCCAGCCTCCATTTGGAGTGGTATGGAAGTGCAGAGTCCAGCAGCCCATGCACAGGGCAGGAGAGCTCCCAGGGGAAAGGAACAGGACTCATGTCTCCGCAGAAAAGCCAGGTACCAACACAGCTCACTAGTACCCAGTCAAAAAAGAAAGATCAAGAAGCCAAACAACAGAAGACCGTTTTGAAGGGGTGGAGAGAAGCAACTCCAAATTAACCATGGCAAAAGCAGATGAGCCTTAGGAGATGGGCAAGTGTGTCAGTTCCCTTGAGAGCACAAAAGCTTTGCTGATGAACTAAAACTGCAATTAACTGCATCCATACCCAGCACATCCCAACATCATGGTGATGCTTCACCCCAAAACACAAATATTTTACAGTGGGTGCCAAAAGGATGGGACCAGGCTCTTCTCAGTGACAGGATAAGGGGCAATGGGCAGAAACTACTGCACAGAAGTTCCATCTGAATATGAGGAAAAACTTATTTGTTGTGAGGGTGGCAAAGCGCTGGAGCAGGCTGCCCAAAGAGGCTGTGGAGTCTCCTTCCTTAGAGACATTCAAACCCTGCCTGAACACAATCCTGTGCAACCTGCTCCAGGTGAACCTGCTCGAGCAAGGGGTTGGACCAGATGATCTCCAGAGGTCCCTTCCAACCCCAGCCAGTCCAGGATCCTGGAAAGCATAAGATGCAGCACCAGGAGTGTACAGGGGCCGAGTCAGCACTTCCCATGACAAAATACATTGCTTCACACAACACTCTGACCTACAGAGCCATGGCACATCAGGAGCCAAGAGAAAGTTGTCATTTGAAACAGCACAAAGCTTGCACTTGGTGTCTTTAAAATGTTTTACTGTGTCAGCTTCTCTGCGAAGGGTTATTTTCATGTACATATGCGGTTTGAATACACAGGACATGTCCCATATACAATCTGGCCACAGAATACCTTATGGCTGACAACTGGCTAAATAAATTCCACTCAGAAATGAATTCACAACTCTAGACTCATCAAGTTATTTCCACCTCAACCCCAAAGTGTGGGTAAAATCCTGCACTCAAGTAATCGCTGAAGTTATCCACCAACTATGAGATGTCATCCTGAAACATCTTTTACTTGAAAAACAGTGGCAAGTGTGCAAGTACTGCATTTAATTAGAGAAAAGAAAAAGAAACAAAGAGTCAATTTCAGCAGGTGCCAAACACAAGTAAGTTAATTTTCAGGTTTTCACAGCACAATAATCTCCTGCTGCTCAGATACATTGTACAACAGCTTTACTATAAACTCTGAATAAAGATGGACACTGTTTTTTGCATTTAAGTAGTTTATCTGGATTTCTGCTTTTCATTTACTGGAACCAATCTGATACTGCTTCCGGAATTAAAGCTTCCCCTGGGGTTAAACAATTCACACAGTGATGATTTCCGAAAGCTACTTGCACATAGTTTCAATTACATAAGTTTTATAAAGGTCAGATCTGGCCTCCTGCAAGGCCTTTGACACAGTCCCCTACTGCATCCTTCTGAATTGGAGTGAGATAGATTTGTGGATGGACTGTTCAGTGGATGAGGAATTGGTCAGATGGTCACATCCAGGGGGTAATGGTCAACAGCTCAATGTCCAGATAGAGGTCAGGGGGTCCCTCAGGGGTCTGCACTGCTTAATATCTTCAATATTGGCACAGTCAGTGGGATCAAGTGCAGCCTCAGATTAGCAGATGGTACCAAGCTGAGAGGTGCTGTTGACACTCTTGAAGGATGAGTTGCTATCCAGAGGGACCTGGACAAGTTCAAGAAAAGGGACCATGGGAATCTCATGAGGCTTAACAAGGCCAAGTGCTGCTGCTGCACCTGGGTCAGGGCAGCCCTTGGTGTCAATCCAGGCAGGGGGTGAACGGATCTAGAACAGCCCTGCCGGGAAGGACTCGGTGCTGCTGCTGGATGGGAGGCTGGCACGGAGCTGGCCGGGTGTCCTTGCAACCCGACAGCAAATCCCATCCTGGGCTGCATCCCCTGGGCAGCAGGGCTGGGGGGGGATTCTGCCCCTCTGCTGAAAGCCCACCTGGGGTGCTGCACCCAGCTCTGGGATCCCAGCACAGGAGAGATGGTTCAAAAGAGGCCACAGAGGGCTGGAGCAGCTCTGCTGTGAACACAGGCTGAGAGCTGGGGTTGTGCAGCCTAGAGAAGAGAAGGGTCCAGACAGACCTTATTGCAGTCCTTCAATACTTGAAGGGCACCTGTGGAAAAGATGGGGACAAACACTTTAGCAGACCCTGCTGGGACAGGACAAGGGGAAAAGGTTTTAAACTGAGAGGGGAGATTCAGATTATTTATAAGGAAGACATTTCTTACAATGAGGGTGGAAAAACACTGGCATCCCAGGAAACATTCAAGGTCGGGTTGGATGGGGCTCTGAGAAACCTGGCTGAGTTGAAGATATCCCTTCTCCTTACACGAGGGTTGGACTAAATGGCTTTTAAAGGTCCCTTCCAACCCCAGCCGTTCTGTGATTCTGTGAGTCAGAGTTTCTTACCAATGCTGAAGCCAACTTACAGATGTGAAAATTAACCCAAGAGATTAAATACAGTTGGACACGTTAACCTGATTTCCAGTCTATTATTTATGTGATCATACATGGATTCTGCCTCTGCTCTGTGGTCTATAAAACAGTGCTTGCAGCTTACAGAAGTAGTGCTAATTACTTGTTCACACGTGATTTCTATCTATGTTTATGGGTATTAACTTGAAATTAAGTCAACACAAAAGAAAAACAACAAAATTGAGTATTTTCAGAGGCAACACAAGCCTGAGTCTCGTGACAGCTGCTGTGCCTTTGTGGAATTTTAAGATACAGACACGCATTTTTCCCCTTCCGCTGCTATTTCTGTTATGCACGTAAAAGGGAGAAATCAGCTGCTCAGGGAAAATCATGGCTTCAACTGTGATACAGAACAAATCGATACGCACCTAATTCAGAAACAAGATAACAGACACAGGTTGCATACTGCAAACTCTTCAGTCCCAGAACTCTGCTGCTTTAATTCAGAGACAGCTGGCAGAGCATACTGGAATTTCACTCAGCAGACACTTGAAAGCAAGTGGAGGCAACCACAAGCTCCCTCTCTGTGCATTTCTCTACGTGCACACAAACCTGTCTTCAAGAAATCAAGCGTGAGACAGACCCAATAACTTTACTCCACTGAATGTGTCAAGATGCCCCAGGAAAAGAGTGGATAAACATCTAAAAAGCAATTTACATACTGTACCTGCAATGAAGTAGGTCTCAGAATCATCTTTTAGTCCCCCACCCCAATGTGGCACTGAACCAAGTCAGGCCCACGAGGGCTTTACAGTGAATTCAGAGGGGTCTGAAGCTCTTGGTCCACTCAGTTACAGAATAGGCAAAACCAGCAACCTGGGAGAATAAATCTTGAGAGCACATGATCCAGGCTCATCGTAGCCCTCACACTCACTGCCCACCGCATCTCAAAATAGCACAATGTAATTTGGAAAGCAACAGATAAGGATGTTGGGGGTAACGTGAACTTAACACAAGTAACAAAAAAAGTGAAGAGAACTGTGATTTTTAAATTGAAGCAGCACTTTTAAATAACCAGCAGTAACAAAACGAAGTGAATCACCTCACTTATCACCAACAGGCAAACCCAAACCAACAATGGATTCACAGTTGTGGCTAAAGGGTAATAACAATTTGTGAAACATCGTGTGGAAACTTGATACTTGTGGTTGAAAGGGATTCAATTCCAGAGATGATTAAGGCATCTTCAGCACAGCTGTAACCATACACTAGGGTATCTTCTATACCTTAGAAACTGTTTCTAAACTCCACGATAATCCTCTAAACCTGATGTTCAGAACTTGTTCTGAAAGAATTACCTATCCACCCTCAGGGGAAAATAAATAACCCAAGCCCTCTTAAATCCTTTGCCAGTAATCTATAACAGAGCAATTCCTAAACACTCTGGTGCTGGTTTCAGTTGTAGTGCATATGTGTAACTACAGACTAAATACCAACACCATTGGGCTGCAGTGGTCCTGGGAAGGCTGAAGGTGCAGAGCCAGGTGCACAGGTTGGAGTCTGTCAGCAAAGCAGGATGAGCATAAAGCCCTTTTACAAGTACAGGGCTGTTTTTGCACCACTCAATGGATATTTGGTGGAATAATAAAACAAAGCTCTCCTGGGGAGATGTCCAAGCATAAAACCTCTATGCAGAGAGAAACGTTTCTTAAAGGACACAGGCCAACCTCTAAAAGGTTTTGTTAAAGTTTCCTCAGATCAGTCTATTTCTCCCTCACTACAGTTTCTGAAGGCAGAGTTCATTTTTGGGTTTCAGCATTCCCACTTGGCATGTGATACCAGTTTCTGTCAAGTCAGGGTTTGGGATTTTAAGCACCACTGGTGTAATTACACCCATCAATTTCTCCAACCCACCAAAGATCTCCCCAGTCTTCCAGGTGCACTTAGTAGGAGAGAATGAAGCTGCTTGCAAAATTCTTGAGTATTTTCATGCAGGAAATAATGCCAGTTTAACAGCTCTCATACTCATACAAATTAGCTGCTGTTTGGTTGAATACATTCATATCTGCTATGAAAAATATGGCTCTATCAGCTGCTTCTTTATGAGCTTGTTCTAAACCAGTGATATGACAGTGCAAAACCACTTATTTTCTGTTTCATCAGGAAGTAATTCCTTCAGGCGTTAAGATGTGACATAAAATCTTTTACTAAATTGAGCAATTTCATTAAGTTTTCTTTAAAGAAAGCAAAATACAGCATGGAATACAAAGGCTTCTAAAATGCACCAGGGAGTATTATTGGGAAGGTAACAAACTATGCAAGCCACAGGCCTGCATTACACATTTAAAACATTGTCTGAGACATTGAATAACCACAGAAATGGCTTTATATAATATGATTTAACATCTGTTGTTCAAGAACTCAGGAGCAAATGTTTACTCTTTTCTGATTAATATTAGCAACTTAAAAAAAAATAAAAGGCATTCTTCTGATGACTGAAATACATTCCCAGGGGGAATTCAAGCACCACAGTTCTTTCCACAGAATACCTCCAAATAAAACACGGCCAAGCATTGCCTGAGAGATTAAACACCAGGAAAACTCTACACGGCAGAGATTCCCACTTTAGGCATTTCACTTTTTTCTGCTTTTGAGGGAGGTGTTGTGAACTCTTACTCTCTTCTGCACGGAAGAAGAGATCTTCAGAGATGCTTTCTTTGTGAGGGACCTTTCCACAGCTCCGGGTTTCCATAGCAACAGCTGAGCATCCTCTCCACCCGTCAGCAGAGACTCATCCGTCTGGCTCCAGCAGAAGGAGCGGACAGTGGCCGAGTGTCCCCCACACAGGGTCCCCACCAGGCTCAGGCCATCGGTGCCACAGCTGATCAGGTGGATGTCTCCTGTGGAGGTTCCCCCGATCAGGAAGAGTTTCCCTGCCTTTTCGTGGTACAAGCCACCCACCAGGTAATGCAGGCCGTGGTTTTCAGCGCAGACAGACTCTCTGGCATCCAGAACATGCAGCAGTGTTATTGGTTCTTCGGTGTCCAGCTGAGCCATGTCCCACCAGCAGAACCCCTCATCGTGTGTCGTGCAATAGACCTGTTTGTAATCTTTCCCACACCAGCCAAGAGAACTCACTGATGAATCTGAATTGCAAGTTGATATCAAAGCATCATCCTCATTATCCTTGTTGATGTTGAACAGGTTCACCAAGCCATCGGTTGACCCAGACACTACCAAATTGGGTTCAATTGGATGAAAACAGATTTTAGTAATGTCATCATTGTGACTTTCAGAATAGACTCCCAGGGGTTCTTTAGTGGTGCCGGCACAGTCTGTAATGCCTCTTGCATCCCAAAACACCAGAAACGTGTCCTTTTCGACTTTTTCTGTTCCGGCACAAACGATGAGGTCACTGCAGCAGACATCAAAGCTGATGAAGACGTTGGAAGGATAGCCACTGAACACCTGCACAGGCTTCTGCAAGGCTGAGCGAACATCCCAGCACTTCACCGTGCCCTCACTGCAGGCCGAGAACACCACGCTGTCACAGGTGTGCGCAAACCTGACCCCGCTGAGGGCCCTGGGATGGCTGCTGTACTCCCGCAGGAGGTGCAGCGTCTCCCTGTCGTACACCCTGATGGATTTATTGGAACAGCAGACTGCCACGAAGCGGGTGCTCCCGGGCTGGGCAGCTGCGGAGGTGTGGATGTCCAGCAGGTAGGCAGGCTCCTCGCTGGGTGCACAGCGCCTGGCTATGCGCAGAGCCGCCAGCTGCTCCTCCATCTTCTCCACTGCACTCATCCCAAATGCTCTCCCCAGCGCTGCCACAGATCTGGAATAAATAACATCCAAGGAGAGTTTTAATTACAACGTTCTTAAACAGTGTTAGCTTTATAAACACCTAAGAGAAAGCATCATGTGCAGAAGTGATGCACAGAGCTAAAATTCAATTATCCTGATGTCCTCCCCGCCACAACTTCATTCACAGGAACACAGAACAGGAAAGAGCTCCCTGATTCAAGGAGTTCAGTCTCTCGTGTCTGTAAGCACTACACCACATAATCCCCTTAACAGATTAAACAGTCTATCTGGGAATCCTGGGAGAGTCACTTAGCTAAATTTGCTTTATTATTTTTATAAAGCAACGTGATGGTCTCCACAAATGGAAACAAAATGAAGTCACCCCCTCTACCTGAGGAGGAATAAGTTTTGTTCTAGGAAACACAGCCCACAAACAGCTGCATCAGTACAACTGCAGGAGACTTCTTAAGTCAGCTTCTGTGCTGAGGGACGTGCACAGGGGAGGCAGAGAACAAGACCAAATTATGCAGGACTACAGCCTGAAATGGCCCAGTGAGGTAATTTTACAAGTATTTAGGTGCCCAATGACGCAGAGAAACACCTGTCAGCATATCATGGACCACCTAAACAGGCTACGTGACATGTGGAATTCACTGCAATTAAGCACCTCAAGGTTTTCTGAGCCTCCTGTAAAACCACAGAACACTGGCTTTTAGTGCAGCTGATAAAAATCTTCCCTTCAGAGGCAATTCCTCTCTGGTACTACTGAACCCTCCTAGAAACCCAACCTATTTCAGCAATGCACACAAATGCAAACTTTACCCAGCAAAACCAAAATGAAACAAAAATTCTCTTGATCCTCTCATGGATTCACTTCTAAAATATGCCCTAAAAAAAAGGAAAAACATAGTTTTTTACTTTCTATAACACAACATAAAATTCTATTCTGTAATTGCACTAAAGATTCCATCAATTCAGAGTCAGGAAAGGCACAGCAGCATTTACTTTTTAAAGAGATATTTGCTATGGTTTTAGTGGTTCACAAACTACAACCATTTTTCAAAGGAAGATGCAGGTATGTAAAGTACAGTCATCCACTTGTCTTAAAAACACAGGTTCAATTCGACCACTATTCTGTGTTCTAAAAGAATAAAAACCCAAACATTGAGGGAATCACAGCAGGTTTTAAGGGATCAACACTCCAGTGACTTCTCACTGGTACTGATATTTCCTTAAGGTCTGGGCCAGCAGCCAATCCCAGGTACCACACGCCTGAAACGACCCTTTGGAAAAAAAAATCCAAACAGAAATGGAGAAAAAATCAGGCAGACACAGAATGCAAGAAAATATTCTCATGCCTTCCCAGCTGTCCTATCATCAATTTTTCTGCAAATTCTCCAGGAGGCTGGATTTTTAGGGACAGAATGTGCAAGTTTCCATGTATTACTTGCTTTAATCATAATTATTTTAATTGTCCATGAGAGACCAAAAACAAAGGAAAAGTTGCTATGACAAAGCTGCATTCTGCTTTTTTTTCTTCTTGGCGTTGTTTGTGGTTTCAGGGGTTTGCTTTCCCTCCTCGGGTTTGGTGCACAAATATTCACGACGTCATGTGACAAACGAGCAAGTTCTTAAAAAACAGCTTAAGTAGGCACACATAAAAACTTAATTCCCAAGTCACAAATAATCTCACTAAGCGATTTGCCTCAGTAATATCCTGACAATGAGGTCCCCAGGTTAATCTTCTACCTCAAAGCAACCTTTCAGAGCACATCTAAAGTCATTTTTGCCATAAAATGCAGATATCCTGTGGAAACTCCTTTCCTCTCCGAAGCAAAGAAGTTCAACATATTTTCTGGCATTACCCTGCGTACAACCTACCCACAGAACTTGTTCCTCACTTTTCTGGCTATGTCCTCAAATGAAACAAGCTTTCACTAGAACTATTACATAAAGCCAACTGTTCTCAAATGCTGTTTGCTATGCTGCTTATACACAGAACTGTAAAGTTTCCATGCAAGTTAATAATATAAACTGAAGAAATAAAATATTTTTAACATTATTAATTAGGAAAACTCCTTAATTCAATTTACTGAAGAATTACAATGAAAGCTTCTACTTAAACAGAGTTTCAAACACACATGCTTGAGGGTGGAGAAAGGAGCTTTTGTAAACCACCTCTCCTGTAGTGCTATGGTTACTAAAAAAATCAGGTTCTCTCTGTAAATTTTTTGTAAGAGAAATGTAGTTTTCCAAGCTGACCTGAATTTTAAGCTCTGAATATTCAGACTTTGTCTACTCAAAAGGCCAAGTAAACTCAAACAGACATGTTCCTGACAAATGTCATCCATTTGGAAGGCAAGCTGCAGTTGTTTAAATATTACTGACTATGATAAAGAATATCTTTCAATAAGCAGTTTCTGCAACACTCATGTCAGAACTCTTACTGCTGGGGAGGACAAGGGAACTCTACAAATACCCAGAAGTTGTAAAAAGCCAGAGTCTGCAAAAGGAGGTTCATTCAGTTTTAATAATATTTTCTGAGAAATAAAATTAGCCCAAGACAACTCTTAACCTTTTACCCCAAATGGCTTAAGTACAGCTATTCCGAAATACCAGGAAACACTGTTCATGTTTTCAGACAGAAGCGCAATTTCTACCATCAGGAAGGTGAAGGGTTCAGTTTTCAATTCTATTTCCACTGCAACAACTAAGAAGCCTTAAAATTGTGTCCGATGGCAGCCAGCTTTTTGCTAAAATCTCAGTAAAATGTCTGCCTTAGTAAGAAATTCTTCAGACTATTATGAAATTGTGATTGAAGGTTACATAAACAATTCATGCTCAAACTTCAGGGTGTAGCTGCCAGCCCTTCCTTTTCAGAAGGGGAAGTCACTGTTGTATTTTGATGGGAAAGTTTAAATGGCAGGAATAGGATCTGTGTTAAATTTATGAGACAAATAGGAAACAATGGTCTTCCAAACACAATAGAAGATAACTAAGCACTGGACTGCAGCCACCTACAAAGCACACGGTCCTCTGCACTGAAGCACTTTTAGTTCCTTAAGTTCAACAACAGAGGTATCTGTTTTCCAAAGAATCCTTCAGCAAAACCAGTGTGTTTGAAACGTGACACTTTGGATACAGCAAAACAGCCAGTTGTGATGATCAGAGAGGAGAACTGCTCATGTTTGTGTGGCAAATTCTCTGGCACAAAGGCTTTGTAGGGCACCAACAGCTTGCTCCAGTGTCAGAAGGAATCACAGAGGGCACTGGCCAAAAGCTCTTCTTTCCCCTTTGCTCAGAATGTGAGAAAGTTCATTAAATTCAGGTTCCTCACTTTCTCCAGCTCACAGTGGCCCACTGGCTGGATCTACAGTCCCAACACTGACAAAATCCAGGTGATGTCAAGGTGCCAGGAAACCACCATCACCACCGGGATAACACATGAGTACCTGGCTGAAGGTGTCTGGCTCTGGCCAGTCACTCGTGTTTGAAACAGAGGTGCAATTCCATCCTTAGGGATCACCATTCCTTACGTGGAACAGCTGAATCGTTCAGCTGCATCCACACCTGCCCCTCCTGAGCCACGCAAAGCCACCTTTCACAAATTAAACCCGAAATTCTGTGGTTTTGTATCTAGACCTCTGGAACTACACTCCTGTGATCTGTTCTATGAATTAACTACACAGTTACATGCAACCCCTGCACATCTCCTGGATATCACAGCTACCAGAAACAACAGGCTTCGGGAAGGACACTCAAAACTCATTACATCTTGGGAACTCAGAATAAATACAGTTCTCTGAAATAACCTAAAATATTTTGACCTCCAGGGCATCCTACAAGGCTCCCTTAAAAAAGAAATAAACTCGATGTTTAGAATAGAAGGCACGAAGTGGAAGTGATGCCAAAGAGGCAGGACAGGATTTTCAAATGCCTTTGTTATGTGTTTTTCACTGGTGGAGTGTGGAAACAACCACACAGCAAGACTAGAAGCAAACTGTTCTGCCAAAGGCAGCCCTTTCCAATGGTGGAGAAATGAAAAGTACCTATCTGCACAAACTAAACACTTAACATTGTCCCAGCACATACTGCTGTGCTGTTTGTGCAGTATTCTAAATAAACTGCAGCCTCAGTTCAAGCCAACAGGCTCATCAGTCCTCTTCAATCCAGAATATTTTTCAAAAGATAAACCAGCAAATCATAAGTTATTTCCCTTTTCCTTTGAGTGGTGTACAGAAGATGCTGCCAAGTTGCATAGTTCTCCTTTCCAAAAGGGAATGTTAGCTCAAAAATATATAGAAATACAATTTTTCCTTAGAAAAATATAGTGAAAAATGTGGGGAAAATGGCACATTCTCAAAGACTTAATCACTAACGTAAGAGTAACTTGTGAGTAGGAGGGTAGAAACACGTAATAAAAATGAAAACTACACATAATTCTGGTCTTCTCTGCAGAGGTCAAATACCAAAAATAGCAAGGGATCTGAACAGCAGTAGATGAAATCTTGCACTGTTCTTTCCTACTATAAACAATACAACAGACCCTCCCTCTTTTCACAATTACTAAAAGTTCAAGAACAAGCTAAGAGGGAACCCGGAGCTCTGGGCAGCGGGAAGCAGCTCATGCATGAGACAGGACATGTGGTTTGCATTTGAAAGCAGAGCTGCCAAGGCAGGGAGAACACATCAGTGCTGCACTTCCCTGATGCAGGAGGCCTGCAGAGACCTCTCCTCACTGGCTCCACTCCGCAGCAGGAGCTGGGTCAGCAAACGATCTAAAAGCACAGAGCACCCATCAGGAATGCACAGGTTCTCCAGGACACACACTCCCAGAGCTGATTTTGTTATTTTACCCAAGCAGAGGGAGAAGGAGTTTTTCCAGCATTCCCACAAAGACTGCTGAAGGCAAAGACAAGAGCATTTAGTCATCAGGCAGGAAGGGAATAAAATGCACGAGAGGCTACACTAAAGTGCAGAGACAAGATGTAAGTGCCAAGAGAATTATTTCATCCTCTCAAATCAGCTGCATCTCGCTTCCAAATGTAAAGCACAGTCAGAAGGAAGCTCCGTGTAATTCTTCATTTGCAGTACAGAGAAAATTCTATCAGTAGAATAGAAAGGAGGAAAAAGATAAAACACAAAGTCTATGGGAAGATCAAAAAAATTAGGTCTACCAAGCTACTTGCCTTTCATGAAATCAATTCCTGCCCTCCCACAAGGACTGAGCTTGGGGGGACAATCCTGTTCAGCAATGGAGAGAGGAGCTGTATGTGGGAGAGTGAGCCAAGGAAATGGCCTTAAACGGTATTGGCTGGAGGGAAAAAAAAGAGTCAGAGGTAGGAGAGAATAAAGGGAAGAAGGCTCAGGTGTTCAGTGCTTTGGGGTTCAATAATTTAAAAAAAAAATTTAAAATGCAAAGTATAACTTTTGTGAACTCATCTTTTGCAGGCATAAGAAGATGTTCACATCAATTCAGAAACAAAACCTCTTTTGAATATTATACTGGACATTCATGGAGAGAGAATGCAAAAACAACTTCTGGATCAAGCATAGCTTTAAATGCATAAATCATAAAAACCATACACTGAGAATCTTCATCAAAAGAAAATTTTAAGGTTGGATATTTTTTGGTGTAAGATTCTGCATTCAAACTAGAAAGACCTATCCTGATTTTGCATCCAACACTGGAAAATATGGTGGAGATAGGTGAGATCTAGAGCATTTAGGCATACCCTCAGGACCAAAGTGCAATGAATCAACATTCAAACTTGAGTAATTAAAAGCCTACTGACAGAAATTCATGAACCAAAAGGAGGGTAAAGAGCTGCAATAAATTAGATGACCAATTGAAAAAGTGTAGAATAATCCAATGTACAATTAAAAACTCAAATAAGCTAGAAAACACTATACAAAACTAACCAAAAAAAAGCCAAATTACAAATTTTGGCTTCAAAATAAGGCAAATTTATTAAAATATAATGCTCAGATTGCTAACCTACCTTCTCTAGAACAATTTAGGAGACCCTGACATAAACATTGGAAACACAGTTTCTAAATACTCTAAGAAGCTGTGTGAAACAATGTTTCAAACACATTTGAGAATATTCCTTTTTTATTCTTCGTCCAATTTCAAGCTGGTGACACAGATCTACTAACAGAGGAGCCACAAAGGAAGCTGTCCCCAAAATCCCACTCTGCCATGAGCAGCTGGACCCAGCCAAGAACTTCCTTGTGAGGGGGAGCTTTCCTCATAGTGACCTCACCAGGTAGAGGTTGTGACTGCATCCAGGTGTGGATGAGGTGGTCATCCAATAAAGGAGTAATAAGAGGATAAGAGATGCTCTATTTTACTCTCATGGCTATTCTCAGATCAAGCTGACAGAAGCTTCAGCAGAAGCAATCCTATTTTATAACGGCAGATCTGAAACTGTCCCAGGCAAAAGGTAAATTACAGAAAGAGATAACTGCAATTGGGCTATTTGTATTCTAAATTCTATATATAATGTTTTCTTTTTTCTTTCTTTTTTTTTCTGCAAAGAATACTGTATTTAAAAACACTCTGCGAAAGCTAATCTATGCCTGAATTGCACGCTCAAAAGCCACTGAACACGTAAACAACAAATGCTGTGTCCTCAGGTGGATTCTAGAGAGCAAGGAAGAGCTGCCAGGAAACTGCCCTGGTGCTGGGCCGTGGCTTCAGCACGGAGCAAGGCTCTGGGATGGGGTCAAACACGAGGTTTTTGCCTGTTGCTGCTCCCCTCTCCTTCCAGGCACAGAGCTCAGCTAAGCTGTGCTCCAGCCCAGCACGCTCACAACATACAGGGTGAGGTGTCCAAACCACCCTCTGGAAGAAGGGGAAGCACCTCCCAGGGAAACCACGGCCAGTGCTGTGGCACTCTCCCTGCCTCTAACAACCACCTCCAGCCACGAGAGGACCCAGGGTAGCTGTGAGCACCCCCAGGAGGGATGGAAGGTGGGCAGCGTGTGTGCTGCCTCAGTGCTACACAAACACCAACATTCCCCACTCCTGCAGGTGCAGGTAACTCCCAGCTTCAGAACACAGCCCCTCAGCATGCTGGTGTCTGTAATGGAACCATGCCTATCCAGCCCATCTGCTGCACACCGTGAAGAGAATCCAAGTCTCAGCCTTCTGCACTTGTGCTTATCTCGTCAAACCACAGCGACCACAGAAAAGTCATTTCCTTTCTCCTGTGAGCACCTCCCACTGAACGCATCATATTGACATGACTTTCTGTACCCACAAACAGAGGAAAGAAGATACAGAACTAATCAGCCTCTCAAATAACACACAGCCAACAGCTGCTGGAAATGAAACACAGAGGGTACAACGCTCACCTACATGTAATATTAAGCTTTTCTCCATTCACATTTCCACATGACAGCCATGAGCAGCTCAGAGGAGGTTCATGCTCACTAACAGTGTTTTGTTTTGTTAAGAGGTCCAACAGCTTTGTTGTCTGACTTGGCACTAGAGCTACACACCGAGATGGTCATCTCAAAGAAGGCAGAAATAAAGTATTTACCTAAGTGGATTTGAACAAGAGCCTGGCCTACAAACACTTCCTAGTCCTGACTCTGGCAGAACAGCTTGCTGAGCAATTCCCAGCAAGGGGCAACATTCACTCCTCACTTTCTCAGTCAGTGAAACAAGGACAGCAGTTGCCCAACTCACAATCCTTGTGCACACAAACATTAGTAAGTGCAGCCAGCAGCAGACTTTCAAAGAAAAAGCCTTGTTCTGAATGTCTAAACTACAAGAAAAAATGCAAAAGTCACAGTGACACTGTGGTGCACCTGCAAATTCCACAATCGAAAAAGTGCTCCACTGCCGTTTCAAGTTTGGGATTACAAGAAAGGACTCCAAGAGCGATGATTTTCAGGGCCATTTTAAACTGAACAAAACACCACATGAACGGGCAATACCAATGATCCACCCTACAGAGAAAGGTGAAAGGAAAAAATTACTTACACAGCCGCATGAATAATTTAGTGACTCTGAAACAAGACCATTTATTTCCTTCAATTTAAACACTGCCACTTACTACCAGTATCCTCAAATAAAAGAAACCTGGAAATAAGTAAGAAGAGTCTTCTCAAATATTAAAAAATTTTGCTGAAATTCTTCCAAAGAATTTATTTCTACACCACAGGAAGCCTGGGAAATTTCAGCCTGAATTTAGCAGCAACCATAATAAAAGGATATAAAGAAACTTGGCTGTAAATGGAAAAATAGCTCCTACTACCACACACAGGTGCCAAAATACCTACAAATGACATAAAGTCAATGGCTTATTTACTGGAATATTTTAGAAATTCTTTCACAACAGTAATTTACCTTAAGTACTCTTCATTATCAGAGCTCATTCTTCAAAACACAAAACTGTTATGTTTTCAAGACCCTTTCCTTGACAACCCAAGCTTAAATCAGTTGCTGGTGAACAGGTAAGAAGGCAATCCCCAACATGTGCAAATGTAGAGGAAGACAGGACACACAACATTTGTGTGCTTGGTAATTTTTAGCACCACTCTACCATCACTGCCCAAGCAATTCTCTGCAGTTCCAGAAGTATTGCACAGGCAAAAACATCCATCACGACTTCTCATTTTCCTCATGTGCTTTCCCAGCACATGCAGATCACTAAGGTGACTTCACCAGTCACATCCTACAATATCCATTTTTTTATATTTAGCTACTCCAGAACATCGCCACGTCAAGGTAATTTGTCAGACCCTCTCCAGTTTCAAAGCAACAAGAGAAACTCGAAATCCCTGTGTGCCCATGACAGTTCACAGACTATCAGTTTCCAAAACATGCTCTTTGTGCACAGTCTGACAGCTGGAGGCTCTGCTGAATCTTTATCATGGCCCTAAGCTCAATTTTCAATGCTTTGTAGCAGACAAAAGGAAAAGATGTCATCTAAGTGACAACAGGAGGATGGAAGAGGCTGGAATAACGGGTTTCAGAGCTATGCTGCTTCTCTCCTGTTCAGGAGAATTTACTTTTGAGTCTCCACAAAAGATGCTAAGGCATCAAGGATGCAGACATTGAACCCATGCAATGCCGCTCTTCTGCTCTTTGTTTTCAGGAGCCTTGAGACAGTGCTTACACTTGAACCATGCACAGAACTCCAGTAGCAGCTCCACTGATGCCATAAAAGATTTCTAAAAATCAGCTTTTCCTTTTCATGACATCCAAATGCACAGTGATTTTCCACACCGCACTGGAAGTTCACGTTCAACTGTTTTTTTCACTCCTTAAGTCATTTATGACTCAGTCATAAGAAATAAAATCATGAAAGGGAAGGACAGAGGAGATAGTGTGCAGGTACTGATACTCCAGACTTTCTGATCAAGAGATCTGATCTATGCAGTAACACAGACAATCCCTGCTGGCAAATCACAACACGACTATATGTTTTTGTTAGTACCCATGAACCCCTAAGACCTGGGTGGGGAACTTATTTTTCTGAGATCCACAAACACCTCTCCAATGTCTTCAGCAGCCTGTTGCCCCAAAATAAGACAGGGATAAAAAGCAAAGTGAAGAACTTTATGCATTTTAATATCCCTGCTCTCAAGCCACATTTGTTCTCAAAGCTTAAGTAAACCCATATTTCACAGGGTCATAGCAGGCTCCCAGCAGTGCCCTTTGCCGAGGCCAATGTCTGGATAACTGAGCCATAATCAAGTGCAGAGAAGGAAGGGTTAGATGATGCAGGTAATGGACTGTTTATTTCACAAGAAGTAGCTGGATGCTTTGCCTTGTGTAGCTTGGCAAAGACAGAGACTGAACGGGGATATGATTACTATCTACAAATACATCAAAGGAACAAATGCTGAGAAGGGAGGGGAGCCACTCAAGAACAATACTGGCACAAGAGTTTAAGAGTATAAACTGACCATAAATAAAAGATGGAGCAGAAATCATAAAGTTTATCTTACAAAATACCTTCCAATTATAACAGTGGGGGTAAAAACCTTAACTGCCTTCATCTGCTTTTATAACCTCGCCAGCCTGGCACCCACCACTGTCCTTGCACGGCAAAGAACCCAAATAGGAAGGCAGACTGAGAAACAAGCAACTCGCAGATAAGCTGGCTCATTATTCCTTTCTGGAAGATACCACGTTGCCAGGCAGACAATAGCAAGACACAATATTTGCTCCCTCCATAATTTCAGAAGCAGCATTAAGTCCTTATTCAGGGCATTAGAGAGCACGCAGCTTCCAGCTGAAGGTGGTCTCCTCTCCATGCCCCTGGAACTGTCAGGATAGCACCTAAGGACTCGAGCGTGGCCCTGCACACGGCCACATCCAATGGCACAAGGCTGCTGCGTGGAAAATCCCAAGGAGTTTGGGACAGTCTGCCAGAGGCTGTCATTCCGCATTTGGCCACCGGATGTCGCCAGTGACCGCCCCCGAGCAGCTCAGCCGAGCTCTGAGTGTCACCATTGATCCAAAGAACGTAAAGTGCCAACATTTTTTCCTTCCTTTTAAAAGCCTCCTTTCCTCAAATTAGACCTTTAATCAAAAATCACAGCCTTCACTTAGAACTGTCTAGCACGAAAAACTGAAGGAAAAAAAAAAGCCAACCAAACTCTACACCACAACTTCTGTTTCTGAAACATCAGAGGTTAAAAATATACACACGTTCTTTACTACGGTTTCATTTGGTGACTTCAAAAGTCTCACTTGGTGGCTTCAACCCAGAGAGTTTGATCTTTCAGACTTCATAATAATGTGAGATGCGACTCATATGTTCACGAAATGCACACACAAACATATAAGGAATGACTGACTTGTTTGCATTTGTATTTGCTCTTTTAGCATCCAGCAAGTGCAGAGTCCAGAAACACTCATCACTCCAATTTCCCAGGGAAGAGAGATGAACAAACCAAACCCAACGACAACCAAAGCCATCCTCTCTCAATCTGTTACACTCATATTTCCTAGAAACATTCCTCAAGCAGGAGTGTTCCATGCACATGCAAGGTAATAGTTGCCCAAGACATTAAACCACCAGAATTAACTTTTCTTTAAATCTTTTTCTCCCTTTCAAAACTTAGTCATGTATTTCCTTAGATATCCTGACATACATTGAATAAACTACAATCAAATCCTCTTACATCCAAAAACTCCTTCATGTATTTCCTTAGATATCCTGACATACATTGAATAAACTACAATCAAATCCTCTTACCTCAAAAAACTCCTTCATAAACCACATAAAAACTCAAGTAAGTTAGACTTGCTAGTAAAAAAGCTCTATGTTTCTAAATAAGAATTTCTGCTTTCCAGCTATCTGCTTGCCCCTTCTGACTGCACAAAGCAGTAATAACACTTAATTCCAGTTTTCCACTCATTCCTATAGCAACAAAGATACACGAATTATTGTTATGAAAAGGTCCTCAAATTATTGAAAAGTGAACAATATCTGAAGCTTCCTATTCCAGGTACTGCCAGCATACAACTCCAGTTTGATAATTTTAGTTAAATGCTAGGTTGTTTTTTGGCAATTTAACTGCTTGCCAATTGTACAGCACTTTTGCATCTTATTTTTAACAAGAAGCTAAGCAATGGTTTTGCTTTGAAATAATGGGCAGGGGGAAAAAGAAATATCTTGCAGTTATGGTGAGCTGCAGAGAGAGGTGCAAGTGAAAAGTTGCTAAACAATTTAAAAAATAATATTCTGCTAAAGAAGAAAAAAGAAATTGCAAGAAAAACTATAAGCAATACAGTAAAACAATCATTTTACTTTAAAGTTAATTTTGGTTCTGAATCAGTCAATTTAATTCAGCCTAAGAACTTCGAGTGTTTTAATCCACCTGTTTTTTCACAGATAAGATTCAGTTGCCATATTAAACAAAGAACTCTTTTGTTTTGATTTTTTATTAGGTCTTTATTTAGCTGGAAAAGTATAGCATTTAAAAAAATAGCAAGTGCCCTTTCAAGGCCACAGTGCATTCTTATATAAAACAAGTCTCAAAGATGAAAACAATGAGAACTAAGAAGTTTTGAAATACTTGCATTCCTCTATCTGCTACAAATTTAGTCTCAAACTAAACATTAAAGTCACCTCAAAACATTTTCAGCAATACAAACAGTGTGATAAAAATAATATAAAACCCTGATAATATTAACAATCTGCAAGAAGTGCTTTCAGATTAATGTGAAAAGGGGTGATAAATCAATGCAAAGTCTGTAAAGGGTATAAACAACTGTACAGATGGTTTATGTTGCAAAGGAGATCAGACTAGGTAATGTAATGGTCCTTCTGGACTTTAACACCTGACATAAACAAAACAAAAATTTATCAGACTGAAGAGTTTATAGGATAATATGAACTTGTTAAAATGGACAGCTGCAAATATTTACTCCTGCCAATACTTATAAATTATTTTGACTGTTGAAAAGATTCATCCTGTAACACCTAGAAACAGGACAGAAAACACATTCTATGCTGGGACCTTCAGAACAGCCTAATGGAATTACCCAGTGTTTGTCCTGCAATTTGAGTGTGATTTTTGCAGTCCTCTACACTGGCTTAGCTTCTTCTTTCCCACCCCTATTTCCTGCTTTGTCCTCACCGAAGTATTTTGCAAAAACCACATGAAAATATCAGCTAAGGCAAAAATGCATCATAGAAACAATTCATCCAAACTACTGAAGACAACAGACATCCTTCATTCCCAGTCTAAAGCTCCACCTACCAAAGCACCCTTCTCTATCTCATTTCCCAGTCTCTCCACCTCCCATTCACTTTAGAAGCTAAAACATTCTCTCAATTATGTCCGGAAATTATCTCCACATATATTTCACTAACCCTGAATTAAACGCAGGAGTAAATAAGAGTGGAAAACGCACCAGCAAGAATTTTATGCAACTCTTTTGTGTTTAACTCTTCTGTGAAAGGAAAAGAGAAAGTTGCAGGGACATGAGAAGGGGAAAGGGCTAAGGGAGAAGTGGGTAGTGGGTGAGACTGAAGACTGAGGAGGGAAAAGGTGTGTTTGAGGTTGAACTTCCTAACCCCACATGGGGATGGGCAATATGCTCTTTTTCTGCCTTTCTTATGTCCTCCGTTGCCCACCTTGCACCTGAACTGCTCCCAAGTCCCAAAGCACACTCCAAAACCTTGCCAAGTCTCTGATTCACAATTCTCAACACTTTTTATGTCTGGTGTGAAAGCGACCAACAGGCCTGTCCTCACACAGGAGAAGCTGAACCACACAGAAACCATCTTTGCACTCACCAAATAAAACCAAGTCTTAGATTGTCTGCAGATGCAGCTTGATATCAACACAGCTGAGCAGCATGGTAGTACTGATTCCCTTCCGTTTTACTGGTTTTTCTATTTTTTCCCCAGAAAAGCTTGGAATTACCATTATTTTTATACTTCCAGTAAAAAGCACAACAAAGCTGCAGAACCCAGCTGGGAAGTGCTGCCAGCAGGTAACAACCATCCGGTCTCCCAGGAGGCCTCCCACACAGTCAGGTACAGACCAGACCCCAGGGTTCCCCCAAAAAAATTATGCAGTGAAAGAAAAAACGTTGAAAAAAATAATCCTAAAAGGTTGAGAGAGTTGGGATTATTCAGCCTGGAAAAGAGAAGGCTTTGGCATGACCTAACTGCAGCCTTCCAGTAGGAGCCTGCAAGAAAGATGGGGAGAGACTATTTACACGGGCCTGGAGTGACAGGACAAGGGGGAATGGATTCAAACTGACAGAGGGCAGAAAGAAATTTTTGACTATGAAGGTGGTGAGGCCCTGGCACAGGTTGCCCAGAGAAGCTGTTGGTTCCCCATCCCTAGAAGTGTCCAGGGCCAGGCTGGACGGGGCTTGGAGTAACCTGGTCTGGTGGAAGGTGGGGGGTTGGAACCAGATTTTAAGGTCCTTTTCAACACGCACCATTCTATGATTCTGTGCTCTTTTTTTCAAAACATTTAAAAAGCCACCTGAACATCATCGATCATCCTATGCACGGAACTCTCATTTGGAAAAAAAAAAAAAATTTCCGAAAAGGTCTGAGACCACAGGAGAAACAGGCAGGCCCCAGGCCATGTCAATGCATGCAAAGGCTGACCAGGAGTTCTGGGCTCAACTTTTCCTAAAAGGCTCCTCCTTAAGCTCATAAAAAGATATCTGGAGGAAAACACAAACTACACCAGCCTTTAACTCTAAACAAACAGAAACCAACATGAAAGCTTTAAACATGCACCATGCAAAATTAGCACCTAGAAGCCATGAGATTCACATGAACACAAACCTGCTCAGTTACTCTGCTGACAGGGACAATTAACTTCAAGGAGCTGCTCTGCACAGACACTTCACTAAATCTGATCATTCTCCCAAAAGGGAAACCCACTGAAAATATTAGGAAATAAAAGGCATCAACATAACTTAGTTCTGAGAGTAAAGTTTTTTCAGACCTAAAACCCAGCATACTAAACAAAAGAGCTTGTGTTTCTGCATTCTTCCTAATATGTAACACATTTCTAGGAAAAATTAATTCGGAATTATAGGATTATAACCAGTATGAGGTAGCAACACAACACAGAATTGACAATTCCACTCCCTGTATCTTGTAGGAAAAAGCTAATTCTCTAACACAGCATCCTTTGAGATATCTGTTGATTATATAAAATTTAACTTAAGGCTATGCACATCACAGCCTTGGCAGTAGTTTCTGTAACTACTTTTACATTCACAACCACAGAAAAGTTTCTTTTCCTTTTTTTCCCAAGGAAGTAAAACAACCAAACTCAAAAAAAACTCAAATAAAAACTTTAATTTCTTCTTCTGACCTTTTCCAGATTTGTTTGGAGTTTTTTTTTTTTTTTAGACTGTTACTATTATTAACAAACTTCCCCATCTGCACCAAACCTAGGTGAGGTCAGCTGCAGCTTCCTAATATATATATTATGAATATAGCATAACTTCCTAACATATATATTTTATTGAATCAGAGAATCCTTAAGGTGTGTCCTGGCCAGAGCGCCTTTATTTCGGGAAGGAAGCTGCCAGGCTCTGCTGAGTGACAGGATAAACTCACAGTGCAATTCGAGTGTTCTGATTCACATCTCGCCAGCACAGCCTCCACGCTCCAGCTCAGCCTAACGGGAGGAGAAAGGCAGCGCTGAGGGAGCGCAGCACAGCCAGAGAAGCCCAGCCCCGATGCCCCCATTGGCAGCCCCTCTGTGCCCCACAGGGACAAGCCCCGGCACCGGACCCTGCCCTCCCTCACAGCCCGGCCCAGGGCAGCCCCGCCCGGCCCCCCACGGCCGGGCCCTCAGGGGCACCGCGCCCGCGGCTCACCCTCACCGCACACGGCCCTCGGCCTGCTCGGGCCCCTCAGGGCTCCTCACGCCGGGACCCCCAGCGCTCTGTACCCGGGGCCGTGTCTCGGCCCCTGCAGGGGATCATTGCCCCGGTTCCCCCAGGGCTCCTCACCCAGGATCCTCATCCCTGGTTCCCCAGGTGTTCTTTACCCCGTATTCTTGTTCTGGCTGCCCAAGGAGTTCCTTGTCCGGATCTCTGACCCGGCCGCTCCAGGGGGTCCCTGTCCCTGCCGATGTTCCTTACCGGGATCCTTATCCCGGCCGCTCCGGGGCTCCCTGTCCCTGTTCCTTACCGGGATCCTTATCCCGGCCGCTCCGGGACTCCCTGTCCCTGTCGGTGTTCCTTACCGGGATCCTTATCCCGGCCGCTCCGGGGGATCCCTGCCGGTGTTCCTTACCGGGATCCTTATCCCGGCCGTTCTGGGGGATCCCTGCCGGTGTTCCTTACCGGGATCCTTATCCCGGCCGCTCCGGGGCTCCCTGTCCCTGTCGGCGTTCCTTACCGGGATCCTTATCCCGGCCGCTCCGGGGGATCCCTGCCGGTGTTCCTTACCGGGATCCTTATCCCGGCCGTTCTGGGGGATCCCTGCCGGTGTTCCTTACCGGGATCCTTATCCCGGCCGTTCTGGGGGATCCCTGCCGGTGTTCCTTACCGGGATCCTTATCCCGGCCGTTCCGGGGCTGCCTGTCCCCGTCCCCCACAGTCACCGGCGGCCGCCGCCGCGTGCGCGCCGCGCTGCCCTGCAAGCCCCGCCCCCGCGCCCTCTCCAGCCACCCCATTGGCTGCTGCTGCCGCCATCTTCCGCGCATGGAGGCGGGGAAAGGAAGCGACGCACGGGAAGGGGATTGGTGCAGAGTGCGGAGGGGGCGCGGCCTGGCGGCGAACGGCGCTGTTTGATTGGCTGGCGCAGGGGAGCCCCGCCCCGGAGCCGCAGGCGGGGCTGCGCTCGGCCATGGCGCGGGTTCGCGGGAGCTTCGCCAGGGGAATGGGGCCCAGGGACAGCAGGGCACCGGGACATGAGGAATGTGCTCCGGGAGCAGGGGGGACACACGGAGCTGCAGCCCCAGGAAAGTAGGAACCCAGGGTTATCTCCTGGGAGGGACCCAAACAAGAAGAGGGACAAAGATGAATTAGGTTTCATTTTTCTTCATTTTCCCAGATCCTTATTTTTTTGCCAGTTAAACTTCCCACTAGTATTTCTATCCTATTTTTACTTACCTAGACTAATTATTAGACTAATACATCCAGGCTAGTAGAAGGAAGATAGCATAACTAACATTTGATTCTTTTAATGTTTTATTTAATATTGCCCCAGGTTTTGTAATTCAGAATTCCTTGTTCTACTCTGAATTTACTGTTCAGCACTGATGAGTACTGCATTAATCCATAACCTTGGATGGATGTTACTCAGTGACAAAAATAATTTGTACCTTTATTTTTGTACCAGTAAAAATCACATTTATGGTCTTTTCTGATAAATTATGTCAATAATATTACAAGTTTAACAGAAAAATAAATAATTTCAAGAGATACTTAAAAAAAATAAAATATTTTCATTCGCTTAATTTGTTACTTTCATTTTTTAAAATTGAAATCTAAGCATTTGAGCTGACTTGTTCTAGCAAGATTTACAAAAAAGCTTTATCTAAACCAAATGACATGGTCAAGTTACATGGACAATGATCACAGAGCAATATAAAAAAAACACCTTGTACTTGAGTTTAACAGTCACCTTAAAGCAGAAAGTCAATCAAAAGACTTCAAAGTACTGACAATTTCAGTTGCCTGCCATTAGTAGTGTGCAAAATTTTAATTCCAAACGCTCCAATATAACTGTTATTTTTACTATTTCTACTTACATAGGTACACAAATAATGTATTTATGCTCCTACCATCATGATAATCTTTCTGGGAGTAGAGATTACCCTTTTGTGCTCATCATTCTGCAACACTATGGGTAGTTTATTGGAACCAGATATTTGTATTCCTGAGGAGTCACAGATGCACAGCTCACCAAACCCCCAACTGCCATTAAAAAGTGCCTTTTTTTTATTTTTGCTCCTTAACAGTTACTTGGTTGACATTTTTGTCTGCACAGTGCACTGAACATAGAAAAATACCTAAACACATGACATCAAAGCACAAAGATCCAAATTTCACACTTATGTTTTCATAGTAAATACCTTCCCCTCATTGTGAAGCCTCGTCTTGCCAGAGCTGTCACCCAGAACTAATGTCTGCTCACACTGGTGAGAGTAATTTGAAGATTTCTAAACAGGAGGCAGATGATTTCACTGAAGACACAATATGCTTTATAAAACAGTATTGCAATAATATTTTCAGTTGGTAGTTTTTCATCTGAGTTTCCCAGGGCAGTTGCCACAAATTCATCAAATACCTTCTGTTCATTGCTCATGTGGTAAAAACAGCTGTGAGATCAACTGGAATGCCACAGTTCTACAGCCACGGATTTGGTGCCCAGTACTCCCAGATAAGTCCAGCTGAATTAACAGAAAGTACCATTTTTTGATAGCACACCAATGCTGCTGAGTCACAGTGTGGCAGGGGTAGAAATGCAGCTGCAAAGTTCACCACAGGAATTGCAAGGCAGATGCTCCAGAGAACACTCGTAACTCGTGACAGTTACTTTACAGACACAAAAGATATTTTGAGAAAGGAATCTTTAAAGTCCCCACCTTAAAAGAAACAGTCTAAACAAATCTGAATTTCAGTGTCATATACTCTAGGACAGAGGTCAAGAACTCAAACAGCAAGTTGTCTAGAACATGAAATTTTTATTATTTTTTTGCTCTGTGTTTGCATCTACCTAATACGCCAAGGCTATTTTGGGGGCAGTATATTTTGGCTACCTTTACCAGCTTTTTCAGTATAATGATTTGTAATTAGCTCATAGGTCCATGTAGACAAAGTGTTACATAGCAGGGATCAGTGAACATAACTCCATCAGCAGAGTCCTGCAGCTGAAGTAGCAGAAATTAATGTGATTTGCTGGAGAAAGGGGTTTATTTTTAACATCTTTAAAAGTACAGCTCATTGGTTTCTCTTTTCAGTTCCCCTCTGTTTGTTGGGGATTTGGGGGAGTGGGGAGCTGGCAAATTTCTCTCCATCGGTTTTTGGCAGTTCTATCTGCAGAACTTGACAAAATGTACAAATGAGGCAAATTTATTATGACTGATGATAATCAAGTTTTGAGATTTACTGAAGGTACTTCAATGCTTAATTGCCACTTAGTCCTGAATAAGCATTTAACAAACCAAAATCAAAGGCTGATTAAATTATATACTCTAATTACATAGTACAATAAAAAGTTTTGATTGCAAAGTCAAGTTGTTGGGTAAGGACAGCATGTTTAGAGGTCAGCTCAGAGTTGGCAGTGCCTGACTTCACATAAGCTAACTTCCTTCATCCTGCAGTAACAGAGCTGTCTCTTCCATCTCTTTGCTGCAGCAATTCTTAATTTTAATAATGCTGCTGTTGGTAGAAGTGCTCTCAATATCTCATACCTGCACATGGTGCCAGGTTAAGATTTTATATTGGATTCTGTTGAAAGCAAAAAACTGGGCCATGCCCTGCAGGCTCCTCCTCAGCCTCCCCAGCTGTTTCCTATAACTATCCCTAAGAGGCCGAGTGGATGTTCTAGGCATATTCAGGTAGGAAAACAGACTGCAGACAAGTATTTCTGTTTTCCTGGTTGTCCTCACTACCTGAACACCCCTGTTAGAGGTGTACGTATTGAAATTTGACTTTTTATTGGAAATTTAGTGGCAAGAATTCCTGATTCCTTCCTGAAGCAGAAAGATCAAGCTGGGCAGTAGAGCAGGAGCCTTCCTTCCACTTGAGTGGTAGCAGAGGGCACCTGAAGTGCACAGTTTGCCTAACACATTCTCAGTGCTTTTTGCACTTGGACAGAGAAAACAGTGGAGCCAAGCTTGAGCCATTATCCTTCTGCCTGGCTTTTCCCAAGAACCTCAGTAAACCCACCCACGTGTGAGATTCCTGAAAACAAAGGCATGCATTATAAAGCAGCTCAGATCTGCCACTTAGTGACTTTTGGGAGGGGCAATTTCTTGAGAAGGTACAGTTGTCAGATTCCACAGGATGTACAGGTTTTTGTTGGGAGGGTACCGCCTTTATTTTTGCTTCAACATCTGATCTCCTAACCCCAACTGAAACTGTCCTAACCTCAAGTGAACCTGGCTCACACGGAGATCACTTACAGAAAACTGGCCCCCTAAAAGCCCAAGTTTAGCACTAAGCCATTGTATCAGATATGTATTTCAGAACTCTTGATAATAGATACAGTCCTTGCATAACTACTGAAGTGTCTTGTATATAAATTCTGAAACAGACATTTATTTGTATTGACAACACAACAAACTCGGCAACCAGAGGTTTATAAAAGGTGCCAGAACAGGCCACTAAGTGAAAAGATCCAAACTTAACCCTAAGCATTTATTATTTTTCTTTCAGCTATACATTAGTGAGGTTAGTCAGCCTGAAGTCTAGACACAACACCAACACTGACACATGGCCAGTGCATCAGGAAAGAACTGAACTGCTGCTGCAAGGCAAGCACAGTGCAGTGCTAATTACCATTGCTATGAAATCAGTCTGAATGCCAGACCTGTTGACTCTGGGCTTTTACCACTATCTTAAAGATACTAGCAACTTTTACACCTTCAAACCTTATTTAAAATGATCAGAGAAAGCATTATGTCCCATAAACATCAGCTCAGAGAAAATATTCTCACTCTTAAAGCTGAAAGTGTCAATTTGAGTAAAAGCTTTATTTAATTTACAGTTTCAGCATCTGCAGCCGATGTACTGCAGTCCACAGCAATGACCACTAAGCAATCAGGAGCCATTACAGCATGAATAATCCTGCAAACAGTTAATCACCAAAACCAAATTAATGAAGTACCTGCTGCATACAGTGGAGTATAGGAAACAGCCTCCCTAAATTTCCAATTTGAAAATCTTTGCAAGCTAGTAGAAATCTGGGTCAGCATGTTCTGAAAATTATTCTGTACGAGGCAAACACGATTACATCCTTTGCCTAAGGAGGTAAGCATGAGGTAAGCAATTGCAAAGGAATTCTTCATTACAGGCATTATTTTGGCAATCTTCCCAAGGCAGTTGTGGATTTGATTAGCCACCAGGACTGAACTCTACAGCAGGAATTACCACCCACATAATGGCTACTGGCATACCAGGAGAGATGATCAAACGTGGTGGGTTAAATAATTCACACGGAAGCAGAATGTACTTTCTGCTTATGCTTGCTAAGCTACTACATCAAATCAGCCTTAGGCATTTAAGGGGAAAAGAACTTTCAGAAAACAAATTTTGGGGTTTGTTTTGGGGTTTGAATCCACCCACAAATACAAATCTGAGACTACCTGCAATCAAAGTGCATTAGAATTAGTAAAAGGAATGGATGGATTCTTCTCCAGCTACCCTAACAGATAATCACAACAACAAAGTATCAGTCCCAGAAGGGGAGGGACATGAGAAGAACAGAAAAGCAATCCTACCAGCCACACATGAAAGCCACTTCATCTGTAAACCAAGGACTTGCCACACCAACCAGAAAAGTTATTGCATGAGGTCGGAATATATCACTTCTATAAAGATAGAGCATTCAGTTAAGTCAGTAATAAAGGGTGTAATAAATACTCAGCAATTAAATGAGTGATAAGGAAATCCTTCAGAAAACAAACAAGTGTCTCCACCCCCAACTCTTTCACAGACTAAGGCTCTATTAAACAGTATAAAAAAGAAGGGACAATTCTCAGTGCACTGCAGGTTTGAGCTTCTGGGCAGGAACTTGCTTTTACTTTCTGCAAAGTAATTAGCAAGCAGAAAGTCAAATCAAATTAGACAATTATATGTGAATCAGAGCTAAACTGATTACAGATGATTTTTACCTGTAAAAGTTTGTGCAGTTCTCCTGTATCTGCTTCTCCTGTGATCTAGAAGTCTCATGGAAAGAGCAATAAACAATACACAGCTGAGAGAAATCCAAATCTCAGGTCTGTGGAGATTCAGTTATCAGTAATATTTGGCCAGGATGGACTGATCCAATTACATCTTTGAGTTTCAGTTCATGGCACAAACTGAAAGATAGAACACAAATTGATAGAACTGCCATGAGTCTATCAATTAAGCTCCAACAACTGTTTAAGCAGAGGAGGAATGCTTACTCCAAATCCCTTCACAATTTTTTTATTTAGAATGAAGAACTAGAAAGACCAAGCACATACGAGTCATCTTATGAGGCAGGGGACCAGAGATTTGCTTTGGTAACAAGGAGTTAATTATAAGGACTTAGACTAAAACTGTTTCCTCAGCGAAGACCATAAACAGCTACAAGTATCAGTGGAATGAGAACTAGAATCTCATTATCAAAGAGCTATGATTTAATTACATTTGTTGAAATCGTCACCATGTGCACTGTTTTGAGTTTATCCTTTCTGGGATTCTTTAAATGATTTGGTGTGTTTTTGTCTCAGGATCTTCAAAATTATCTTGAAATTCAGAACTAATAACCAAAAGATTGTGTATTTCTGTGATCCTTGGAATTAATTAATATCCTGGTTTTGTTTTTGACAGCTCTAAAAGGACAAAAAGGCCCTGGCAGGACAAAAAAAAAAAAAAAGACAGCAATTTCTGCAAGTTGTAGGTTTGCTGAGCATGAAGGATGAGTTCTTACCTTATATAAAAAGTACAGTCTTGTTCACCACCTCCATGTAAATCTTCCCAGTTAGCAAAACAAGGAGGAACACTGCTGAGTGCCCAATAAATGGATCTGAAAGGGCCTCATAGCTTCCTTTTAAGGGGCAGGTCCCATCTCCTCTATCATGTTCTGCAATATCATTCAGATAGATACACTCAACTGCTCAGAATTCTCTGGATGTGGTACAACTGCAGGAAGAGAGGAAGCAAGAGTTGTGCTCACCAATATTATTTTGCTACACTTCTCCAAGTAAATTAAAACTACATAAGTTAATACAAGACCACAAATGAACTAATGCTTTCTCATGTTTGTGTATTACATAGCAGTTAAAGCATCTTGGAACCATGGTAAAACATAACTCAGAGCATTTGAAATGAGTACTATTCTTCAGCTAGCCTGGTTTACTATGAAGGAAAGCTCATGCAAATATACTGCCTACATAAATTCAATGAAAATCTGTAGATATTAAATAATCTGGAAAAAAGGTACCCACAATTGGCTGATTTTTAGAGCACATTTTGAAGTGAGCACAAGTTACTAGGAAGTGACCCACCAGGATACAAACTGGTGTGGTGGTTTCTCATTATTAAACTTTTGCTTCTAAAACCCAGCCCTTAAAAGATAATACTGTTGTAAAAATTATTGCTGTATGATAATATAACTAAGTTTTCTTGTGACAAAAGTTTTACACTTGTGGTAGGTGTCCAACCACATGTCCCTGAGCACTGGAAGGAATGAAGACAATAAAAAACAACTGAATCCAACAGTAGTTTATTACCCACTCATTGCAGATGAAGTTAAACACTTCAGTTACCAGTCAATATAAGCTTAAATATTAGTTGACAACTCAGAAAGTGTACAATGAGTACAAAATCATTAACAACAGTATAACAAGAAGTTCTGATGCATTAATTTTTAAAACATCAGTTGTACACTATTATACAGCAACCATTATGTGATACTAAACTAACTCAGGCTTGCATCTCAGTTGTTTGGGGTTTTTTTAGATCAAGTTCTCCAAGAGGTTGAAAGACTGGGTTACAACTGTATTATTTCCCAAAAGGCTCTTAACATACAGCCTTACCTTATACAGACAAAGCTGGTTTGTATTTTATCAACACTTCCTTTAATCAGGGAATGCAGTAACCAGAAAAAAAATCTATACATAAAAAATTAAACTCCAATACACAATATACTGTATATATATCTATATTGTACTAGAGATTTCATATAAATCAAGTGTAGGCCAAATTTTGGCATAATTTTAAGTGCAATAAGTTTAATACAAAATCCCCCTCAGACTCTGCTCCTACTGTTTTCATTACTTGCTCCTGAACTGATCTTTTTCAGTTTTGATACTTTACACATCTACAATTGTCTTAAGTTCCATTTCATTAATATGACTTTTATCTTTCATTACACTTTCTAACAAAAATAAACTTGTGGGAAAAATTAGTGACTAATTTAGTCAAAGTTCAGTGACTAATAAAATTCTCCAACTTGATGGGAATTGTTTACATTTACTGGTCAGTATCTTTAAGGTGGTAGTAGCCCATGTACCCTCTCTTCTGCTTTGATCCTACAGGAACAGTTACTGATCATACACTGCAAGCACATACTGCTTTCCTTCCTTTTGTTAAAAGGCCTCTTACCAACATGCAAATTATTTCTGGTCCAGAATGGAGTGCAAAGAAATTTTTCTAATACATGGCTAAATTTGCTTCAAAACCAGCATGCGATACTTGCTTTTTAGGCAACACCTAAAGTCCTATATCGTCTCTGCCACACAGTATCACATTTTGTTTCTAAGTTCAGCTTTGATTGCTTTTGTTCAGGAAGTATTGCAAGAAGAATAATGACATTATTGACCCAATTAATCTATCAATTTGACAAATATATCATTTACAGTAAATTTTAAAACAGGCTTATATATTTTTTTCCTGGACCAAAAAGGCTGCTTAAGCTTTTCTGCAGAATAAAGTTCTGGCAAGAAGTCATTCAACTTCCTCCCACAAAAAAGTTAAATGTCCTTGAAGTTGTTTGTAGAATACAGAAATAAATTGTATAACCAACAAACATTCTACATTAGACCAAAAAGCCACTCAAGAATCAATTACAGTAAGTTGAGTCACAATACCCCAAGAAATCAATTCTCTTCTCATTTTACCTACTGACTTTATTCTGGGGGCTCTTCATTCGCAGAATTATGGTACAGAGAAGGAAGCATCAATTGAGTGTTACAAACGTGCAGCCAGTTCCAGCTCCTGAGAAAGGGCTTCCAAGTTAAGCCCTTTAGAAATCTTGTAAAAATGGGGCTAAGTGTGATTTTAACAAGAACAATCTCTCAAAAGCAAGGCTATCACATTTGCACCTTAGAAGGTAAGTCACTTCACACACATTGAGCCTGCTCTCAGGTCAGCATGGATTTGCTCTTCAGGATTCATTCTCAGTGTAATGTGGAAGGAACCAGGTGCAAAACTCTCAGTAAAGTTAGCAGGAGTTTGACAGCAATGCCCCTTCACATCATTGAATTATTGAATATCTTCTGTATCATGTGTGAAAAACCTCAGTTTTGTATTGAGAAAGCAAATACTGAAACAGAAACAACTTTTAGCACAACAGATGTATTTACTTACAGCATGCAAGGATTTGTTTTTATATATTTTTGCAGCTAACAGCCCTTAAGTATTTACAAGTTCAAAAGTACAATCTTCACATAAGTAGCAATTGCTTACAAAAGTTCTGGACACTCCCTTGGAAATAAGCAAAAAATGGAATAAAAAATACTGAGAGCAGTAATAAAATAAAAAAAGCAAAGGAAAATATATTAGCTTCTAATACCCAGACAATTTAACACTGTTCTGGTAAGAAAAAAAATAAACAACACAAAAGCCACATATCACATTTAGAGATGCCATTTAAAAAGAAATGCATCTTTGTTTGGTTCTTCTTTTCAGAAGAAATGCTGTACATAACCATAAAAAAATTCCAAAAAACCAAACTAAACCCAAGTCCTTTTTGTTTGCCAATTTACCTTCAAGTTGCTTCTCCACCTCCTGCTTCCCCTGCACCGTTTGAGAGGCAAACGTGATCAGAGACCAACAGCTTCACAGGTGAACACAGGAGAAAGCAAAAGCAATGCTTTTTTATAAACATGAACATTTTTCCAAAATAACAGATTCTAAAACTCACCCAAGATGCAATGCACATGTTAGTTCTGACTGAGGGCCAGGTTAGAAAAAAATCCTGTTCCTATGTTTAAGGCAGTCTCAGACTAATTTGCATCTCTTCAGCCTCTTGGAAAACAAAATTTCGTGTCAAATTACTCTCTACCTGCCTGTGTTGGTTATAAGGTTTATTTCATACAGTAATTAAAAAAGACAAATTTAACCTGCAGATTTTTGTCATAAATGTGCATTTATATCTGGCTTTATAAATAGTATTTCTCTCTGGAACTGAGGGAGTTCACTAGCTGTATGTTTTTGCACCACTTTATGAAGTGTTTCAAGCATGTTGTCCTTCTGCAAAGACATTTAACTACCTTTTAAAGCTATGTTAACTTTATTTATAAATAATTTGGTACCAGCTGATGCTCATAGCATAAACATTTTTTATGTTCAACTCTAAGAATACATTAGGGCAAAGAAAGTGCTCCAGTTCTACCTGCTGCTTTGTTATGCCCAATTCTAAGGAAACTTAGCTTATTAGTAAACAAAATTATACTACAATACAAATACTTAACTTAGATTTTTAAGCATTTGCATGGCTGTGATTCTTTATTCTCTAACAGTATTCATATTGCATGACATTTTGTGCTAACTGCCCTCTCGAGCCTAACCCCCTTATAAAACACGAAAATAGAACAGTAAAACTTTTTCTCATGTAAACTTCAGTAAAGTAGCTGCTGAAGGTGCTGCATAAACATTATGATGGACATTTCCTGGGTACTACACAGTGGTACATGAAACATGACATTTTGGAGTTACTCAGTATAATGTATAAAAATATAAAAAATGTATTAATGAGTAACAGTACAATAAGCTACAGTGCAATTTTCCTTAGCCTGTTGAAAGCTCTGTGTGTGATCTTTTTGTCACCCCTTCCAGATTCTCCACAGTATGTCTTATCTTCCATTAATACTATAGGAGAACAAGCACGGCTAGAAAAGACAACTTTAGTTACACTCTTTATGATGTAAACATGAAGTTTCTATAAGTAAAATATGTACCTTAAAAATTATTTTTGCTCACTTACCTTTTCTGTGCTAGAATTTAAACATTTTTTTGCTATGAACTATAAAGTTAGGATATTTAATGAAAATATGCCCTAAATTTCAGAGAAGGTTATCCTATTATTTATACCAGTCCTCAGACTAATTTAATATAGTTGAAACTACACCACTTGCTCAGGGCTTTAAGCATAAGGCATTTTGTGTACATTCCCCCAGCTATTTATTTAATGGCTATCTTGGTGTGCTAAGCCAAATCAGTGGAAATCCCACTCTCAAAATCTTGGAAACCAATTTACCTTTAATTGCACATTCAGCTTTGAACTGCAAAAGAGGAACTGACAGAAAAATCAAATCCAGAAATATGCACTGAAACAAGCTAACCATTTTCTACTGGGTAGGGTCTTCTCAGCTAAAGAAGTTGTTTAACACACTCTCAGTTCTGAAGACCTCAGTTTGAATACATTCATAGCAGTGCATTCGCGATGCACTGGAGAAATGCACCAGAAAAGTTAAGTTTTTCACATCATCTAGTGCCAGCATACCATAACTTTGTCTGCTTCAAAGAAAGTGAAGTTAATTTTGTAAATCTACATATTAACAGCTTGGAGATCTCTCCAACACAAAACAACCTTCAAAAACCAAATATTGTTTACAAAAACCATAGGTTTTATATTCTATCTAATCACTGTATTTCCCAACCAAATGATGCTTTTCCTGAAAAACACGTACAATACAAAATGAAGTAATTCGTGTCTGGTCAGACACAAAGACAGCACTTCCTGCAATAACTGTTCCTGACATGGAAAGAACAGATCAGGCAACACATGAACAAGACAAAATGAAACAGCAAAAAGGCACATGAAATTACACTTGAAGGGAAAAGGATCATGAAAAGCTCAAAAGCACATAATAAAATCCTGCCAAATTCAGACATCACAAACTGTTCATGTATTGACCAGACTATCTAGACTGCTCAAAATCTGTCAATCAGAATGATTATAAGTTTAATTTAATGGTTACATTGTCTTATAACTATCTAAATTGGGTAAAAGTGATTCTTACCTTTAAATACAGTATGTTAATGCATAAAAATACATATATTTTTCTAGAATAAGGACTATCTTTTCTAACCAAATACCTAAAAGCAGTGGTCCTCCTAGATTAGTTTGGAATAATAAGTGAAGCCCATTTCTTTGCAGAATGGGGTGATTTTATTGTTTATATGTTTAAATAATTAATTTTGAATATCCATCCACTGTATAAACAATCTCCAGAAAAATATATCCTCTTGCAGTAACTTACAATACACATTAAAAATACTTACAAAAGGGACTATTATTCATTTACAATATCTTGAGCTCAAGGACACAATTCCTGGGTCATTTCATTTACGCAATTTTGATCAAGAAAAACTGAACATTCTGGTTAATTTGAACCATGTCAGCAACATGGACAATCTAACATTTTAAAATATCTGCCTATTTATGTAGGATGTTCAATAAAATTAGGCATTTTTACATCACAGTATATATGGCATTTCTTAATTTAGCAACAGAAAGGCACAGTTATTAAACCATAAAATACAGTACCTGAATTATATATACTCTAGTGATATCTACCAATGCTAATCCAGACATTTTTCTCTGTAAAGGGGGCTAAAGAAAAAGGCTTCTGCTTGTTTATTTAGAAAAGTTCAACCTCATTACAAGTTTGGTCCATTAGAAATACCTATTAGCTGAAATACCTTGAAGCAGGACTTCAGGGAAGAATGGAAGAAAGCAAATTTAACAGTCTATGGTCCAACAACTTGAATAAATTACTGTGAAATGGCAAACAGATCATGAATGGAGCCTTCTGATTAGCTGTCAGACACACCTGTTAAAGTGTCAGTGTACACAGGTACAGACTGGCAGACATCCCAGATACATTCACTGCATCACACACACAGACTCGGTTACAGCAATAAGTCCAGACACAGCATTTACAGAGGTCAGCACTTCTCCTGGACTAATACTTGACCGCTGGCCCTAAACCATTCCCAGAGATGTGCAAAGCCCTCTAAATGCTTTGCCTGCTTTGTATTGCTGTTATGTGAAGACCCTGCTAAAGCCAAGCTGGCTGGCCTTCCCTTAGCAAACTAGTGCACCTCTTCAAAAAGCAACTAGCTCAGTTCTCCCTACTCAACAGTGATAAAACTGCATCAGGAAAGGCCAATGACATGGAAGAGGCAAGGAACAATAAACATGAGGGAGAACCCAACCATTCCATACGTAATGTAGCGATAGGGAAGCTCAACTTCCATGCGCTGCCTGGCTTTCCGTATGTCGTCGTGTGGGATGCGGAAGATTTTGCACGCCAGAGGAATCGTGGCTTTTTTCATGGTGACCTTGGTTAACAACAGAACGATGACTCCAATCAACAACCGCAATATGGCTTTTCCAAACACAGTCACAGTGAGGGAGGACAGAGACAAAGGCAGGGTGTGGAGGGGAGGATCCAGCTGCAGACCCATGATGTAGTTGACGTGAGAGCCACAGGCCACACCGGCACCACAGCCCAAGATCTGAGCTGTGTCTCCTCGTGACGTGCTCCACGTGTCCAGGGTGAATGAGAAGATGCCCAGGGCCAAATGAAGACTAATGATAATCAACGGTGCATATTTGTAAGTTAAGTTGAAGTTATCGATCAGGTCCACTACTGGATGGAAGACAACCAGGATAAGAATAGCATACAGAAATCCAGCAATAACATCCTGTTGAAGAGAAAGATATGATTTCAGTGTAATAACTATTTTTAAAAAAACCCCTCAAGTTACATTAGCAAGAATACAGGCCTAGTTGCTGTATTGTTTAAAGGAACTTGTGGATTCCCATCTTCTCCCTTTTACAAGATTAAATCCTTTTCACGTTACACGTAAGGTGAAGAGTTGCATTTGATCACCTGGATCCTGACCAGATCATGAATGAAGTTATAATCAAAGGATCCTTCATCAAGGTTGCAAGTCTGGACTTTTCAGTAAGGCCTGTTTTGACAGGCCAAGAAGTGATGGTTTTAAACAAAAAAAGGGGAGATTCAGACTAGATATAAGGAAGACTTTTTTTCAGTGAGGGTGATGAGGCACTGGCAAAGGTTGTCCAGAGAGGTGGTGGATGCTCTGTCTCTGGAAAGATTCAAGGTCAGGTTGGTCGAGGCTTTGAGCAACCTGTTCTAGTTGAAGATGTCCCTGCTCATTGCAGGGGGCTTGGACGAGATGACCTTTAAAGGTCTCTTCCAACCCAAAACCATTCTGTGATTCTTCTATGATTCTATTTGCTGGCAACATTGGTCCCTGTCCAGGGCCAGGGCATTCCAACCTGCAGTCAGCACAAATCCAGCCCAGCTAAGTATGTTCTGCCAACTTAAGTTTGCTGAAACAGCTCAACAGAGGCTCTGAGGGCCTGCGTGCCAGCACATGGGCTCACTGGCAGCAGCAGAAGCTGGTACAGAAGTTGAGGCACTAGCGCAGCTTCAACTTTCCACACCAGCATCAGAACTAACAATGCTGGAAGAATGAAAACTGTTTCCAAATATTAAAAGAGAGGAAGAGATAACCTCTGTGGCTTCGTAACTGATTTTCAGTTTTACTATTGTTTTTAAAGGTCTTTCTCAATGTAAAGGTTACTCAGTTATTTTCTACTTAAGCATTAAATTTCAGTTACTGTTGATTAATCACTCAGTTGCATGGAATTACCTGCAACTTTTGTCACCTTTAGCTGTAAAGGAAGAATTTGTGAAATCCAAGCACTACGAAGTGGCCTGCCTTCATTTTCATGCTAATCAACTCTTCCATGAGCCAGGAGGCGGGGCTTTGATCAGCAGGGTTTGTATTGCTCCAGCTTCAATGAATCATTTTTATTTGCTTCCACTAATTGAATGCTTGATAAAAGCTCTAATAAAATTGACTGATATAAACGTCAGACTTGCTCATTTCAGCAGCAACAAGAACTTTCTGCTCTATTTGCCACCTATTCCCCCCAAACTTAGGCACCATGGTGGATGTATATTTCAGGCAACACATGGTGAGCTGTATTCCCTCTAACACTGCAGAGGATTCAGTGAAAGTGCTAAATAGCCCAGTCTGCTCACTATTTGTTGCCTGACTTTGTTCTAAGATATTTTGTGCCAGCTGAACTATCAGTCCATCACATCATCCTTGACATAAGTGGTTTTAGGTTGGGAAGCCTCCTAACTAATAATGCAAAAATGTCATTTCGTTTTCCTGAACTGCCTTATTTTCACATGCTCCTTTTACACTGTGTTCAGCTAGAAGCTTTTCTACTCCTCCCCAGGCTTATCCTGTTCTCTCTGTTAGCTTTTCCTCTAGTACATGATACTCAAAAACAACTTTAGTCCTCCTCATTAGTGGTCTTGCATTTGTAGTGTTTTTGTTTCCTCATTTTTACATTGCACACACTTATGTTTCAGTCTGGGAGGTTTTAATCCTGTTTAATAAATGAGTTTGTTTTTCATATGACAACTTTATTATTTGGTTTTAGAAACTCTGGTAAGTGAAACGCTAGCATGTAGTGAGGCACTCCAAAATGCACATGCTTTGAGCAGCTAATGTGAACTTTAACAGCCACTTTTTCATTCTGCAAAATGGTTTCTACTCTGTAGAGGAAAATTTAGTCTACACTTTAGAGCAGGCATCAATTTCTGCACTTAAAATGACATTAAGCCCTTGTTAAGTTTCAACTGTGGACTGAGTTTATAAAAGACCAAGTATAAGTTAAGTGTGACAGCCACTTTTAGCTATTTTGTCAATTTCACATTTTAAAAAGTACATCTATATATATATAATGATTGCACTGTAAAGCCTTCAATGTGATGGAAGTTTATAAAATCAGAACAGGATTAAAATAGAAGTTTCGTAGTAGATGAGATGATTTTCTTACCAAAATTGAATGCATTCCCATATATATTCGACTACAGCAAACCAAAGAACACCAGCAGAACGCCAGGATCAGTCCAAACATAAGGGGATACTGTTAGGGAAGAAAAATGCAGAAACTGTATTAGAATTTGGAAAAAATAAATTTTAAAAAAATCAGCCTATGAGCAATCTATAATTAATTTCAATTAATGCCACTTATGCTTACCCTTTTCTTTATTCTAGCCTCCACAGGTCTACCAGAGCACCTTTTCATAAAGTCATTGCTAAGTCAAACTTTCAACTTTCCCCTGTCTTCTTTGCTTTTGGGATATTTAAATTTCAGTGCTTTGGTCATACCTTTCCAAAGCAGTAAGAAATGTATTGGTCTCTGTAGCAGTTGTCTTGCCATGCTCTGATATCCCAAACTGGCTACGGGGGCAGAGACAAGTGTTTAAACTATGGAACAGTTTCACACTGGGTGAAGCAGCTACATCACATACTAATGTTGCCAGCAATTATCCAGACAAAATTCAGTGGCTTCACTTTTTTTTCCTGAAAATGAGGAACTCATAACAAAATTACAAATAAATTCAATTCCTTCCTCAATTCTTTGTTTTAGAGCTTCTGCAAACCCTGACTCAGTCTCTGGGCATCAGCATGAAACTCCTAAAACAGTAATCTTTTTTGTTCTTTCCAAACCCACATAAATTTCCTCCTACTTGCCACATTCGTTAAACAAAGATAATCAAATTATTATTTGCAATTATTTTCATCTTCTCAGATTTTTTTTTTTTATTAATAAGGACTGTTTACCAGGAAGAAATAAAATGCTTTGCTTTAATAAGTACATATCATGTAGAGAAACATAGTTTTGTAACTTTCTCTGGTTTTGGGTAAAACTGTGCTAATTCACATATTACAACACAGTAAGAAATGCTTTACCCACTATTGCAAAATGTTGTACAAGACAGAATACAGCTTCCTTTTTTGCCACTATTCTATAAAAGACACAGTAACAAGACAAAATGGCAAGTTTCCAAAATTGCTTTGCTTCCTACAGTAAACATTTTCAATATAAACAGGCAGTCTAGATGTACTCAAAACTAGGAATAAAATCTAAGAATTAGAGGCAGTTTTCTTGCGGTTTCCCTTGTTCCTTTTATAGGTAACTTGAAGGGTAGAATATCCAACAAATTAGAGAAAATCTCTTTAAAATTACTGGAGAAAGTCCTGTGTCCTCTGTAAAGGCCACTTAACAGATTATAAAGTTCCAAAATCAGTTTCTTAGTAAAAGGTTTGAGATAAGATTACCACTCTTCTGCATTTTTCTGACCTTCCCTGAATTCTCAACTCCAGGACCATTTTTGCATGACAAACCTAAAATAATGTTCTTAAACTAAGAGAAAATTAGGAAGCTTACATTTCACGTAAGAAGCAGATTTCACATTAAGATAAATTCTAAACACCCAGCTCATAGTTGTGCTCCATCTTGGCTAAACTCTAATTCCTGTAGCAACATTTGTCTTTGCTTCTACAACATTAATCTACAAACTGGATCTAAACTATGTACTTGTGACTCAATTCTGACTGGTACGATGAAGGAACAAACTCAGTTTCCTGCCTTTCAGAACTCTGCTAGCAACGGGCAACACAGCAGTAACTCTGTCACACTCGAGACATGGTTGCAGAGTTATCAGACACCAACGTTGCTACAGCGGCCACAAAAGCAACCCGGGTACGTTACAGGTGCAGCCACATCCTTCTTCCCCATTGTGCTTCTCCCTTTGCCACTGATCTCAGGGGAGAAGGAATGCTGTCTGCACCAGCCACACAACCTCCCCGCATGGTGCTGCTCCATTCTGCCTCCCGGAGGACTCCCTAAGCAGAAGTGCTGGATATGCACGGACAGCTGTGGCCTCTGAAGGAAAGAGGAGCTCAAAGTTTCAAATTGTTTGGCCATCACTTGATACCATATGGCCATCCTTGTCTCCTGACACGTATCTTTTGTGCTTTCAGAGCCCAATCAGGGGTAAGGCTCTTCTTTAATAAATAAAGACTCGTCCTGTTTCTGCAATAACTGACAGAAACAGAAGCTGGAGTTTTAGCAGGAAGTCCAATGAAGTGCCAGGCTCAGCAGGGCTCCAGCAGTTCATGGTACTGTGAGTAAGAGGTTGGTATAGCAGGAGGGAAAAGGTTAGAGCAGCAAAACAGCAAAATCCTGAGAACAAGGAGTATGAAGGAAATAGTTAGGTGAGGGGCCCTGATTGTAAACAGCAGGGAGATTAAATTCTGAAAATGAAAGAAGAAATGCGTGCTGTCAGGGAACTCTCAGGGGAGGGGTGTTTGAGGAAGAAAGAAACAGAAACTCCAGGTCTGAAGAATATTTTGGAAAGATTATATGGCTCTGTCATACCTCACTCTAATTCTGAATAAACACCCCTTAAACCATCTGATAACATGGGCTAGTTTAGTTCCCCTGTAGCAAAACACAGAAGAATAGTTTGGGTTGGAAGAAACATTTCAAGGCCATCTAGTCCAAGACCCCTGCAAGAAACAGGGACATCTTCAACTAGAACAGGTTGCTCAGAGCCCAGTTCAACCTGGCCTTGAATGTTTCCAGGGATGGGGCATCCACCTCCTCTCTGGGCAAACTGTGCCAGTGTTTCACCAGCAGAAGTAAAAAACTTCTTCCTTGTATCTAATCTGAATTAAGCCTTCTTCAGTTTAGAACCATCACCCCTTGTCCTATCACAAAAGGCCTACAGAAGTTGGCTCCCATCTTTCTTACAGGCACCCTTTAAGTACTGATCACAAATTAAGCACCACACCCTGCCTCTTCCTCAGCCTGTTTTCACTCATACCTTTTAAAAGGAGCCACTGGGTTCAAGAATTCCCAGAACACCAAACTGGTAGTACCTGCTTAAAATCTGCCCTGAGGTGGTAAGACAAGCATATGTCTGGTCCTCACACGAAGGGATAAGTACACAAGGTGACTGAAGGAGAATATTAGCACTCCCACACACCTTTGAGCTCAGCAGCATGCCGAGTCATACCACCAACAGGGGACATCACCTGGATCCTTGTCAAAAAAGCTGATGCCATAAACTTACTTCCAAATTGCTGTCTGCAATGCTGAGGTACGAGCAAGCCTTATAAAAATACTGTTTTATAATAATGGATTTCAAAAATCTTCTCTCCCAATCACAAATGAATATTCAAAGAAAGAAAAAAAAACCAGCTTGTACTAGGACTCCTACTTAAAACAAGCACATTTTATGAAAGCATAGTGTGAAAATTTGAATATAAACTTCTTCAAGTGATTATGGAAGAAATTCATATGTGCTTTTTTTTTTGCTATGTTGACTTGGGTCTCTACTTAAATGAGCGGTATTAAAGCAAGACAGCTGAATTGCAGCAGTTTCAGTCCCATGGTTCCTGGCACGCCAAATCAGACCTACAGAGGTACAAAGGACAAAACATCACAAGTTTACTTCTGCCCTCTTCCCCAGTTCACTGTTGGTTTTACTCATTTAGGCCTCAGAAGGCAGACTAGCATCACATGTCCTTTCAGATGAGGGCGTGGAAGGTTGTCAGAGATCACAGTTGCGAGAGGTAGACATAAAAACCAGGTTTCATTCTCTCAGCTTGCTCGTTTTGATAAAATAATTGATGAATCATCTTTCTTGACCACACTTAGTGTCACTTTCAGTCAGATATTCAGGAATAGCCTATTTTGGACACAAACATCTCAAACCCTGTCTCCATGCCCTCAATTAAGACCATATTATGTATATCATCACAAGCTAATTACACCTCCGTAGCCAGCATGTACCTCAACAATTCTGAGTATGGGGGTATTTTTTGAACTGCATACTGCTTTCATTTTTATAAATTAAAAAAAGCCCCAAACCAATAAGCATGTTATTTAAAAAATAATAAAAAATATTGATTTCCTAACTTTACATATTATGATAAAGCCAGGAATAAAGCTGATTGAATAAACTATTCATCGTGTCTCAGACCTCAATTTTGTTCCCATATCCAGAATCTTTTTTAAATAGAAGAAATTAAGTTAAATTCATATTTGGCAAACAGTAGTAAAACTACTGTCAGTAAGTCTTTGAGAATTTTATGCCCAATGTTTTTCACAGAAAACTCACATCCAATAGAAAATTCCACTACATCCTCCAAAACAGGCTTGCAGGCTTCTGACTGGATCACACACAAAACCCTTCCCTATCCTCCTCCCTCTCCTTGATCTTTTTGCCAAGAGTCTTAATAACATAACCATTGTTTTAAAATGCTCATAAGGAAACAATCTGTCCTAAAAGCTTTGACCTAGGTCAGAAAATTCCTTCTTTCATAAGGGAACATTATTAAAAGATTCCCTAAATGCTCATTTCTTTACTTTTTTAAAGCACATTCTACACTGGAGAAGTCTCCAGCACCCACAAAGGGTTCCATAGTAACTTTCTAACATTCTCTGTGTTCTACAGTATTATACAGTGATCTTTAATGATATCATAACTCAGAAGTTCAGCTTGAGTTTGAGGCAATTATTTTGGGCCAGAGTTCACTGAAAGAATCCAAGCAGCACTTGCAGCACCAGGCTTTCAATAAGGTATTTGGGCCATGCATTGGCAATAGTCATATGAAAAGCTATAATCAATGTTTATGGGAATGACTCCAAGACCCTGCTTGGACAGATGTGTTCAAACTGCACAGCATAAAAATGATTTTGCGAAGGATGCAGAATAAAAGGCAGAGGAGGACTGTTAGAAAAGAAAGACCATTACACAGTCATTTTAGGAAAAATAAACAGACAAAAACCTTCTTCTTTCAAAATGGGCCAAGTGGTAAATACCATGGGTCAAGCTACATTTATCAAATATTTCCTTCTCTTTCTTGCACTGACCAACATTAATATCAAGAGGCATGAAGACCTCAGTGTTACATGTCACTACAAGAACATCTTTTTAAAATTCCAAGATAAAGTTTTAAATGCCAGTTAAGGCAGGAAGTTAAAATATTCGATTTTCTGCTACACCTAATCCGCAAAGAAATTAAGGAGGAACAATAGGAATTAGCGTGTTACTTCTTTTCATTGCAGTCATTAAAATAATAATCCCTCTCTGAACACAGCTAGCAAGAGTCATTTACTTATGGCTTGCTCTGTTTATGCTCCAGCACCTAAAACTATGTTTTTTTTCTGCAAAATAGTGTTTTCTCAGTTCAATCAACACACCCTATTTGAAAGAACAAGGAGTGCTTTACAAGTGTACAATGCACCAAGCAAAAAGAAACTGCTTGAGAAGTATTTCCTTTGAATACTTTTTCATCAAAAACTCTCTATCCAACCTTACAGCACTTGTTTTTACATATTTTCTGCCAAGATCCTTTACATTAATTAAAGATTTGCTTAGGCAAAACTGAAATATATATTTAATGCCAATCAACAGTTTAATATGTTCCTCTTGCAGAGATTCCCTAGTGACATTTGTCAGAACTGGCTGTGCTCTTTTCAAACTTTTAAAAACACCTGCATCAAACAGTCCACACAACTTTTTCTAGCTTCCTTTACAAACTACAGGCATTAATATGGCCCACAGAAGAAGACCTTACATCCCAACCACACAAGACAAGGCCAGTGCTGACCCTCCAAATTCCCATCTCTCTCTCAAATATTCATCATCATGTGAGTAATTCTGTGTTTTCAGATCATCCCTTCAGCTATGCTTCCCATGTCAGAAGAGTTTCTGTTTGACTGTTTAAGAAACATGTACAAGAAGGCTAATTAGACAAGCATGCATCTCTTTACCAAAGTTTTTTCTGAACATTTTAGTATTTTAGCCAAAGGTCTATTTGGGCTTCTCTGAGAGCTGATGTGTCTCTTTCTGAAAGGAGACTACACTTGCTCCTGCACACAGATTTTGTATGCAAGAGATGGTTTCCTATGCGCAGCTTCCAGTTTATCACCACATCAATCATACTGATAATGCAAGCCTTTCAACAAGGACAGACAGTTAAAGCTGGGATTTGCCCCTTCCTGCAAAATTCTCACTACAGCACTGTTGTGATTAGGCTATTTATGCATCCCCAATAACTAATTATTCCCTATTTCCAGTGGGGATCAGAGAGTTTAGTCTTTTGCAATGGAAGAGCAGGCAGACAATTCTAGAGGTAATATTCAGTAGTGGTCAATCAGAATCCCAGAGCAATGCAGATCTCCCTGAGATCCCAATACAGATCCTGTCAAACCATCTCATTTAATTATATTCACCAGCCTTGGCTGATAAAAGTCATAGTGCAGATGAAAGATTTCTGGAAGGGAGTTTCACGTGGTTCCACATAAGAGTCTTACACAACCAGTACCACAGAGAGTCAAAAGAGCACTGAGTAAATGAAAACTGTAAATGAAAAATACATCAGAGAGGCCATTGGAGAATAGTTGCATCTACTGCGGGTTTAGCAGTGGTGTTTATCCAGGTCACCATCAGCATCAGGGGGGTGGAAAGCCACTCACTGATGACAGGCTTTACATATCAAACATTGACAGACACATACACAGGGAGGACAATGCTGTCACATTTAGCACCACAAGCTGCTTCAGAAGGTAAATCTGCATTGGTTAATATAGTTAAAGGCCTGCTACTCATCAACCCAGGCTCTGGGCTCCTGCTGAAATTAACCAAATGAAGTTTGCTCAGTGACTACAGTGAGAGTCAGCAGTTCCTCACTGAGCTCATTAATGCAGAGCTCAGGAAGGAGTGCAAACCCATCATTTCCTAATCCAGACAGCTACTGCTAGAGCCAGGCTGCATCCTGGAGGAACGCTGGGAGAGCAATGTATTTTCTGTATCCCTGGCCGATATTTCTTTTTTCTCCTCAAAATAAGCTGGCAGCGTCATGACACATTCAGGCATCATCCCAACTCAAGTACCATTTCTCCTAAAATATGTCTTGATATCTGTTTGAAATTGGCAATTCAATGTAATCAAACAAAACATAAAAAATGCTTTTTCCAGTAGTCTCAGCTTGAGCCTTTGGAGATTTTGCAGATAATTAGCAGTTCACATTATCTCTTCCTCCCCATTTGAGACATGATATAAGCCAGCCTGGCTCAAACTGTCACTACTTCAAAGAAAGAAAGTTTTACCCAGTTTGATAAAGGTTACTTTTTCCTACATTGTATCAAGATCTATAGCCTCTATAGTTAGAGAGGATATACATCTATAAGTGTTAGCCCTCCTCTTTCAGGATATCAGAGCTTCAAAGATGGGGAAAAAGAGATGGGGAAAAAAACCCCAACATTTATAGCAGTCACAAATTCACATGAGTCTTTGGCATGAGCTTTATATTTCAAGGTTACTCAAGTGTCTTTGAAATAAATGGTTCTCCCTGCAGAAATGTAACATTAAATAAATAAATATATATTAATTATGCAAGTAGAATCAGAGGTTTCAGGCAAGCTCTCATAATACTAGAAGAAACTGAAAAATTTGGATACAATGGACAGAACAGTTAGCTATTATGAAAGTTATTTTAATATGTAACTTGCTTCTGTCTGAAAGACAGTTTCATTGAATATTCCCTACGTCCAAAATCTCTAATTGTGATAATTTGCCAAAACCATGTTTAAAATACATTATCTCTGAAAATATTTTTCTTGAATAATTGCATTTATAGAAACTATTTTAGGTTTACAGTATATATATTTTAATACATTCAAAAATCCATCTGAATGCTGTATGAAAAGAAAATAATTGTAACAGGATTCCTTAAAAACACTGAAAAATTGAAAAGCACAAACTCAACAGGTTAAGAAAAAGCTCTACTGCAATCAAAATACATTTTTTTTTAAAATGGGTAATCTGGACCACACCTAGAAAAATAGGAATAGATTTTCTCTGTTCTCTATGTTCTTCAAGAAAAAGACTCAAATAGATTGTCCTTGAGAACTATCACACAATAGTAGGAAGTCATAGATCACTGAAAGCAAACTGCAAATAAGCTACACAAGAGGGAGATTCCCTCCTCACTGGTATAACATCTTTTAGAGCAACAGCAGTTTTGTTTGGTTTGAACTTCAAAGTGACAAAGTTACCTGTATTCCAGATCAAAAGTCCCTGTAGAGAGTTACACCTGTACCTGCTAAAATTCATATTCAGCCTCGTTCCACTATGATTTGCTGAAGCAACAGTCCAAAGATGTGGACACATCATGATCAGGGTCTGTGTAAGACTTCTTTATACTAACTATACACAGAAAGACTGTACCCAAACATTTGCCTACGAGTTTAAATCTAGCCATCTGCATCTACTGATAAATTCATAGAATGTATTAAAGATCAGATTACAAACTCCTTTATAATTAATAGCTTTCCAAGAAGTTCTGAGGTCAGTCTTTTTTAACAGCATTTCCAGAAAAACACCACTCTCCATGACAAAAAGATGTCATGTAGATTCTACTCCCTTTTAACAGAAGCAAAACATGGAGAACAGAAGTGTCAGATGAAAGGTTAACTCTAGAGGTGAATCAAAAGACTGTTGACATGCCATTGGTTAATTATCGATTAATTTTTGGAAATAATTTAAAAATGAGAAGGGATTTTTTTTTACATGAGTATTTTGAAATTACAGAAATTGGTTTCAGAGGGGTCTTTTATTAATACGCATTTTATAAGAAAAAGGAATTAAAATCAAGATTCAAAAACACTTTGCTTCTTCATTTCTTAAGCATGGTTCTACATGAATAACAAGGCTGAATATTTATGATCTCTTATGCATTCATGATAAATATGCTTGGTCAATTAGCACAGTGTTTCAGACTGATGTTGCATGGTTGACAAAGCACGGATCGAACTCAGTTCATTGGAAAAACACCATTTCACACATTGTTTGCTGGTTCTATAAAAGCAATCGAGACAGGTTCTCCTTTGCACACATGACATCAGTCTGTGCAAAGCTGATGGACTGGTACTGCTAAATGAGCTTTCCCACATGCAAAGAAGTACAAATCCAGTTTGTTCTTCCAACTGACATCAGCCCTACAGATTTAACAAGCAATAATAAAATATACAAATTTTGGTCATTAATAAAAACAACTTTGAGATTAAGCATCTCAGTGGCAAAATTTCAAATATCTATTTCAAACATCCACAGAACATGACATTTTTATGACATTTATATATATATATGAATCCCCAATAGCTTCCTTTTGGGCACATGCTATCACCTTGCAGAAACAGATACATAATCTTTGGTTGGAGAGGCCAAACACAATCTCTAACATTTAACTACCTCATTCCTTTCAGTCACCCATTCTAGACGCCGTGATAGAGGCACAAAGTATCAGGCAGTGCCAGCAGAGGACTGGTGACTGTTACCAGTAACTGGGAAGACAAGAGTTAAGCTCCTGCACAAAGCTTAGAATCAGTTAGTTCACTCTATCCACATGACTTATACCCATGTTAAACCAGGGAGGTATTACAGTAAGGATTAGTAAACATTAACAACTTAAGAGTCGAATTACCACCTAACTTCTTAAACATGACACATCAAAACGCTACACTGGACATTTATCTGGGAAAGCCTTCTCCTTCAGTTACTACTGAAACTGGTGCAGTGATTTAGAGAGTTGGATACGCGATGTGCTTTCTTTGGAGTTGCTGCTGCTGCCATACTTCCAGCAGCCAGCGCCAAAGCACATGCCACTGCTTGCGTAAACCAGATGATCAACAGTGTTATTTTAACTTATCTATTGACCCCAAGTGCAATAGCCAGATTTTAGAGATTCTGCTGAATGAAGGTGCTGAAAATATCAGAGATTATCAGTTCCTGCTAATTATGAAAACATTGATAGTTGTAAAACCTCCTGAAAGCACAAACACCAGAAACAATCATTTCCAGCTTGTGGTTAATGAAAACAAAATCGTTAAAGAAAAGGGCAAAACTACAATTCACTGACGCTACCAAGTGACTCGAAGCAAAGAAGGATGAACAAGAAGCCCTTTAAGTTACTGGCTCTCCACCAAATTCTCACTCTGTAAAACCAAATGCCTGTAAAAACACTGGATGCTTATCCAAACTTTGCGCAAAGGGACAAGTTTAAAAAAAAAACCTCACAGGAACAAAACGCAGATTGTTACCGCAAACTTTTCATGAGTGCTAAACTAATCCCCAAAGCCAGCACAACTTCCATTCACAAGACAGAATTACTGTAACACTTCTCGTTACCTGCCTGAGGACTCGCTTAAATCACAGAAAAAAAAAAAATTTAAAAAAAAATTTTAAAAAATAAAGGAGGAGAGGGAGGCAAGCAAAAAAGGTACGAGTCTCACATTTTCCCAAGCAAACTCAGCCACCTCGCCCTCCTGAACAGAAATCAAGTCTGCCACATCCGTACACCCCGGGGCTGGAAAGCGCACGGATAAGGACACGGAGGTGTGAGTATTACCTGCCAGCGGCCGTAGCTGAGCAGCAGGAGCGCGAGGGGGATGGCGGTGCCCGACATGGCGTGGGTGGAGGGCATGCTGTACTCGGAGTTGTAGAAGACCTCCAGCTTCACCACGGGCGGCGAGGCAGGACGCGGCCAGCGGATCACATCCTTGGTGCACTGCCCCAGGTACATCACCCACACCCAGATGATGATGAGCCTCCGGCCCAGCCAGGCGTCCACATTCCAGATGCAGAAGGGGAAAAAGAGGATGTAGAAGAGCTCGTTGCCCAGCTCCGTGCCCAGGCTGAACATATAGTAGAGGAAGCGGCTGCGAGTGGCGAACTCCTGGCTGCCGTCCTCCTCCTCCGTCAGCGAGTTTCGGCGCGGCCTCCTCCTCCAGCGCCGCGGGGTTCCCGCCGCGCCGGGCACGGCCCCGTTCCCGGTGGGATGCG
>VZRL01002501.1:791833-825223 GCA_013397895.1 Origma solitaria | reverse complement strand
GCCCGCGCCAGCCCCGCCCCGCGCGCCTGCGCGCAGCCCCCACCCCGCGGGAAACGACCATCGCGGCGCGGATTGGCCGCGGCTTTCCCTCGGTCCCGCCCCCACGGGCGGAGCAGCCAATCGGAGCGAGGCGCTGCGCGAGGCGGCGCGCGGCCTGAGGGGGCCTCGAGCGTGAGGGGCAGAGGCGGCGGATGGCGCCTCGGGGATAGTCTGTGGTGCCCAGGCGCCTCCTTCTCCTTCGTTATAGAATCACAGAATCAACTGGGTTGGAAGAGACCTCTGAGATCATCGATTCCAGCCTATGACCGATCACCGCCTTGTCCACCAGACCGTGGCACTGATTGCGCCGTCCAGTCTTTCCTTAAACTCCGCCGGGGACGGTGACTCCACCAGCATCTTGGGCAGCCCATTCCAATGTCTAATCACCCTTTCTGTGAAGAAATTTTCCCTAGTGTCCAACCTAAACCTCCCGTGGCGCTGCTTTAGATTTCTCGGAGCCTTAATCTGGGGGTGTAAACATGTGAGAGAAAGCTGAGGCTGCGAGTGGCCATAGCCCCGGCGGTCAGGCCGGTTCAGCGGTGGAGGCCCTCAGTGACCCATAGGGCCGCAGAGCCGCTCAGGGAGTGTCCGCAATGCCTGGGGCAAAGGAGTCCTGCCTTATCCCGTCTCCATACTCAGGAGGAGATTGCACACATCTTCCTGAGTGTGTGTGTGCGGGGCTGGAAGTTCAGCAGGACCAGGACATTTGGGAACGGTTGGGGTTTCCATCCTGGAAGTGCCGAGAGAAATGTAAGCTCTGGTCACCTCTCTGATGCTTCCGCCTGTCCAACAGATGCTGCTCCAGTGTATTTGTATCTTGCCTTAAAATTAGGAGGTTAAACAAGTGATAAAGTGTTATTTTGTGCCATTTTTTAAAAGGGTGAGCAATATGACCCGAGTAACTGGTTAGTTTAATAATTATCCTAACCAAAATAGAAAATCTGGTCTGGCATTCAAATAATAAGGAGTTGAAACAAAGGAATATGATGCAGATCTACAGTGTTAAAGTTCAAATAGCTATCAATACTGTTTTGAGGAGACACTTGACTTGGTGCTGCATGATAATCTCATTATGCAGTGCCAACAAACCATGGAAAATTCCAAAAATGGAATTTGCTGCCATATCTCATGAAGAAATCTGTATGGCAACTTATTTGAAAGAGAAGGTGTCTAAAAAGGTCCCAGTGTCAGGTTCCATTTTTAGCAGTGACCTGGAAGCAGATCTAAACCTGCTGCTGCGAAAAATTCAACTCCAGGATTAATGGAATTGTAAATAATGATGAGGATGGGGCACTGATCAGAACAGTTGGTACAAGCAGCCTGCTCAAACCTAGTGAATTTTGATTCATCAAAATATATAGCTGTCTATCTGAAGACCCAAGTGTGGAGACTATAATTGTAGAATAGAAAACTCTGAACGTAATGACTTTGAGAAGGATTTAAGGGTCAGATAAGTAAGCAATCAGATAAGGGCTCTCCTGTATGCTGCTGTGGCAGAAAAGGATTAATCAATGTATAAACAAAGGAATTATAAAATGTTTGTTTTACCTCTCATGTTTGACCTTGAAAATATCACCACAGGGTAGTGCATACAGCGCTGCTTTTCAGATTTTAAGAAGCACATTGAAAAGTAAGAGGGAGCAAAAGAATGAAGCAAAATGTTCTGTTGGTTGGAGAAAATGCCTTATACTGGGATGTTTTAAGAGCTCAGGCTGTTAAAGTTATCTGGAAGAGAATTGGGAGGTGACTTGATTGTAGTGTATAGGAACATTCCTGAGGGGAAATGCAGGATATTAAAGGGTTCTTTAATCTATTGAAGAAAGGCATAATAAGAAGTCATGGCCAGAGGCAAAAGCCAGACAAATTCAAATAAGGAAAAAGACACACATTTTTCCATGGTTAACCACCAGAATACATTCCCAAGAGAAGCTGAGGATTTGCCATCATTTCATGTCTTCTGTTGAAGATTAGATGTATTTCTGAAAATTATATTTTAGCTGAGCAGAAGGTATGCTTTATTTTATCGATGAATGCAGGTTGAAATCTGATGGCCCATAATAAGCACAGCATCAAATTGATCTACTGGGACTGTGATGTTTTAAATTCTAAGTGCCAGAAGCAGACATTTTGTTTATAACCATGAGCATTAGAATCAATTATTTTCTGCCTTGAAATACCTATACACCATAAAAATGCTGATCTGAATTAAGCTTTTGGCTGCAGAGTATACTTACTAAGAAAATACCTAAAGGTTTTGACTTTTTCCTTCCTAAATTTACATTCTTGGGAGCATTTCTTTGCATTTTTGTTTAAATTTCTGAAAACAAGAAGTTTCTTTAGAAGAAAATTCATTTGGTGCATTCTGGTTCTCTTGGCCTTGAGGCACTTTTACATATTTGATGTTCATGTCGTGAAATATTTCTTGTGGGATTATTATGCAGAGTGTCCAGGTAACATCAGCAAATGAATCCTGATAGGTTTCCTATATTGTACATTATGTATATTTGTATGTGACATATGTTTTCATCATACAGTCTTAACCTGACTTGAGGCATTATAATATAAACAATTATATTACCAATGGAGTAACTGCTGTTACCGAAAGAGGGATGAATGAACTATAAATAAGATTTCAGATCAGCAGCTTGGCAGAGAAACATGAAAAAATCCGCCCCCAAAATGGTACATGATCAATTTTTCTGTCTTGAGACTGGAAGGTGTGCTGTCATTTCTCTGCCTTCTGAGAAATGCTAATCCTGCAAGATGCATGTGCCTCCTACTTTACATGCTTCCCTGGCTCTTGGGCAGAAAATGCAAAGACAGGAGCTGAAAAACAAGCTGCTGCCTCGTTTGTCAATTTTCCCAGAGTCAAGCCACAAACAATCTCCCCTTAAACACAGAACAAACTGAAATTTGTTAATTAACCAGATGACGAATTCTGGAATGAGATCTGAATAACTGTACAAGGGGAAAAAAATCAGTGATTACAAAGCGAGACTTGTCTTTATGGTATGTGCTTGGTAACTTAAAAAAGCAGAATCTGTTTGTGTGTGTGGCTGAAACTTATTTACTTTGACTTTGAACTGTTAGTGTGAAAATGACATGACACTGATACTGAAGTAGCTTTTAAATTACCTTTGTGCATTTTAAGGCAAGTAACTGCAGTGGGCACTCCAAGAGGGGTGTGGGGTGCGACCAAACACTGAACTTGGACAGAAAATGTGTTTCTTTGTAGTGTCTGCAGAAGATGGCCCCAAGGCTGTTCTGGATACATTTCAGCTCAGCACACAAGGGCTGCCTGAGCCTGACATGCATTTGCAAGGATGCCTGGCAAAGCAGTGCACTCACAGCCATGTTCTCCAGGCTGTCAATATTTGACAAGACAGCTGTGGGAATCGATGGCAAATGAGGTGCAGAACACACCACACTTACAGCTGCTGCTGTCACGGCCCTGCCCCAGTGACAGGAGCAACACCAGGAGTTCCTTTTTGAAGCAGAACATCTTGCTTGGCATCCACTTGGATGAGCTCTGGTATTTGACGTACCAGTTCTGCCTTGTAAAGCTTTTCACAATTGCAGACCAGTTTATCCCAGTCAGCAGAAGCCAGTTGTTTCTCTGTCCTTATAAAACTGAAGGAGCAGGTGTCAGGACATTCTCCAGGATTGTGGGATTGTTTTCTGTCACCACCAGAAATAGCTTGAACCCAGTAATCTTTTTGTGCCAAAGACATGTAGGATAGCGTTTTGTCAAGAGAATTAAGATTATTTCCCAGCTCAACAAAGGAGGGAAAGGAGTATCTGTAGAGGTCTGAAGGACTGCTTTCCTGTTGAAATAATTACTCTAATGCTGCTACAGTTGTGTTATATTATTAATGATGTTAAAGTGCCTAGAGTCAGAGGAAAGCTTCATTTTAGATGATTTTTGAATGTCAGTGAATAAAATGTGCTAACCATATCAGATTTATTATTAATTATTAAAGAAATTGGTGAGTTGAGAGCCCAGATTTGAGAAGGCAAGAATGTATTTATTCTAAGGTTTATTATAAGTCTTGAAAAATACATGAGAGAATAAGGAAGAATGGATTTTATTTCTAATTAATGCTTATTGCTCTAAGCAAAAAAAAGAAAAGGGAAAAAAAAGCCTGAGAATGTTTTAATTTGTTCTTGAGTATGAGCTGTTGCAATAGCTCAGTGAAGGAGATGGACAAGTGCTAATGTACCACTACAGGAGCAGGGGAAAGAACAGACTGAAGGGTTTTCAGCTCACTTAGGCTGTACTCATTGCAGAGTCCTGCACAGTACTTTCTTAGTAAGCAATTTAAGGCATTAAAATATTGCTTATCTCTGTAAAAGTTACTGATCATGAATCCCAGTGATGGCTTTTTCAGTTGAACTTCCAGGAATTTATCTGTCTTTAGTAAAAATGTATGTAATGAGCCTATGTAGCACTTCTCTTAGGTAAGGTGTAACAACTATGACATTCTGCATGGGAAAAAAACCCTCAGTAGTTTGGAAAGAGTAAGACTTGCTTCTTGGTTTATTTTTTGGTTGGTTTTCTAATTGCTATGCTAAAAAACTTTACCATTGCAATAAAAAATTAGTTCGATGACTTGCTGCAATCCCCTGATTTCAATTTAGCCTGGTTATGTGTGCGTTTATTTCTGCAGGATACTGCTCAAAGTTCTGTGTGCGAGAGAGCCTTTTGTTGTTATTGTTGTTGTTGATTTTATAACACTTTGCCTGTATTATTTACTTTGTTAATCTCTTAAATTGTGCATACACAGTGCTGTGGCATTTGGGTACGATCGGGAAAGGTCACTGGGTACCTCAGAAATCTGATCCTTTGGCAGACTGGATAAATGGAAAGATGAAGGCCCAAATAATATTACCTTAGCAACAGAACCATGATCAACAAAAGCAGAAAGCACAGACTTTGTTTAAATGATGGGTGCTTTGCTTCAGAGTTGCAGGCTTGGATTTTCCAGGGAATGGAATCAGCTGGCTTTGGTGTGTTGCTATTTTAGCCCAGGGTGGCACAGCAGCACATGCTCTCATGTCACAAGACATATTTCTTATTATACTGCTGCCTCATTTAGATGAGAGCCAAGTGTGCCCATCATTCTGGAGTCTGCCCGGCTGCTTGGGTTGGTTTTTTCTCTTTTTTTTCTCTACATTTCTGTATTGGCACATAATCTGGGAAAGGCACCGAATTTTAGTGGCTAGGTGATTGTATGCAGATGCCAGGTGTGCAATGCTGTGATTCGTTACAGCAAATAAGAATAAAAAAGTTGAAAATAAGTAATACAAGACACTGCAGTGATGGGGTCATCTCTGTAAAGTTGTTTTAGGAATGCAGTTATTATAGTCCTTTCATTCTTCTGTGAGCTTAAATCCATGTATTTAACCCTGTCACATGCCATCTCAAACACAATTCTGATAAGGTGGCATTATTTTAGGAGTGTTTCTATTGTGTTAAAAATGAGATTATTCCCTTTTCAACATTGTCTTAAAATACACTTATCTTAGTGTCTTACAGTTGTTAATTGGCAACTCATCAGAACAACTCTATGAGGGAGTGGAACATGTGATTACCACCCCCTTAATTTTACTACTGGGAAAGAGATACTGATTTGGTAACAGTTTCATTATACTTCCATTTCTTCCATTTTCCCATGTTCCTGTCATTTTAATTTTTTAATTCAGTGATCTGCTGACTGTGTGGTGGGAAAATGGAGATTTTTTTCCCCTGTGGTTTCTCAAAGCGACTTACAAATCCTAAAGCAACAATAAACCCTTGGTCTTTTTGCCTCTTCAGCCCAGGATTTGGAATTGAAATTAATTAAATTTGGGAAGGTGGGGTAGGCATTGGTTGCTTTGTAGGTGGGCAGAGTATATTGGCTCTTTTTCAGAAACTTCAAATAAAAAAAAAAAAAGAGAGGATGAGGTTTAGATTCCTGCTTTTCCTTAAGTTTGAGCTAATAATACCTAGTTGTGGGTAATAATACTTAGTTTTGGGTGTGCAACTCTCATTTCTGGAAGTTGTTTCTTCACTCTGGCTACCAGGGATTAAATAGTAGGATTGCTTGTTTTCACTCAGAGTAACTGACTGTGCTTTCATTCCCATGCCTTCCTTTATTATCCACAGCATTTTTTCTATGGAAGAGGCAAGCTGCTAACTTGTGCCTGCATGTGTTTGGGTGCCATCACTGTGTTAGTTTATAGCTCTGTTTTATTAGTACCAAGACAGCAGAGGAGGGGTGGAATTAAAAAACCCCAAACAACCAAAACGTGCGCACAGCCCTTCATCAACGTGGAGCCCAGAATTATAGGGTACCCTCTTCCACACATCATCTGCACTCTGGTGGTTATACCATACTTTCAGCCTTTTTATCCCTGTAATTTCTGCAGATCTCTTAGAAATACTTGTCCTTTAAGAAAGGAATAAATTGTCTCGTGCTGACTCGCATCAACTGCAATTATTGCACATTGGGCCGAATTTTGTGTGCAGGAGTGGCAGTTACATCCGTGTCTGAAAGCCAACTGTGCTGCAGGGGCAAACAGCTGCTGAGAACTCCTGGGAGCAGGAAGATTCTTGTTGGAGCATGCCGAGAGCAGCAGGGATCCCTCTCCTGGTTCCTCGGGAGCAGAACCCACTCACTGATGGGACAGTTCAAAGGCCTTGTCCTCAGTCCAAGGATGAAAACAAGCCTCTCCGTAGGGCATCCCAGAGTTGGGAAGGCACCCAGGAAGGTGATCACATCCTAGGAGTTACACCTTTGTGGAAAAAAACAACAAAAAAGCTCATTTTTAAGAGACTAGACCCATTCTGTTTCCTCAGTCTCATCAAAGGGATGCACACCACACCACAGGAATGGGAGGGAATTCATGGGAATCAACCTGAAGGGCAGGAGCAGAGAGTTCACCACGTGGCATCCTATGACATGAAAGGGAGGAACAGGTTCAAGTCTTCCCATCAGGCTCTAAAGTTCATGTGTAGGTAACTAGGCAAGGTATGTATGTGACAAATAAGGGAAGACGGATTTGATACGCTGAGAGAATCAGGATGCAAAGTGTAAGCCATACAGCTGATGGGAGTTTGCCTTTGCATGCACAGATGTGTGTTTTAGTCAGTTCTGGACTTCTTCGAAAATCTGAAATTGCCAAGATTATGAAATGGAGCAGATTCATGTTCAAGGGTGTGTCAAGTTACTCATCCCTTAAGTAGGAGGAGTGAAAGCTTCCTTAGGGTTTTTTCTGACAACATTTATTCATCTTCTATTCAAAGGGGGAAAAGAAGCCACAGTTTGGGAAATGTGTTCATAATTCATGGAATCATTCACTGGAAAATGCAGATAGCTTGACAGACAGACCAGGAAATCTACAGGCAGATGAGAGAGCTGTTTGGAGTTGGCTGATAACAAACCAAATGTGAGGATGGCTCTGAAACTCCATCCCACACCTCAGACAGGACTAAAAGGGAGATACCTTGGAGTCAGTGCAATACAGGATCTACTGATGGTAGTCAGTTGTGATTACTTTTATAAATAATTGGGTAGATGCCACTCTTTTACAGGATAGGATGCTCACTTTTGATATAAATGCCAAGTGATCAGCGCTCTTGCCAGGGAAAGACATTTCTAAGCCCTTTTAACAATGTGGTAGCCAATTCACTCTCATTATGGTCCTGTTTGTTGCAGGTGAATTGAGAACATCCACAACATTACCAAGAGTAATTTTTTTTCAATCTGCTGAAAATGCCACCAATCCACTTCCATCAGTCTTCCATCTCTGGAGTGTTACATACTCCCAGTCCTGGGGAGGTTCTCAGGAAGAGGCCACATGATGATACTCAGAACAACTTGCCTGCCGTACTGCTGCACCCTTTTTCAGGTAATGCAACCTGTGCATCCCAGGGCGATTCAGAACCTGTATGACGAGTATTGGGGATGTAGCCGGTGGTTCTGCCAGCTCTCGCTCTCAGGGTAACACTTGCTGCTCTCTTTAATTACACAGAAGGTGCTCAGAATTGTGTGTGTGTCTGTGATATTTCACAGAATCACAGAATAGCCTGAGTTGGAAGGGACTGACAAGAATCATCAAGGTCCAACACCTGGCCCTGCACAGGACACCCCACACCGTGTGCCCTAGAGTGCTGTCCAAACACTTCTTGAACTCCAACAGGTTTGGTGCTGTGACCATTTCTCTGTGGATCCTGAGCCATTTCCTCAAATGTAAATGAATCCTTAAAATATCATCATGAAGTAAGTAATTATGATGTTTGGGGTGGTGAGTTAAAATACATAGGGTTATGTGACTTGCCCATAAACATCCAAGTCATTCAATAAATGCACTGTCATGATGGATAGGTTCTACAATGTTTACTTTGGGCACCAGAAATGGGACTCAGGTGGATTCACCTGGCCAAGTTCAAGAAAACTACCTATATTCTAGATACCTATAGGAAAACTATCTTCTGCTGTGGCAGCTAGACCTAGAGGTATGTAAAAATTCCTACCACCTGCTCATTTGTCCTGGCAGTTCCCTAGGTTACTAAACTGGGCTGCCCATGACTGCACAGGTGTCAGTGACCAGTAGGACCAGGCTCTCGGCCTGATTTGGGAACAGCAAAGGAATATCTGTATTCCACCTGAATCCCTGCGGAAGCCCACTCTGCCATGCACACTCAGAGCCTTGTAGCACTGAGCCAGTACCATTCACAGAAAAACCACAGGCTTCTGTGGAAAGAGTGAGGGAAGAAAAGCAGCAGAGCTTCCTTCCCATAATATCTTAATAAATCTAGGGAATGTGAAATTTCAGTTCAGTCTCACCTTGGCCTGATGGGGTGCAGCTCCTGACTCAGAAGGCTGTGATAGCCACTAGGTTATGTCATAATCCAGGGCATTGCATTTTCCATCCCTCCTGAGTTAAAGTCCTCTGTCAGAGGAATAGAAAGAGATCTAGCAAGACAGTGCATGACAAGTAGTTCGGTGATTGGGATGTAGGATATCCACATTTGATGGAGCTCAACTGCTTTGGATGAGGAGGGAGCAGAGGCTCCTGATCAAGTGACCTGAATCCACAGGTACTGGGAGTTGCAACTGGAAGCCCCCGAAGTCTTGCCCTCAGGAGTTCAGTTAAATTAGTCATGCAACCAGGTCATGCAGCTGTGCATCTGGAGTCAGGATATGTAAATGGTAGAAACTGGCCAAGAACATGAGACTGCTGATTCACAGAGCTGTGGAGCAACCATGCTTGAAGCATAATTTTAGGGTGCAGCAGCTTCTGTGTTTGTTTGCCCATACATCTTCTGATACCACCCTCGTGATCTGCTATGGCTCCTGAAAGGCAACAAATAAAAGACGATGTATAGTAGGAGAAGCATTTTTTAAAGAAGCTGTTAATTTTAGAGGCAGTAGGAGACTGCATAACTTTTTGATCACTGTATTTTAGAAAGAAAAAAGTTTATAATATGATTGGAGGAATCTGCAATATAAGTTCATCAGTTAAGGACCTGAGCATTCTAAGGATTGTATAGTTCTGCACCTTTATTGTGCTAGAGACAACATACTGCTGGTGAAGTGGCTTTTCAAACCAGCTTAGCCAGACAACAAAAGAAGATAAAACTATTCATGAAGGGGCTGGAGTTGTCACACTTACTTTGCCTTAAAATTTGCAGGTTCTCTGGCTAATCAGATGGTTTTATCCTTATTTCTTGTAGGCTGGAAGTGCTCATTTTCTGGAATCTGATTTTGCCGTATGACTGTGTTCCCCTCAGTATAATGTATACATGTGCCCATACATATTTTTTAATATGCCTTTTTCTCATTAGCTCTGTCTGCTTCCTCCCCTGCATTTGTTTGGTTGATACTTCACCCACATGTGCAGTCAGGAGAACTCTTAAAAATCCCTTTGGCTTTGTGTACAAGTGTGTCTGGCAGAACTTCTGCAGCCACAAGCTGTACAAGCACCTCTGTCCTACTCCTTAATCCTACCAGCACCACTGGAGTGCTCACACTTCTGGTCATATGGTAGTACCAGTGTTGTGTTATTATAGTTCATATTTTTCTCAGCCTTTAAGTGCCAGCTGAAGAAAAGCACTGGCAAAGTCCTCATGACAATGCCAATAACAAGGACAAAACTGGATTTGTTATGGAAAAAAATAAATGCCAGACAGAATCACTCCCTTAGTAGAGTAATTTCTTTCTTGGATATGGTTTGTAAGTCCTACATAGGACAGGACTCTTCCTCATTTTTCCTTATGAACTTGGACTCCATTCAGAAACTGGAGACACAGGGTGACACAGTTGTTTGAGAACATGTCATCTGTCCTTGGATGAGTAGACAATAATTATCCAATATAATTTAGAAAACCAAATCATAAACAAAGCCTAAGTAAAGTTAACGCTTCCTAGATAAAATCACAGGTTTCTGCGTATTATCCAGTGCATAAATAGAGCTTACTCTTCTGTCCTAGAGAAATTTCCAGCCTCTGAGTCTGCAAGATCTGGCATTCATGCCAGTAGAAACGTATCCAAAGAATAATGGAGAGAACAAGGCAAACGTGGTGTAGCAATGACTAACAGACATATTTCAGGTGTAATAAGAACACCTTCTTTGCCTAACAAAATCACCACCCTCCAACAAAACCCTCACTAAAATGGGACCAGGACTTCTGTGTCCAGAAGGAAATCACATCTAAATTTTGCAAGAGATGTGCATCATCATCATCTTGCTGCTCTTGCATACCATGTCCAGTGAAATCCTGGCAAACAGAACTTCACTCAAGTGCCAGACTCTATTGTTTAACTATAGGACAACTGCCTGCAAGACTTAATGAAGACGTGGGTAGATTTTTTTTTGTGTGTAATTTAACAAGCTGTTTTCATTTTTGAAACAAGTGCTTGGAAAAGCCACGTCATACTCTTTTATTATGAGCTCAGTGTCTGTTGGGATGCTGTCTTTTAGCATCCCAGCACAGTGAGCAGAGCAGCCCTGGTGACACCAGCCAGAATCAGCTGCAGCCCAAAGATGGCTGTGCAAAGCCACAGCAGGGAGGAAGGGCAATGCTCAAGCCAGGAAGGCAAGTCAAGGAGGTCAAGGCAGGATCAGGCACAAGGCCAGGCAAATCCCAGCCTGGAGGAGACTTCTCACAGCTCTTTTCCTTGCAGTCTTGTGCAAGGTTACAGAGCTGGCCCTGAACATGGGCAGCAAACCCCTTGGAGTGGAGCTGAAGGGTGTGTTGGTGTTCAAATGCCCCTGACACTGTAAAAACTAAAATGCAGTTGTATTTGTTAGGGCATGCAAAATACTTGCCAGAAAACCTCAAACTAGCATAAATTACAAATCTGAAACTCAGATCAGATTCTCTGTAGGCCTGTCTAAGTTTTATGATCTGTCTCACTGAACCTAAGCCATGCCTTCAGCAAGTCTGGCTTGAGTTACACGTTTTGGCTTAAATGGTTTGAAACTTGAAGTTTAAAAGGTTTGTATAAATAGTCATTTATAGCCTTCTGGTTTCAGCAGCTTTTCTGGCCACATACAGTTACTAATATAACTGCTCTTTTCACACACAGGTGGAGGAGGCCTGTATGCGTGAACCTGGGTGGCACTTAAAGAAAGACCTTAGAAAATGCCACCTTTTACTTTAAGGGACTTTTCTTACAAGGCAGTCTGTGCAGGTTTCCAGCATGAGGTGATCTCCAAATTAAAGGCAGTCACACTGTTCTCCCCAGTGTGTAATTACAAAATAATACCTCATTGTAATACCCCACCATGAAATGTTTAATTTCCAGTAAAGGTACTGACCAGGGCTGTGATTCTGCAAGGGATTATCTGTATGCATCATGCTCACACATCCCTTTGAAGTCACAGGGAAGGCACTCAGTGCTGGAAGTTGAACATGTTTGAATCTTGACAAGGTCATAAAATGTTGGAAATTAGTTTTGAGAACCCTCTGGGCCTACTGCTAATAGAATTAAGATGCAGCTTCATTTGTTAGTGTTGAAATACTCCCTGTAAAGATGATTCATAGATTGAAATGTAAAGAAATTATTTAGGTTAACGTTGATAATTTTAATAGGCCTCCAAGGCTCTCTTAACTCCAAATAAAGTCAAGAGAAGCCAGAAGTCCTTAACCCCTTTGCAAGCAATCATGTTGTTAGGAAGAATAAACTTTATCAAGTCCTTTTTCCTCTCTGTGCTTCCGTACCAGTAACTGTGAAATAAGGTTACTGATTTCCTTTGTAAATCAACTGGTGAAAAGTGCCCAAAAATTGTTATAAATGCAATGAATAGCTGCTTTTGTGAAGAATTTCCATGTAGATTTAGTGATCTTTGGCACTCATGTAGAAAAATATTATTACATTGAATCCACTGATGTTTCCTTACCACAGGCAATTAAAATATAAGGTATAAACTGCCTGTACAGCCCTTGAAGAAACAAAATTGATACTTTGAAAAAGCTGTTTTCACACTCTTCCCTGTGTGGTCTAACCACAGTAAAAATAATTAAGAATATTGGATTATAACAATATTTATTTGTTGTGCTGGAAAATGGATGTCTAAGTATAGCAAAACAGTAAAAGCATCACAGCACAGTGCACGTATGTCCCATGATTAGCACAGAATTAACAAAGGCTTAAAAACAAGATGATAATCCTGGCAATGACATGAGAAAAGCTTTGAAGATGCAGACCTAACAGAAATACCAACCCTGTGGAAAGCCTTTCACATCCCCCCATGACCCATGACTTTTGTAGTGGGTATTTCCAAGGACTGGAAGAAGGACAGGGCCCTTGCAGGCTGGAGGTAGCCCTGCCCTGGGCACAGCTGGGAGAGGCATCCAGCTTCCTCCCACAGCAGCCCTGAGCTGTCGCTTTGATATCCCCATCTGGGTGCTGCCTCCTGTGCCAGTGCTTGTGCTCACTGGGAGCCATCCTGCTGAAATCCCTCTGTGCATCCAGACCTGCAGCACATCAGGAAACAGCTCTGGCACGGAGACTTCACCTCTCTCATGCACCACAGTTGCCTGCTCCAGCTTGTGGGCACAGTGAGATAAGAAGAGATGACAGACATTCATGGACGGAGTGTTTGAAAACCATGCAGAGCTGGGATCAGAGCTTGCTTCCACAAGGGCTCTTCAGGCACATGAATAACCTCCATAAGGTGAAGAAGGGCAAAGAGAGCATTTCACCTGACAAATGTTCTGTATAAAGAGCAGAGATGACAGAGTAGTAAAGAGTTTGATTAGAAAAAATAAAATCACAGGACAAAATTTATGGACTGTTGGCACAAGGAGGGGAGGCTGCAAAATGCTTAGCTGAAAGAAGCTAAGGAAAAGACATGGAACTGCTTTTTAATTACTCTGTCTGGGAGAAGATTATATAGAGATTAAGGGAAGTGCATGTTTGCAGAGATAATACAGCTTGAGGGACAGCCAAGAGATCAGATGTTGTTCAGAGGTTTACCACTCATCCACTGCCTTTCAGCAAGTGAAGCCACAAATTGAGGCACTCACTGGCCAGGAAACACTGCCAGCACTCACAGGTTCAAACTGTGCCAGGCCAAAGCAAAAACACAGATTATGATGCATCTGTCTGTGTGTGAAAAATCAATACTTAATTTTGATTAGGATAATTGTAACTTAAAGATCAGCCTAGACATGCACCTACACTGAGATAACACAGACAGCTCTTGCCCGTGCTCCATGCCCACCAAAAGCTGTGTGCCTGCATCCATGTGGTGCCAAGCTTCAGCAGAAAATCCCCTGGGACCAGAGTATATTGGCTTTGAATCTACACCAGGCTAATGTGATAACACAGCTTTTAGCTGGATTATACTATAGATACTTGTGCTGTATTAAGGGGGCTTGAAAGGTACTTGTATAATGAAAAAAAAGCATCACATATTCCTAATTGCTTTCTTTATTCAGTTATATTACTACAGAATCACAGAATCATTTAGGGTGTAAAAGACCTCCAAGATCATCAAGTCCAACCTTTGACCAAACACCACCTTGTCAACTAAATCACAGCTCCAAGTGCCACATCCAGTTGTTTCTTGAACACCTCCAGGGATGGTGACTCCACCATTTCCATGGGCAGCCCATTCCAATGCTTAACAACCCTCCCTGTGAAGAAACTCCTCTTGATGTCCAACTTGAACCTGCCCCAGCACAGCTTTTACTGAGCATCAGTTTGCTCCAATAAACTTAACTACAATCTTCCTCTTCCCTCCGAAATCCAGGGCCTCTGGGAAAGCTGTGTATTGAAAAGCAGCTGGTGCAAAAACCTGGCTGCTACAATCAATGCAGAGACTTGGATCCAAACTGCACAAATCAGGACATGGCAAACAAGACAAAGCAGTGCTGCACCAATGCAGAGCAGCTCCAAGTGTGTTTTTCTCAACCTCTTGCCCACCTGTGTCCATCTTTGCTGAATGTCTGGAGATAGGAACCTTCTTTCACACAGCTGGAATACAGCTTGTATTCCAAACAAGACTCTCTGCTGCTTTCTAAAGCGGGAGCTTTCTCCAGCCTTTTCATCAGTTGTTGACTCTCCTCTTTGAAATCTTACCTCACGTGTGTTAAATTAGTTGCAGGATTAGTCCCCCTAAAATTTACTTGTAGATTCCACATGTTCTACCTGAAAGAGCTGTTGATGCAATTAATTTTTCACACCACCGAAGGGCTCCTGTCAGGAGACAGCTCCATGGATTCTCTCCAGTGAATATATTACCATTTTTGTAATAGAAAACAAGTGTTAAATAAGTGAAAAGATAAAAGATGTCTGAAATTAATGAAAAATGCAAATCTGCTGAAATTCTAACATCTCTCAGGTCTTTCTCTGCCCATCTCAGCTGCATGGTTCTTCCAATAAAATTCTTGATATTCAACATGGCCAAACTTAAACAAAAACTAGGTGGGGGGACATTTACTTTTTTTAACACAGCTGTGGATTTGTGACCTTCATTTTTCCCCTCATACTCTTCTGTGCTTCAGTCAATGAGCCTCTCAGAGCGTATCTTTTTGGAGAAAACTTCAGACACTGAATGCTACTTGGAAAAGATACTATCCATAGCCAGATATTTGCAGTGTTTAGGTGTGAGCAAAGATCTGTAGTTAAAAAAGTTACGTTAAAAAAATGAGTGAAATGTCTGAGAAGACAAAGCTGGATTTACTTTTCTTGAGAACATGGTGAGGCAACATGTTACATTAACAAATACACATTCTGATTCTATGTTATTAACTGGTTTATGCTAATGAATTACAAAAATTACTATTATAAAATTCAACATATGCACTATTTTGCCACGTTCCATAGCTATACAGAAATGTATCTGAGCAGATACCTTATGATACCCAAAATCTGGGAATAAGCCACCTGTAACTAACTCAGAACAAAGCATTAGAAGGATGGATGAGGTATTGGTAAAGATTTCACTGTAAAACTATGGGAATTTAAAAGTTCATCTACTGAAAGATGCCTTAGATTTGTTCTCTTTTTTTCACCGGTTTGATGGTTGCACTTAGGAGCACACTCCCTGTACTTGTAGTGACTTCGGAGAAAGAGGTACAAACTATGGGGATGAAAAGCCACCTAGTGGTACAGGGACATGGTGCCAGGCAGGAGCAGGCAACTCTGAATTCCAAGAAGAGGTTTGTTCTCATGCTGGGCCACCGTGCCCTGGCATGTTATAAAGGGTATTTGTTATTATTCATGGGAGTCTGGAATGTGTATTGTGGGTGCATGAAACCCACATGCAAATTAAATAAATTTTCCAAAGGATACCACCATGAAGCTTTATGTTGGATCATTGCCTATTTTATATATGCTGTGTAGACAATAAAATCTCATTAAGAGCTATTTCGGAGAATTAGAAGAGGATGAATGAGTTTGCCCCGTTTTTCTTTCCACCTGTCCAAATTAATGTAGGAGTTGCTACAAGTCCAGCTGTCCAGCAGGAGAAGAAAGGCTATACAGCAAACACCAATCCGTACTATTTATAGCTTTAAGGTATGATAAGTCAGTGCATTTGCAAAGATAAGGACTGGTTATCCATATCTCTGCTCCAGATCCTAGTGGTGATTTTTCTGAGAATAATTTCTACATATGTTGAAAAGAGTTGGGGAAGTCATCCAGTTCGGAAAAACAAAAATTCACCCTCCAGCAATAGGCTGCTGGGTAGGGCTGATCAGGGCAGTGCATGACCAACATGTGAATGCCTGTGTCTTCCGAAAGGCTGAGAGTGCTGGGGGATGACTACAACAGCTCCATTCCTGCAGGATCCTTCAGCTCAGTGCAAGCAGCACAGAGTTATTTCAAGAATGAAGGCATATCTCCCTTTGGCACACCAGTGATTAAACCTGAGCCTGTGTAAAGAGTAATCGAACAGGCAGCATGTTCTTATCTAAACAGACAAAATGTGAAGTCACAGCCCATATGCTGAGGCTTGGGTTTTATAACATGAAGGTCTTTACAGCTTTGTGCTCAAAGCAGAGTGTTCTCTCGTTTGCAGATTCATCTGTGAACACACGGACCAGGGAGTTCTGCAGACACGAGGGATTAGCTCCTACAGGGATGCAGATACCCACACTGCTCAGCCAGACCCCACAGGGCTCTTCAGCCTGTGCTGCTTGTTCAGTGGAGGGAATGAGAGGGGGATGGCCATGCTGGGCTACAGCTGGGTTAGATAACTGTGGAAACTGTGGGACTGTGCAAGCAGACACACCAGAGCACTCCTGGCTGCAGCCCCCCTGTAACATGTGCATCCAGCTCTGAGCAGCCCTTAGTCTCTGCCTACCTCTAATGTAAAGGAAAGGGGATATGGCAAAGCCCTCAGCGGTATAAGGGACAGATATGAATGAAGGGAACTGTGAAAATAAAGCTTCTTTAGGTAAATGAATTTCATCTTCTGAATGGGAGGCTTAACAAGTGAAGCTAGGCAATTAGAGTAATTACCCCTAAATGTTTAATTACATAAATGCATCTGCAAATACACGCCAGGCCTGAGGTTTACTGCCTGTAATAAATGCCTGAATGTGCCGATCTGTGCATCAAATAAATCACAGCATTTATGAATGTGAACTGACAGAACGGCATCTGCTGAGCTAAAGGAGGAGTGGAGACAAGTAGGAAAATACCTGCAAGTACCAGCATTGCCCCAGTGGACATGGAGCTTGGCAGCCAGGGAGGTCAGGATGTGGGAGTGGGGAGCAAGGACAACCAACCCAACAGCTGCCAAGAGAGATCTGCTCCAGGCCATGGGGTGCTGGTCTGAAGACACCAATTTCTTTCTTCTTTTTGCAGCACTTGGCCACCGTCAGCCTTTTAGGCACCCTTGAGGCAGGTGCAGTGTGGGCGAAGAGAAACCTAAACCAGGGGATAGAAAACTGTGGCAAAAAGTGAAAGGGATCTGGGAAGGAAATTCTGGCAATGTGTGCCATGTGTAGGATTGTGAGGAGCAGCATTCCCAGGCTGTGTGCACAAACATTACACATAGCTTGGAGTCAATTAGTCAGCTTTCCAGATGAAGGTAAAGAGAAACTCGTATGTGAGAAGGCACACATAGGCTTCCCAGGACACTCATATTGGGCTCTCCATGCTTATTAAATCAAACAGGAGGCTAATTTGGGTGATTGGGTGTGGGGGTTGTGCCAGAATTCCTGAAAGTGCTGGAATTTATAGGTGCACTTGAGGCTGCCATATATCCACTGCTTTTCTCTGGTTTAGTCCTTTCTGTGTGGTAAAGATTTCCAGAGGTGCAGGAGCTGAAATCTCGAAGGACTCTCTCCATGAGCACTTCCCATGGGTCAGGACATCCTGCACAGCCGTAGAGCCTGCACACTGTGCTGCACACATGTGCAGCAGATCCTCTGCTCCACAGAAAGCCTCAGCCACTGGGGGCACATTCAGTCCAACTGCTTGATGCCCTTGCCCAAATTGTGGGGATCATAGGTAAGTCTTGCCCACATGGGCACCACAGCCATGCAGGAAGTCTCACCCAATGCTGAGAGCCTTAAGTAGGAGTGTTTCCAGGCAGGGCAGTCTCACCTGCGCCCCATTTCCAAGGTTTAATAAAGACTTTTGAAAGACTTTAGGAAGTCGCTCTGGTTTGTATTTCATTCACTTTGGTGACAGTAAAGAGAAATGTGCAAATCTCATGAGCAAATGCTCTCTGATGAAATTTCTGCAGTAGCTTTTCCTGGTATGCCCAGATTCCTGAATCCTCCCTAGTGCAGGTCCTTCCTTTAAATGCATTTTCTGCATCTATCACCAAAAAATGTAGGCAGCAGAAATCTAACAGCTTTCTACATAATTCAAGGTGTGGGGGAAATGACCCAAAACTTCTTACACCAACTTGTTACAATCCCACTGTCTCTTTTTTCAGGGCACTTTCTTTGTTGCCTTTCCACAGTCCACATTTCAGTTAGTTTTAATTTTTTTTAAGATGAGTTATATGTATCTGCAAATTTCACCTGATACTTCTCATCACATCCCTCATGTTTTGTGAGGAGTTTAAAAGGTCACACATGAGCCTGTCCAAATCAATTGCATCACCAGTGGCAGATTCACCATACCTGGAAGTGTTCAAAAACTGCATGGATATGGCACTTGAGGACATGGTGGGGCTGCTGTCTTGACAGTTGGACTTAATAATCTTAATGGTCTTTTCCAACCATAGATTCTATAATTCTTATATTGTAGTAAAGTGCTGTTTGACAAGGATAGCAAGAATACAGGCATGACCTGTATTTCCCTACTTGAGCAGAGAGGTTGGGCCAGCTGACCCAGTGTGGTCCCTTTCAACCTTATCCATTCTGCAATTCTGTAAACCTGTAAGTTACTGATCCGTAATAAACTACTGGAAGCCTTGAGTAAGGATAGATTAAAGGGGTCTGGGTCTTGGGAGCTGCACATCAGCCCTTCTCTGTAGAGCCCTGACTACACAGCTGGGAAAGGTGCCCTTCTGCTTCCATTGCTTTCTGCTTCTTGTGCACTGGCTTGTGCTTTATGGGCACATGGTGGGGACAAGAATAAGCCACTGTTGGTAAATAAGTAAAAGAGGTGCACTGCTGGAGGAGGTTTCCTGAGTCTCAGCAGTGAGTTCAGGCATCTGTGTGGGTGTTAATGGAAAGAGTTGTGGGACTGGGAGGCATCTGATCAGTCACATTCAAGGTTACCTGGAAGCTGTGACATGAGCTGGCACACATAAGGCGATGGCAGCTTTGCCACCTCCGTACTCACATTGCTGTCCACAAGCCCTCAGGTGGGTGCTGGTGTGTCTTGTCTGGGTATTTCAAAAGAGAAAATAAATACATGAGCATGCATGGTGGGTCTGTAACACTGATAGTGCCTGGCCAAAGAGGCACTGCTGGGAATTGCTTTTCAGCCTCCAGATCTGGCATTGGAGACTGGAAGAGAATCCTCGCAGGCAGCCAAGTGCAGACGTGATTGCCTGTTCAATACACATCGCTGTTTCCATGTAGTCCACTTTACTGAGCAAACACAGCTCGCAGCTGGCAGGGATTACTGTTTGTTCTCTCCAGCTGCAGCTTTGCTTTGTCTGTGAGTAGCTTTGCCGAGTTTCAATTTAGGGTCCCAATAAAGCTTTAACAAAGCTCCAAACTGCAAAGGCAAACAAAAGAGGAGGAAAAAAGGTAAGGAAATGTAATGGGCAAAATGCTGTTGTATGACTGCAATAACTTGGGATACTGGGAACTTCACTTTAACAGAAACTGCCACAGTGGAAATAATTTCAGAAAAGCACTCCTGCTTTCCAGTGTTTCCACAGGCATCTGTGGTGTGTGGATGAGAGGTTCAGCATCCCTCAGCATCCCTCTTCATCCAAGTCCTGCTACTCCAGCCAAATCAGGCAGGGAGCCTTGCAGGGTCTGCGAGATTTCTGCAGCAGCTGAAAGGGGCACTGTGTGACACAAGATGCTTTATTTGGGGAGCAGCTCTATCGCCTATTTAATACACTCCCAGAGTAGAAAACATGAGTCAAGTATTTACCTTGAGATTTAGGCTGAGAACTACAACAATCCTGAACAATAGAGAGTTGCCTTTTAGTGTTAGGTTTTAATGAACAAGCCTAAACTGAGGAATGCTTTTGCTCTCTGTGTAACCAACCTCATTGTTTAGGGTCCAGATTAAATCTTTTCTTCATCAAAAACAGGTCATGTTTTGTAAATTTTCTTTGCAGCCACAGGAATCCCCTCTTTTTAAGGCGTTTCCATAAGTCAATGAAAATCAGACATTCTCTTCTACTTATTGCCTGAGAATATGCCCTGTTTGATTACAGGCTTTATAATTCAAAACTAGAAAAGCAGAGTTTTCATGGGTTTCTTGCTCATGCTCAAAACTGTGGTTTGTGGGCCTGGGCAACCCTGCCAATACTGCCTTGCTGCCCCTCTCCTGGGGAAGCCCCTGGAAACTGCTTCTGCCTCAATGTCTCCTCTAGGAAAGTTAGCTCTTGGTGGAATTTAACCTTTACAGTCTAAAGGCTTTGTCCTGACATGTAATTGTATTTTCCAAACAGAATGCTTATGGGTAGACCTCATCCACTTAGAATTTAAAACGCAAAATAAACCTTAAAAGCACAGATCCCCTGGTTTTTCAGCCTCTCCTTTGCTGGCTCTTGTGGTAGCAAGTTTTTCTGGTAGCCCGTCATGGGCTCTCCCACCTTAATCTCACAGTTGTTTCTGAGCCGCAGGAGGCTTATCATTCCCTTCGATATCTTTGTTCTTATCAATCAGGGCTATAAAACGGGCTATTGCCTTTTCAGGTTTCTAGGGAAACACCTTTTCCTTTAACTTCTCTTCTAATCTAACTTGTTGGCAAATTGTCACTTTAGAAGCACAGAGAGGCACGGACTATGGGCATAAAAATTCTAATTTCTCAGGTTTCCACAGCTGCTGTCAGATGTGATTGTAGAGCAGCAATATCCAGCACATGCCCCTGCTCGGTATTTATGTCAGCAGGCAGCATTAATCTCTGTAGTACAGAATGAGTTGTAGTATAAAACAGAGTTAAGCTCAACAGCAAGATCCCTTTCTTCTGCTGCTTTAACCCTTCCGTTTTAAGGCTGGAATGAGAAGGTTTGACTCCATGATGCTTCAGAGTGAAAAACAACGCGGCTGGTCTCGGTGCCAGGTACCAGCTCTGCCTCAGAAACTCGGGGTCACTTCAGTCACTGACACTGACTTTCAAGCTGCTCATTACTGGTTCTTTTCCAGCCGCGGTGGCGATTCCTGCCCGGAACAATCCCTCCCCAAGCCTCTCTGCCGGCGGCCCGAGAGACGCGCGCTCCCCGCTAGATGTCAGCGTGCCTCCTGCAAACCACTGCGGGCTCATTCAAACCCTCTAATGATGCTCCCTCTACTAGCCAGGCTTTCAGCGGGATGGTGGGGATCCCCCTGCCAGCCGGCACCTGGACCGCACATTTCCCGGAGATTTGCACCAAAAGGCATTTGGCTTCTTTAGGAGAATCTGTCGCGCTGATGGGAGCGCACCCCAGCGCCTGGCACTGCCCTCCAAACAGCCACTGCCCTCCTTGGAGTTGTTTAATTGTATTTACTCTGCCACAAATAGGGCTATTTATCATGAAATGTGACCCGCAGGTGCTCTGCCAGCGCTGGCACCAGGCAGGGTTCTGGCTCTGACAAGAGCCTGGTCTGCTGTGGCAGAAAGAGCATTTCTTATTTCCAGTTTATTTGGTTACCTGGCTAAGGACAGATCAAGAAACTAGTTGACAACTAAAAATGCAGGAAAACTTGTTTTCTTCCTTTTATCTAAGAAATGAAGATGGCTGAGGATGAGAGCTCCTGAAATCCAGAAAAAAATTCCAAATCCAATTACAGGAAATGCTCCTTTATTTAATGAACCAGTTATTATTATTATTATTATTTTTAAAGTATAAGTTATGTGTCATTTCCTGTATATATCCAGGACAGTTATTTTGTAGAGTAAAATGAAATTTTAAAACACTTGCATATTAATTTTTAATCACAACCCAACCTGACCTAAGAGAAAAAGAATCATGTTAAAAAAGCAGCATTATTCACAATTTCTAATAGTTTTATTAAAATATAATTAGGAATATGAATAAATGCATATAAGATACAGACTCACTTGAATAAGTAAAAGCCACAGGTACCCTCCTGGTTAGTAACATCTAATTAATTCCCACAGTCTCTAAACTTAACCTTTCCTTAAAAATTGAAATGACTGTGGAGAACCATTGCAAAAAGAAATTTAAAATAGAAGATTGATTTTTTAAATTAAGATTTCCTGATTGTTGAACTTTGTCATTGTTAAAATTCATCACTTCAATCCATCCCTGAAATGTACAGTTAATCACCTTCTCTAAATACAAAGCACAGGAGGCGATTACCCTTCTGCAGCTACATCTCCGGATTCAGCTTTTTCATTACATTGTAATTACAATGGATCTTCAAAGTTGTCATGACAATAAAGGATTAGTAGAACTGAAAATGAAAGTTTAATGGCACAAACTAAACATCAGCTATGAGTAACTTCAGCTCTGGCCTCTTACCCCAATCCCATTTCATTTTTGGACTTGTCTGAAGTGAATAAAGAGCACAGAGCCAAATTACTCAGTGAACTCTGTTATTGGAACAGCATGGAGTCATACTGTGAACTTGAGAGAGATTTACATTTTGGTTTAGTCCATGGTGGTGGTGAAATAGCAGCATTTCTGTGTCACACAGGGCTTTCTTGGGGGCCCATGAGGCACTTGGAGATGAGTTGTTCCATTGCTCCAGCAAGCACATGCTCTCCCACACCCAGCTTACCTTCCCTTGCACTAGCAAGAGCTGAGTTTTGTCCTAAAAGTTGTGCTCTTTTATAGAAGTGCACATCTCCATGCAGCTTGGTTTGTATTGCCTGGAGAGACCTTGACCTGGCTTTTTGTTGCCAGTTGGTGAAATATCTGGAGCCCTGCGCTGGATCTTGCTGCAGAAGGCTATACTTGGACAGTTCACTGCACATCTGCTTGGGAGCAGCAGTTTCTGCCTCCCACTGCCCCTGCATCTCCTGCTGCAAGGTCACACTGGAGGGGTGGCTTTGGGAACAGCTCTGTGCATCAAACGCCAGCACATCCAGCTCCCCTGACCCCTCGCTTCAGTGCCCGCGGCACGGTGTGCCAGGGCGCTCAGCTGGCCTAGCCTGGAGATATTTTTATTCCTTGCAATGAGCTGTTGGTTGGTTCAGGCCCCTGAGGAACAAGGTGGCTCTGTGGTCAGTGGGTACCAGTGCCAGCACCCCAGTCCTGCCCAGCCAGAGTGCGATGGGGAGGGGATCAGGGACAGAGCCTCAGCGGCTGGGGCAGGTGAAAGCGCTCAGCCATATCACAAAAACACACGTTTAAGATTACTCCCTCTGCATTGTATCTAGTGGGGGCACATCCGTGGGGTGAATTTGTTCAGTAAGCTGATCTGATTAATCAGAAGCATCCCAGAAAGTACCTCCATGGAAGAGTAGAATGGAATAGAATCTTTCACTTGGGAGGGATCTACACTGAACATCTCGTCCAACTGTCTGACCAAAAGTTACAGCACGTTGTTAAGGGCATTGTCCGAATGCCTCTTAGACATTGACAGGCTGGGGACATCGACAGCTTCTGTAGGGAGCCTATTCCAGTGTTTGACCCCACTCACCGTAAAGAAAGGCTTCCTAGCAGCTTTCTGTTGGGTCTGCTGCTTGAGCTGACTTGGTCTGGTGACCTCCCATCACTAAACCTGGCACAGGTTGGAAGGAGAGGGCACAGCTGAGGCAGCTCAGGATGGGATCACCCTACTGTGACTGCTCCACTTAGATCAATTTGAACAAAATGCTGGCTCATGCTTACCCATGTGGGCAGAGCTGCCAGAAACTGCAGCCTGTGCCCTGCCTGCTCTCCCTTTCCCTGATCCATCAACCGTGCCTCCCTGTGCTGGCTGTAGCCAGCCCACTGATAACCAACTAGACATCTTTTCCCAGACTGCTCTGCAGCTGCATCAGCTCATTGAAGCTGGGATTTATGATTCCCACAAGTGCCAGTGGAATGCAGAGGAGATGTCAAGGCCACCTGGCTAGAGGTGGTGGGAAAAGACAGGGATGTGTTTTGGAGCAGCAGCGTGGTCCTGCATCAGCCACCCTCCTCCTGAGCCCTGGCTCTGCCAGGACTTCATTGCTCTTCACAGCCACATTTCCCCCCTCTTTGCGCTTGTCCTCATCACCCATTTTGTTCCTTGCTGACCAAACCCTGAGGAAGCTCAAATATCAGTTTGATCAACTCAGGCTTGAGCAGGTCCAATCTCCACTTGCCTCCACCAGGAATGAGGCCCTGCACAGTGACTCCATTACCTCTGACACCTCCAGGGCTGTGCACAAGCTCTTCTTACCCTTTTTCTCCCTTTGCCATGGGAGAGTCCTGGATTTTAGGCGCTGCAAACCCTAAAAGTAACAACTCCCAGAAAAACTGGCATCATCAAAAAATTTGCACTGTGCCTTGGTGTTCTCCTTTGACCTTTCTCTTTCAAATGCAAGCAGTACATGGTACATGATAATGTATTACACTAGCCTATGTATCAGTAGATATTCTCCAGAAATTAAAATCTGGAAAAAGTGTACTTCTGCAGAATAAGGGCTAGGGATTCACTGTATGGCAGCAGGGAGATGTCCAGCAGCTTCCTCTGGTGCACAAAACTGGAAGGGGCAGCTCAGCTCCCTGCTGCACCCACAGACCCTGTCTCTAGTGTACATCTGAGTGAGAAATGGGATTTGCACAGAACAAGCCCATGTCAGGAGCAATTTAGGAGTGATAATGAAAGGAGAAGCCCTGACTGGCAGCGGGAACAAGGGGTTATTTCTGCCCTCTGAGGTTGGGGAAGCCCAAATCCAGCTGTATGAGGTGTGAGCAGCTGTCTGAGCTGGGCTTATCTCCAGCCCCAGTGGTGGGTGAGCTCACCATGATATGGGTGGGAATGGAAGGTTGCAAGGCTGTGGGGAGGTGTGGGGAGACCAGGGGGTCGTGGGGTCCCACCTGTAGGGCCCTGCAGGGGCTGGGGGGTAAAATGACAGCGATGCTGCACCAATCCTGGTGATTTAACTTCAGATTTGTGCCGGCATGGGCTCTTCCTGTTGTCACTTCCTTCCCTTTCTTTGAGATGGGAGGGTGATTGCTGATATTTGGACTACACACAAAATAACATGGGTTTTTTTCCCCCTGCAAATTGCAAGCAAGGTGTTGCTCTGTGGTCAGAGGATGAACAAGCAAACCCGCGATGGGACTAACACTTGGCTGGTGGCTGCCTGCACAGAATGGGATTGTTGGACATGTCCTCCTGTGGAACAGAAGCTCCCCCAGCGCCTGATACTGGGGCCTTGGTGGCCAAAAATAGCTGGGCCTGTCACAGGGAGAATGATACTCCTGGGAGGCTGAGGCCACTCTTCAAGGGAGAGTGTCTCACACAGTCAGAAACACAAGAGTGTCTCATTTAGCATGCATTTCCCAGGGTTTCAGGAAAACTGCTTGTAAATAAATACCAAATTGTTTGCTTAGGAGAAGATGACTTGGCTAAAAAACCCTTCCAGTCTGCTGCATGAGCATTTGGGAGCTCAGGATCCTCACGGTGGGTTTAAGGGAGAGCATGTGTCCACTAACACTGCTTTTAAAATAGACCAGTGTGTAAATGACAGAGCAATTTACGGACTCCGGGCAATGCAGGACAGCGAACATCTCTCAAAATATGGGATCCGTCCCCACACGAATTATAACAGATGACAGTTTACTAAATATATCTGCAATGCCAAAACAAACAGCGCTACATACCAAAGCAAGAGGTCACTGCAGTCTGCCTTCACACGCAACTTTTCCTTCTGATCTGCAAGAGACTTTGACCAGGAGGACTGAAAGATGAGGCAGAGAGGCTGAGGGTGTGTATGTGAGGGTCTGCCAGGGAGATGGATTCCCATTTTGGCAAATGCCATCAGTTGTGCCTTCAGGGGTCTGTGTAGTATCTCATTATAGTTCCTACCTATCCCCTGTGACCAAAATAGTCACAGTTACCCACAAAATCTTACACAACGGCAACTTGACACAGATAAAGACTGAATGAATGAGACTTTCCAGCTAGAAATAAATTGGATAAACGTTGAACGTAATGAAAACTTAATTGTATCGCCTGCCCTGAAGTACATTTTAAATATCGTCTGCTTTTCAGGCTTGTGCATAAATACGCATAATTCTGCATCTTTAATTGAAATATGTATTCAGCTCAGCTGTTTTTCTGCTGACAGCTCAATGGAGTTACTCTGTTAGTGATCATTACAATTATTTAGTGGTACTGAGATCTTGCTAAGAGGTCTGAGCCATGCTCTAAGACTACAGAAACCTGGAACCAAAATATATGCCCAGCCCAAGAGCTGAAATCCAATAATGAATTCTATGGCAAAAAAACCCAAAACCTTTTGTATGAAAAGATCAGCCTAAGGGAGTGAGAAACCCACATCAAACCGAAATTTTTTAGAAACCATAAATATGATTTCCTCAGTCCCCCTTGCAAATCTCAGCCAACTGAGTCATCAGTGAAGAAATAATCATTTTAGAGGGATTCCTACATAGCCCCCTACATAGGTCTCATCGCAAGTGGGAGCAGTACATGGAGCAGGGCAGTGTTCAGGCAGGCTTGTGTTTGCCTGAGCTTTAATCCCCTTGCACACAAAATCCTGAACTTGAATGCATGGAAAATTGCTGTTGATAATCTTATTTTGAGGAAAAAAATTATGTACTTCAACCAGCATCTGGTAAGGTACAGGCTTTTAGCTTCTGACTTAGAGAAAAACCTTGTCTGCACACACACTTGGCTGGCTGGTAAAGTTTCTGGAATTACATTTTTTCCTTTAAAATTCTGAATATGCAATAGCAGCCTGAATTCCCTTTTCTGTGTTATGTATCACTGCACAGTGGCAGCAGGGCAGGAGACATTTCATAGGCCATAAAACCAGAATGGGCTTAATCCTCTTCTCACAGTAGATTTACATTTGTGTGACTGTTAGTAAAGTTGGCAGTAAAGATGTTGACAGAGCTGAGGGCTGGCTGGGGCCCAAGGGCACTGATTTTTAAAGGTGGCAACTGGGATTACTAAATCCTGCTTCCAAAGAAGCCTTAGCCCCACTTCCCACCCTTGAGAGCTTTTTTGTTCTGCACTGAATCATGGCTGAAAATGGGCTGTAGCCACCCAAGTCATGTCAGTGTTGCAGGGGAAGCAGAGGCAAAGCAAACTGCTGCTGCCAGGGAGCAGCTCAAGGGAGCTTTGCCCTGACCATAGAGGGATGAGAAAGGTGTCTGGTTCAGTATTTCCATGTTCTGATGTTGTTTGTGCAATCCTCAGCACAGGTGTGCCCTAGAACTATCAATACCTCCTACTACAGAGAAAGCTTTTTTCTCTTTGTTTCCTTTCCATTCTTGGAGATGGCAAGGAATGGAAAGGCTATCAAGGGATTAAAACACTGCTCAAAGTGAAACTACTGCAGGTCTTGCCTGAGCCTCAGTGAAAGTGCTTCGGGGTGAGAGGAGGCCAGCAAAAGGAAAATGCCTAAGCCCTTGGTTGCCTTCTGCTGCTCAGTTTTGTTTATCAAGCACCTGAGCTTGCAGCTGCCATCGGAGCTATTTTACAAAAAGCTGCTTGTCCAGCTGCTGTTATTTCCTCATCCATCCTGTGGGTTCCTGAACCCAGACCTGGCATTTGACCACTACACTGTGCTTCTCAAGCTTCTGCTATCTGCCAGCTGAGTAGTGTTTCTTGGCAGGTTTTTCTCACACAACTTCTGAGAAATGGAGCCAAAACCGAGATGCCAAACTGCTGGTGGGATACGGAATGTGTGGGAGGCAGCAGCCAGCCTGGGAGCATGAGGGTAAGTAAAGCTGACAAGACTGGTGTGGTCTTGATTGCAGGCTCGTTACAGTGCTCTTACAAACACAAGGGCTGCAGCTGTGACAGTCCAAGCAGAGAAGAGGTATTATTATTTTTTGTTAGACTGACTAATGTAAATGAAAAAAGTGGATAAACGTTTGGGTTTAAGATAAGGGGATTCTGAACCCAAAACCTTGCCTGAGTTTACTGATAAGGTTGGGTCAAGCTCTTATGGGCTCCTAAAGGTCCATAAGACCTTGACCTGATCTTATCAGGAGTCCAACAGACTCCTAAAACACAGTCTGCTAAGTCCACTAAGCCAATCAGGAATGTGAGGTTTCAAGTGGGATCCACAAAGGCACTTCAGTACCTGAAGCAGGACTTAGACAGGCCAGAGGTACCTCAGTAAATACCTGTGATCCAAAAGACACCACTAAGGTGGAATTGAGGGTTGGGGATGATCATCTTTGAATTCTGATTTTCAGGGTGAAACCTGAAGTTACATCTTTTTGTGTAACAAACCCTCCTCACCTGTGAGAAGGTGGTGCACTTTGGGAGGTGGGAAAAGAGTGGAAACCTTTATTCCTGCAGGATGCCTGCATTATAAATGGAGCAAAATGAGCCCTGCTCAGTTCAGATGGCAGGTGCCTGTCCTCAGCAAACTAACCTGGGATGTGCCTCTGTATGAGCAGAATCCAGTGCCTTGGCTCTGAAAAATTTGGGAGTTCACACCAGCACTGTATAAGACAGTAAACAGGTCCCGAACGCAATCCTGTACAGAAAGATATAAGTGCATGGTTCTGGCTCCTGGATGCTGCTATAAGGTTCAGGTACAAATCTCTAAGTGTAGAAATCTTCAGTTCATCCTGTTTTAGCCACAGGAACCACAATCCACAGGCAAAATCAAGGGGAAAAGGGAACTGAAGGTGAGGATATCTTCCTTGAGAAGTGTGGATTTGATAATTATGGACCTATTCCAGGAGATTTCCTACAGACTTGCTGTGACTTCAGTGTTATTAACCTATTTTTCTCTTTTGGAACCGTGCTTCTCCATCCTAAAATTAGCTTGTGACCTAACAGAGCATTTAGGCATGGGCACCTTTAACCATCAAAGTGTTTCCACTGACTTCAGCAGAAACACACGGGTGTCGGAGGCGGCGTCAGTGCCCCAGCGATCTGCTGGAGCCGTCTTACATGCCAGGGACAGTATCATACACAGAGCTTAGATTAAATGGGAGGGGAAGAGGGAGCATTTCTAACATGATTACTGTCAGATTTCCTTTTATGTTTTCCAGAGGAAAATAGTATGCAAATGCTGCACGTGCCCGCACGGATTCAACCTTCCTTTCCTCTTTTTTGATCTCTCTAATTCTGACAAACAAGCTGCCCATGGTTGCTGAAGGGAAACTCTCCCCGAGGTGTTGGGCCACAGGCATTTTTGAGGGGCACAGAGGATTTAGGCAGAGCCCTATTCACCTGCTTCTGGCTACACTTTCCCCCTCCAGCACTCTTCCTCCAGTTGGACCTCAGTGGAGGCAAGGTGAATTGTGTCTGGGAACTGAGCCAGGGTAAAAATAACTGAGAAGGGGAAGGTGCTGCTTGTTTTAAGCAATTTCCTGGTCTGTTTGACAACACAACAGCACAAAGAGCTGCACCAGCACTATGGAGGGAGCATAACCTGACTGGTCCATCAAAATGCTGCCACCAAAAATGATGTCTGCAAAACTGCACCCATATTTCCTTGGTGTTGCTACACCAGCAGGGTGGAAGGTCCTTTGGAAAATCCAAAGGTGAGTTTCCACTCTCACCCATCCCTCCCCTTTCCCAGTTCTTCTCTCCTGCAAGGGATGGGGTGAGCAGAGAGCAGCTGGGCACAGAGGCTGATGTTTCTGGCACAGTGCTGATCCCTTGTTTTCTTGCTGTAGTGTCTTGTTCCCAACTCCAGCTTCTTCTGTGCATTCCTGTCTCTGTGCTGGATCCTGCTGCCCCCTCCATCGTGCTGACATACCTCTTTGTGTGTCCACACCACAATCAAATCCTGGGAGTAATCCAGATCAAAACAAAGTATTCCTCTTCAGGGCTAACTTTCATGTGGTTCCCAGCCCCAGCTCCAGAGCACGCACTGTGCCAGCACAGCACAGGGGGTTGCACACAGGGGAGAGAGGAGGGTCACCAAGGGTTTGTCCTGGTAGACTGCAGAGCAAACAGAACTTGGAGTATCCAAACAAAATTAGTTTACACAGCCATCACAATGGTTCAGAGTTAAAATTTTAGCCAGATTGGGGCTGGGACTTAGGGCATTTGATCTCCCTCCGATGCTGGAATCTAGACATGCAAATTATGCATTACAGAAGGAATGTCCTACCATGAAGCTCATGCTGTTCATCACTGTGGGACCTATGAGTGCAAGATCATAAAATCACAGAATCATTAAGATAGGAAAAGACCTCTAAGACCATTGAGTCCAAATGTTAACACAGCATCATGACATTCACCTTTTAACCATGTCCCTAAGTGCCACATCCATGCGCCTTTTGAACTCTTCCAGGGATGGAGATTCCATCTTTAGGAATTCTGAATTCAGGAATGCCCACTTCCCTGGTCATCCTGTTCCAAGCCCTGACAACCCTTCCAGTGAAGAAATTTTTCCTAATACCCAATGTATACATTCCCTGGTGCAACTCAAGGCTGTTTCCTCTCGTCCTGTCGCTTGTTACCTGGGAGCAGAGCCTGACTCCCACCTGGCTCCACCCTCCTGTCAGGGAGTTGTAGAGAGTGAGAAGGTCTCCCCTGAGCCTCCTTGTCTCCAGGCGTAACACCACCAGCTCCCTCAGCTGCTCCTCATCAGACTAGTGCTCCAGACCCTTCCTCAGCTCTGTTCCCTTCTCTGGACATGCTCCAGCCTCACAATGTCTTTGATGTAGTGAGGGGCCAGAACTGAACCCAGGATCTGAGCCTGGGTGTGGTCTCACCAGCGCCCAGTACAGGGGGACAATCCCTGCTCTGGTCCTGCTGGGTACACTATTCCTGATCCAAGCCAGGTACCATTGGCCTTGATGGCAACCTGAGCACTCTGCTGGCTCATGTTCAGCGGCTGTTGACCACCATCCCCAGGTTCTTTCCCACCAGGCAACTTTCCAGCCACTCTTCCCAGAGCCCGTAGTGTTGTATGAGTTACCTGCATGCTTTGTGCAAGAAACATTCAGCTCTGTGACTTTGCTGTTCTGAGTGGTGTGGGAAGGTTGGGGCAAGAATCACTGCTAAGCTGATCAGACCCTCTTTCAGGAGGGAATTTCATGGGAGTTGTGAGGGTTTTTCATCCCCACTGCAGTTATCTGCATCGCTGCCCCACAGTGCTGCTTGCAGGGCTTTTCCCCAGTGCTCTGTGCATCCATCCAGGCAGTGTATTTTGGACACCCACAGAGCGCAGGCAAGAGCCCTGCTCACACCACATCCAGCTCTTCACCTTCCACAAAGCCTGATCCATGTCAGCACTTGCTGTCCTTGCTGGCAGCACCCATATACCTGTCAAAGCAGGTATAGTCTGAGCACGGGGCCTTAGCAGCTCCTAGCTGGAAGGCTGTGTGGAAAAAGAGATGAAAGCTTATTTTCAGAGTGTCAGTCTAAATAATCAACAGCCTGAAGATCTAGATACAAAGTAGGCATATATGATTTAATTCTACCTTTGTGTCTCGCACAATTTTTTAAGGAATTACTATTTAATTGCTCATCTTAAGCCTGTCCAACAATACCATTTAGTGTTAGTAACACTTAGTGTCATATCTTCAAAGTGCTTTACAAGCGAGTTATGAAATTAGTAGTTTGAGTGGAAACAAGCACCTTGGGCTGGGACCTGTGCGGTGTTTGACACAGCCTGGCATGTCTGCAGTGCTGTGTACGCTGTGATTCATGGCAGGGAAAAGTCAGTGAGAAGAACATGGAGAGATAATGTGGGATGGTGTTCTCCGAGGTATAAAAGATCAAGGCTCCATGAGACTTCTGGTGAATTTGACGGCATGTGCAAGAGCCTCAAGTGCTCAAGAGGGGTGTTGAAATAATTCTTCAAGTAGTGGAGCTTGGTTTTGATATTGCATCTTCTTCTTCCTCTAGCACAAGACTGGAAACTGGCAGCCAGAAGTCATAAATCAGTCTGAAATGTTTGTTTCACTTCGAGGATATGCATTACAGTAGCCATAACACAGGAATTAGGAAACCACAGCACAGCCCGAAGGCCCTTGCCTTCAGCTCAGTCCATGGAGCACCAGACAGCTGTGTCACTATACAAACACTAATTAATCCTCAATAAAATAAGTACAAAAAGTACACAAAGAGCCCTCACGGGTTGATTTGTTGCCAGGATGGCAACAAAGCATGAATTGGACCAGGTGTTTGCCAAGGCAGGGCAGTCAAGTTGTAGCCAGCTTTGATTGTTGCTTCTGCAAGTCATTGTGTTCTCAGGCTCCAGCTGAAAAGACACTGAAAATGGTGCAGGACTCACTTTTGCCTGGAAAAGAAAAGTTTCCTTACAAATAATCAGGGCTCCAAATCTTTCAGGGTTTCTTTAGGCAGATCTGTTGGTATGAAGAGAAGCTTGAGTTAGTAGGTACATTTGGCTTTGTAGCCTTCAAATACAGGACCTCACTGGCTTCCCTCTTTTAAGTGGGTTGATGTTTTGCCAGCAGATTGAGGAGAAGCCCAATGTATCGGCAGTGGCAGGAAGTGGCTTTTGGAAAGTTACATTCCCTTTGGGTAGCTGGCTGACCTATGGGTGTGTGAAGCAAAGCTCAATCCCAATATTTGTATCCTCTCACTCTGTGAGCTCCACAGCTAAAAGCTATCCAGTATCAAATGGGACAAATCTAAAGAATTCCTTCCTTTTCCTCCTCCAAAAACCCTCCTCTGAGTTCTAAAAGACTCCCAATTTATGTTCACATAACTGACCCGCATCTGCCTTCCAGAGTTCTGGCTGTGTGGCCAAGATGATGCTGTCCCTAAACTTGAGGAAAGTCTGAATCTGGAAGAGAAGATGGGTCGTGCCTGGGGTCTGTGCCTGAGGTGAGGGGTGCTCAGGTTGGGGAGGGCTGCGGAGGCTGTGCAGAAACTGGAGAGGTCTCCAACAATCTTTTAAATTTGATTTGGGGGTGCTGCACATCTGTGACGAAGTCTTTTATTTTTGACTATCACCTGCAACCCAACATTCCCGGAGCATTAAACAGCTCCTACAACACGCAGGTTTTTCCTACTTCCAGCACAAGTCCTTACTCTAAAGCACATGGACACAGAGCGCCTGTGGCCCTGCCCGGCTGTTGGCGAGGGGCGGGATGAACAGCGCCGTCCCGGTAAGCGCCGGGAAGGAAAACACCGGGAAAGCCCACACACTAGAGCCAAGGCGGGTGAGTACGGGCGGGGAGCCGGCAGCCCAGGACCCGCGGCGG
>VZRL01002501.1:747423-791223 GCA_013397895.1 Origma solitaria | reverse complement strand
CCCCGAGCGGGGGCCGCGCTGCCGGAGGAGCTCCGGCCGGAGCCGGCTTGTCCCGGGGCCGGCCTGTCCCGGGGCGGGGGAGCGCGTCCGCGGTGCGGGCAGGTGCCCGGCGCTGCCCCGCCGAGCCGTGGCTACCGCTGGGAACGTCGGTGTCTCTCGGGCTGTGCGTTTGGGAACTGATGGTGCAAACTTACTCCGGCAAAGTTTTCGGGAAAAGGAGCGACTCCTTTTGTGGGAGGGCCGCGGGAGGCAGCGGCATCCTCCCTGCGCTGTTTCATTGCCGGCGCTGCTGCCCTGCGAGAAGCGCTGCCCGCTGAGGGCTGGCGCGCTCTGTGCTTCCCGCTGCACATGGGCTCCTTTCTCTTTCCCGCCTCGCTGCCAGCCTCCCTCCTGCCTTCCCTCCCTTCCTCCCATCTTTCCAGGGCTCCTGCAGCCGCCTGTTTGCTCTCGAAGGAGTTGTTACGGATCTGTGTTTACTCTAGCCCGTGGGATGCCGCACGTGGGGCTCCCTCTCTGTAACTTGGTGCTGACTTAGTGTCAAGTGCTCTCTGTGTGTGGATTTAAGGGAAGGCTCCTTGTCCTCCTTTCACCTCCACAGCTAAACCTGGGCTCCATCCTATCCCTGTCGCTCCAAAACTGAATCGTTCTTCTCTGTTTCTCCTGAGAGCTGCTGGAGGCATCAGGAAGTAGAGCAGGTGCACCCTCCTCAAGTTACTCAGAATCTACAGAGAAAAATCTTTGAGCAAGTTTGTTTGTAGAGTTTCTCTCAGCCTTTGTCATATCTGTGACTGTGTGCTCCTCGTGCCTCTGCTTTGCTCTTTCAGGGTGCCTTGTGTCCTGCCTGTCCTCTCGCCCTGTTTCTGTCATTGCTGTGTTTTCCTCCCTCTCAGCTTTTGGGGTGATCTCCCATGTCGGGACAGACAGACAAAGACGTAAGTGCCACGTGCAGGGTCTTGGCTCGCTGCTGTGACTGTTGGCCAAGTGGACAGAGCCATAGCTTGGCGGGCACCTCTGTTTACATCTCTGTGTGAAATGCAATTCCTGCAGAAGGGACACAGGCGGCTGCTGGCGCCTGCTTAGCTGTGTCATGGTCTTCAGCCACTTCTGGGGTGGCTTTATAGCTCTGAGAAGGAGCAGGGTGGCAGCTGTTAACTCTGCTCACAATAACAGTATCCACGCACACAGCCACCTCACGCTGAAATCAGGGCAGCCTAAATAATTGATTTCCGAGGCAGAAGGCAGCATGTCATAGCAAGAGAGGAAGGGGTGGTGTGGAGGGAGCAGGAGGTGGCAGGGGAGAGGAAGCCTTGGTGTCTGCAGGCAGTGGGAGTGGGGATGAGTTGAAGAAAGAGGGATGGGCAGTGACACTGGAATTCGGAGGTGAAAATCCACCAGTGCCACATTAACGTCACCCTGTACTGATGTGACAGTGGCAATGTTTGGACCCCCCCATTGTGAAATGCTGTACAAACACCTGTTCAGAAGTGTATAAACTAATGTTCGTTCTTCCCTTCTTCCTAATGAATGGTAATGAGTGATAATTGCCTTTTTACCTGAGTTGTCTATAGAAACATGCATTACAGTTCTTTTATTTAAACAATTCCTTACAAATACCCTCAGGAAACACTATTTTAAGTACAGCTAATCTCATACAGTGCTAAGATACGAGCATGGTGGTTTAAGAGGGGCAAAGGAACTGTATGTTGATGCTCCTTGGGAGATCCTTCCAACTCAGGATGTTATATGGTTCTGGATATTCTGAGGAAGGAGCTAATCTTTATCCTATTAAATCTGACTAAAAGTTCATTAAAGTAATTGAGAACTTTGTTGGTGTCAGTAGCACTTGACCAGTCCTGTAGTGTGCCAGCTATTTTTTATTTATTTGACAGGCAAAGATTTTAGGCGCAGACACAATGAAGTAATTCATGGAGCGGCATGCATTGCTGGCTAATGATCTAATAGCTTGAAAATGCTTTATCTCCCTAGTTGCTACTTTTAAGTTTTATGGTGAAAGAGAAAGTAAGGAAAAAAACCCCAATCAGTTACTGTTTGTTCCTTTGCAGTTTTTAATCTATGCATCATGTTACTCCTTATGATATGTTTTGGGGAAAGGTTTCTTCATATTTTGGGAGAAAATTGCTTTGTTTCAGGGGAAAAATGGGCCACAGTTTAGCCCATTTACTGAGTTCATGATGCACATTGTAAAACCCCTTTACTAGTAATTATTCCATGAACAGTGAGTTCAGCTCTGCTCAGTTTCCTTGACATGTGAATATAGAAAGGAACTAAAGAAAAAGTCCCAAAGCGGGTATGAAGAAGCCCAGCTTGGGAGATCAGGTATAAAGAGCCTCATTCATTTTGGTTTATCAGTAGTACAGGGATATGCCCTTACTCCATGAATCATCTCCTGACATCTGTTTGCAGCGCTGTTTTCTTAGCAACTGCAGCTCTGTTTTAGATCTGGCCTCTCAATGGCCACGTTTGTGCCGAAAGATGCGAAGAGACAATCCAAGCTCTTCCTAGTGAAGCTGTGCCTTTCAGCCCATTTAGCCAATTTATTTTCTTCCCTAAGGCACAATAAATACCGGTTTTAAAAGTCTACCAGCTGAGATGCTTTTTCTGTGTCGGTGCAGAGATGCTTATCTGTTGCTTACTACAACTGAAGTGTTTCCCCAACACGATCTGGCAACGTGGGAGAGGATGGCCATGGGCTGTGTCCTGTTGAAGAGATGAGCTGTGTGAGCACCACACTTCCTCTACCTTTCCTGCAGGTTTTTCTAAGCTGTCATGGTACTTCAGGACGTGGGAGAGGACGTGGTCTTGAAGGAATGCTGACAGTGATGGCAAGGACCCACTCCTAGCAACGTGCCTGTTTGAACAAGTAGTTGGATTAGGCAGTGGGATTATACGCAATGTGGAGTGTGGAGCACTGTATGAGTAACGCTTTGGGATGGATCCATAAGCTGTGATTAAAGGGAAGGTGACATTTCATACACTTCTCACCTAATCTTTCCTTGCTTGGATTTCATCCCTGGATGGTTTGGGTGGGGGCCTCCTGTAACTGAGGCAGAGGTGGCCATGTAGACACTGGCAGATCAGGTTGATGTGATTTTTGCCATTTGTGCTCTCTGGAGGGAGGGATCAAGGCCTGACTTGGGTCAGGGGGAGTTTTTTATTTCAGCTGGTATGGAAGAATTGGTCAGGAATGTAAATATATGGGAGTACAAGTGATATATCTGTGTTAAGGTGGTGCTCTCTCTGTGCCAACATGCAGTTCCTGCTGGAGGAGCAGGAGATTATACTTACAGAACCTACAACTACTAGACTATGAATCAAAAAATAATAGTGTGTGTTTACCCCACAGGCCATGGATTTGATTGCCTTACCCTTCCTGGACTGACTTGCATCCTACAGAGCATGAAGGGTGCCAGTAGCAAGTAGTCACCGTGAAGGATGAATGTATTTTGGCTTGGGATAATGCCGAGAGGGGAGAGACCCCTCATGTTTGGAGCATTTTCTTTGCAAACTGATGGTAGAGTGGGGATGGGAAGACTGAATAGTGTTGCTGAATACTGGCCAGCTTCCTGCCACCTTCGTGGATCACACACAGGTACCAGTGTTGGTGAGGGTACAAAGAAGACAACCTCTATATGTCACCTAAATCGCAGTATTCACAGCAGGAGATGGAACAAGCTGCTTCTGTGGAGATGCAGAGGGATCAGGACAGGGACAGAAGAGGGAGTGGGAATAAAACTTCTCTTTAGCCCAGCTCTGGGCACAGCAGAAGGCTCTGTGAGAGAGAGGGCTGGTGCAGAACAGGCTGTTATCTCCCCGCAGGAGGGGAAATGGGACAGAGCTGTGACTCCGGGCATAACTTCGGTCTCGTAGGGAGGCATGTTTGCTTTCTGACCTTCCTGCAGCCTCCTGATAACTCCCTGCACAATGCAGCTGCTCAGATTGGCTCGAGAGGATTTTAAGGAACTGCTGACCCTGGTACAAGCAATACTGTCTGTGACCATGAGGAGGAGGAGAAAAGAATGGCTTTAGTTATCTGAACATGAAGACTCATGCTGCAAGTTCTATCAAAGGAAATGAAATTAAGATGGAAAACAAAACACTTGTAATTACTTCCATGGAAGTGTAGGGAGGAGGCGGAAGTGTGGGGTTTTCAGGAAAAAGTTCTGCTTTCTGAATCTTCTGGCCTGTTGGTTGCCAGGAGAAAACCAGAAGTTGGTGAATGACGGAGGAAAAGGGCAAGGTAGAGAGGGGAATGAATAAACTTGGTCTGTGTCACACAGCCTGTGTACATCCACCTATGAAGTGATTGTAAAGGCACTTCAGAAATGGGTTCTCTTCAATATCCATTAGTGACCTCGGTGTTGTGTGGGTTTGTGTTGTTTATAACCACCCAAATGATGCAGGGAGAGGAATGCAAGCTGCCTCACAAGGAGCATGTCCAGCTTCTTGGAGGCTCTTGTATCATGAGCAATGTGCAGCTCTGCTTGCAGGAATATTTGATGAAATAATGAAGTTCAATGACTGAATGAAATTATTCTAGCAAAGCCAAGCCCGAGGGTGAAGGCGGTTGTGTTTTTATCTAGTTACCCACCTGGTGAGGGAAGCACAGAACACTTGGAGGGTGTTCTCACTTCAGTGTAACCCAGGGGGGTGCTACTTTGCTTCTTTCCTTTCCCCCATCTTAAAAGGGCACAGTTCATCTTGCCAAACTATATAGCATAGCTATCTGCATGAGAGACAGTTCTCCAGACTCCTTTCATAGTCACTGGAGAGGAGCACACACTTTTGAGCCATGATTCATCCACATTGAGTTGGACATCTAAAAATACATTGGACAAACTGCCCTAAAAGTGCCTGTTCCTCTCCATTGTTTCTGCTGAGCTCAAACAATGAGCACTTACAGAGGTATTGCTCCTGTGGCTGTTCAGTGTCAGGAGAGCTGAATCTCTGCCAAAGTGTCTCATGTCCCAGCAGAGCGTCTAGGAGGGCTCTGAGCGTCCTCATTTCCACCGGAATTAGTGTTGGTTGTGCAGCGTAAGGTATTCAGCTGTACCTGAGACCAGGGAGCAGACAGCAGTGTCCAGTCCAAATGCACTCTCCTGCTCTGGTCAGTCCCTGGACTCAGACAAGCTTCGGGCTGGACCTGACAATCTGCTGTAGCTAAGAGGCCGAAGGGGATTTGCGGAGTGGCGTTTTCAAGGTCGCACATCAGGTTAGTGGCAGAGGTGGAAGCAATGAGGACACTGTGGGCTCCCAGGGGTGTGCTCCATCCCCTGCCTGAGCTCCTTGCAGCTGCCTTGCAATCTGCTGCACTCCCTGGGGGCGAGGCTGGCACTGGCTCTCAGTGGTGGACAGCATCCGGTAGGTACTCACTTCCTTTGGCTGAAAACCTTTTGCAAAATTGTGTGGGTTTATCCTCCTTTCCCTGTCCTTTCTTGTGTAAAAATCCATAGTTGAGGCACAATGCTGAATTATTGTGCACCCACGAGGCTGCTGTGGGTGACTGTGTGTGTGCTCTCAGTCACAGGCAGCTAAACCTTGGGGTAAATGTGCAACAGATCAGCCTTGTGGTGGCCCAGGACAGCACACGGGGTTATTCTCTGGTGGTCGAGTGATGTGTGGAAACTCTTTAAACAGACACATTCAAACTGTGCAATGATGCAAACCTCAGGAAGTTTTGGAGCCATCCAGGGAGCCCCACCCTCGTCACCTCTGAGGTGTTGCTGCCACCACTGTGTTATTTAGCAGTCTGGAAAAGCAATCACTAGCTCTCCTAGAAAAAGCCTGTCTGTGCAGGTAAACCAGGTAGGCAAAGGATAAAATTCCTCTTGTGTGGAGAACTAGTTCACAGAAGAAAGATTTTTTTTTTTTTGCTAAATGAGCTAAATGTCAAGGGAGACACTTTGCTGAAGGAATTTGGTTGTGTAGCAGAGATATGAAACACAGGCAGCTACTGAGTGTTAAATGGATCCTGTGCACGTCTGATTCCAGACAAATACCAGACTATTCTATCTTTCTTGATACATGAGAAAGAATATGATAGCCATGAAATAGAAAGAACGTGTTGTCTGAGCCAGGATTTGATTCCTAAAGTTCTTCTTAGGGGGTCTGTGGGTGAACTCCAGGAGGTGAAACAGATTGCAATTTGATCCCAGAGAGAACAACTGGGGAGAGGAGGCAAAGAGCAAATTATTAAATAAGAGCTAGGAGAAACGCCAGTCTCCAAAAATAAACTTTGAAGATCGATTCCAGGTATTTCCTGGCATTGTCATCCTGCTTCATCAACTGCTCAGACTGTAACAAGCGGTTTCACAGTTAGCAGGCTGACAGGTTTAGGGTTGTTTGGTGGGTTTTTTGTTTTTTTTAAAACAAAAGGAGTGCATGATAAACTGTTAGCAGTGTTGTTTCTTATGCAAAACTGGGTGGAATGTTGGTGATGAAATACCCCTGGGATGGAGAAAGCAGAGCTTGTTATTGTAGGAGGAAATCAAGAGCAGAACCGGCTTCATTTTGAAGAAGTGAAAAGTCTGGATTTTCTTCCCAATTACATGTCCAGGCCACCTCAGGAGTTCCTAAGTAGGTGGAAGTGGATATCTGTGCAATTTAGTGTCCCTGCAGAGCCGTTGTGCTTTCCTGATACTATGATTAGTCTTGGAATGGCTTTACAGATAATACTGGTGAGTGAAGGCATCACCTTTGCAAAGCTTGGAGGTGACTCTGAGCGTGTTTCTTGCAAAAATTCTGCGAGAAGCCAGTGCCCAAGTTTACTGTACCGAAAGCCAGTGTGTGGATTGTGAGGAAATTGAAGCATATCCTGTTCTAAGGGCTTGTGTTGGCGATCACACGCCATCTCCCTGCTGGGGTTTCATTCTGGACGGTGACTCCGAGAGGTGTGTCCCTAAAAACTGTACAGAAACACGCCTCGGTGGGCTGGCGTTGGCTCGGGCTGGGGTTGGCTCATGTCTTACCTCACCTGCTTGGCCCTGGCCGTGCTGCCTGGCCTGGGACAGGATGGTGCAGCAGCTCTGCTTACGCAACACAGGCTCCGGTGCTTGACTGGACTTGTCTAGAAGTAACTTTTGTGTTAGTAATGCTGGTGCCTTTCAGTGAGGGAGATGCACGGGGCTCACGGGCATCTGTCCTGGTTTGTCTGCGTTGTAAGAAATCCTGATTCCCAAAGAAAGCAGCCTGGACACCCCGTGACTCAGACTTGGATGGGAAGACTGTATCATCCCTAAGTGGCGTGCATGATATACGTAAGGCATTCTTTAACCTGGGCTATTTCTAATTTGGAGTACTTGGCTTTACAAGTACACCTGTATTTTATTTTGTTATTCTGTATAGCGAGGACAGTTTATTCTAGCAGGTCACTGTGCGACACCAAGTTCTTTCTCCTGGGTTGTCTTGAACCCTTTGGCTGTTTGGTCCTCTATGGCATCAACACTGGCAGGAGTTACAGTGTTTGGCCTGGTTTTCACTGCACACAAAAAGTTACTCTACATGCTTGAAACAATGCGATAAATCAGAGATTTAGGTTTGTGGGTTTTTTTTTTTTCCTTTCCCCTAAATCAGCTAATTTAAAAGCAAAGAGAAAGATATTTTATTTGACTTAAGTGTGAAGGAAAGTGCTTTTCTTAGTGGAGAAGGTCCTGCACTGTCAGTGTGGGAGACACCACCATCGAGGGGCCCCTTTCGTATGTGCAGAACCAGCACAGGCATGCGACCGTGCAGGCTGTGCTTGTAGAAAGGCTGCTCTGCCCACAGACCTTGAAGTACATGGGACAGAAGGCATAAAACAAACAGACAAGACCCTGAACCAGCACTTTGAAGGGAATTTTCAGCTGGAAGAATTATATGGACATGAAAAACTTGTTCTTTGGAGAGGCAGCCCCTCCAAGTCAGAGCAGAGGTGTGCTGGGGAAGAGTAGTAGTTTGCATTGCTGTGGCCTCAATTGGACATGCTTGAGAGAGAAGCTGACGAATTCACAGCTGCCAGGCTAGGACCTATCATTTAAATTGTAATTTGCCCTTCAAATTTGGCAAGCTTCATTTGCCAGTTGCTTGACAAATCTCTCTTTTGTGTTTTCTGTGTTTTCCTTCTGCCTGCGTAAAACAGCGAGTACTGCCGGAGAGAGCTACGTGCAGTAGATTCCTTTTCTCTGCTATATTTAGTGATCACAACGACTTTGTGATCTTTGCAGGAATACTGCCAAAGCAGATAGGTTTAGCTTGAGACATGCCCTTTCTCTTCTGGCTCCCAAATCCACAGTGCAGTTCACTTTCCTCCCCCTTCCCAGCACCGTCAGTGGCTCTGTCTGCGAGGTCTGTTGTGCAAACATTGCTCTGCTGCTTCCAGGGATTTTGCTCAGTCACAACAAGTCCCTGCTTTAGTGGAAACTCCTGCGTTCGGATTGCCACTATCCCTAGTGGCTTTCTCTTTTCCTGACTTCCCAAAAGAACAGACTACTGCTCTTCAGGAAGGTCTTTCTGAACAGTCTAATAGTTTAATTTAGAAACTCCAGGCTTTTTATTGCTTCGGTGAGTTTCACTCAGCAGAATAATGTGTTTGTTAACCATCTGACTGTTTCCTTTATTTGGTGAAAAAGGGAATTGGAAAGGTAGTGGGAAGGAAACATTTGTGTTCCTTCAAAGGCAGAATATTACTAGGAGCCTGTTTCTCATTAATGTCATGCCATTAATACCAAGCAGGTGTAGTTGTTATACATATTGCTATTTTAAATACCTTTACCATGTAAAGTGGTTCCAGTGTGGCTGTGAGTCTGTATTAAAACCCTGACTTTCAGTTGCAATCCAAGGGAGGGAAAGAAACACTTTTAGGTGGAACAGCAACGTGTTGCCATGCTTCTTGCTTGGTTAATTCCGGCAGTGCTGTCCAGTTTGTTCCGACCAGGCGCGAGAGCTAAACTCCCTCTGACTGCAGGCAATTCCCACCCCCTTCGCTTCCCTTCCCAGCTGTACAGTGTGAGTCGGGGCCAGGAAGCCGAGCAGGGGCTGTGCCGAGCTGTGCCGAGCTGTGACAGCTCTGGCGCTGGGAACCGCACGGCCAAAGGTCAGAGGTCCGTCTGCCCCTGCGGCGCCGGCGCTGCCCGGCCACGCTGTCCCCTGCTGCAGGAGGTCAGGCAGGGCTGCCTGCTCCATGCCGAGCCTGGCTACAGCCTGAGCCGGAGCGCAGGTAGCCAGGGTGAGTGGCCAGGTAGGGCTGTCTGCCGTGGGAAAAGGGAGAAAGGCTTGTGGCGTGAAGTGACAGCGATGGTCAGCTTGCTGCCTGCTCTCCTCATCAGCCCAGCGCGTAGGAGGAGGTTGTGTTTGTGCGCTGGATGCAGTTCCCAGGTACAGCATGGATCCAGAGCCAGCCCGTGTTTATCATGTTGTTTTTGTGATAACCCTTCCCCGCAGCCCCGTTATCTGCGGGAAGCGGCCTTGGGCCCGCGCCGGCCCGTGGGGAAGCGCGAGACCAGCCCTGCTCTGGGAAAGCTTTTCCATTCCGGCCTCAAGGCAACGCTGCATGTAAACCACCTGGCTTTTGGAATGTAATTGGAGGCTTCTGGGCATTGCACAGGTATGTTTGGGCCTGGGTGTGCTCACGGGGTTTGTGTTTTGGGGATTGAATTGTCGCCCAAGCCCTTGACTTTGATGGAGGCGTGCAGTCACCATGGTGTTTTTGGCTTCCTGCACAGCAGTGGGCCCCAGGGTGATTGAGGTGTATGGCATCAGCTTCCTGAGCCTCCAGGCATGGAGCACTACTCTTTTTACATTAACAACTGTGATTTTGAATCCTGTGTTTATTAACAATATGGAAAATCTTGGAAACCGGTTGAAAATGGAATTGTTTCTGCAATTTTAGTAAGTGTGCTTTGGCACTGCTTTCCCACTTGGGAACAGAAAAATGTGAGATAGGCTCTTATTCTGAGGGCAAGTAATTGCATCGTGCACCTCCATGGGTCAACGTTTGTGACTGTGTGAACAAGGCTTAGGTCTGTTAATAAAAGCATTTTTCTGTGTGTGTGTTAACATCAGGATGGAGTTAGTGCCATTTTCAAACTGTATAATTGTACCAGGATGACTGATATATTACCACCCCCCCAAAAAAAGAAAAGGTCAAGAAAGACACTTTCTTAACTGTGTTTTTAAATTGATTAATGCAATGAGAAGATCCATTGTGCCTCTGTAACAGGAAGTGTTACTGATGTGTAAATCAAAGAAAAACCAGCAACGTTTGCTGGCCTTAAAAATGGCGTAGCTTTTGTATACTCATATGCTTGTCCTGGCTGGTTCTCAGAAACTATAAATAGATCACTGGGAAGTCCCTGGATAACAAAAATGCACTGCTGCTGCTTGTCATAAATAAACTTGTAAGAGCTGCCTTGTTCTTGCAGCTCTTCTTTGGAGGAGTCCTTACTTGTCCATTTGGTTCCAGAGCATCAGATCACATGAGACAAGACTATTTCTGTGGCAGTGGGGTCCAGCTTTGTGTCCAGCTCTGAATCTCTTGAAGATCTTATGTTCTCTGGGCTTGGTGTCTTGCAGGTGTATCTAATGCTCTCTTGGCTTGGTTCTACCTGAGCAGAGTTGTTCAGTCTTTTCCACGCTTTTCTCTATTTGTTTCCTTCCTCTCCGGCTGCTGATAGCACAGGAATACCCAAGGCCAGACTTGTTTCATCTTCATCCCAGGCAGTGCAGAGTCTCTCTGATGCCACATTCACTAATACCACTTATTAAAAGACTGGCTGATACCCTTCTGGCTGCTATTGGGTGTTATGTAGGATCAGAAGGCTATAGCCTCTTTTCTGTATCACCTTCAAACGGATGGAAACCTAATGGAAGAACTTTTGTTCCTCCAGGGAAGCATAGAGAATATGTCATTATTGCATGCTGGATGATGACAAATAATTTTTTTTGCCAGAGAGAAGTTGTCAGTTCCTCAAGAGGGGAAGTCAAGGTAGATTTGTCAATGGTGCTGTCCTGATTTTTTCCTCCTGAGGATCTGGCTTTGAAGGGAAGGAGATCAGCATGTTTGCTGTGTGATCACATTCCAGCTGGGAACATGATACAGTCTGAGACGGCCCAGAAGAGCAACGTTGGCAACTGCTTTAAATGTGGAAAGGATGAACTTCAGTCTGGAGTACGACCTTAAAGTATTTAAATGCGAAGATATTAGAAAATGCCTGCTTTAAACAGACATTTATCCCCACTGCTGGGTGAAAAAATGATGGAACCGTAAGTGAAGTGTTGAAGAGAAAGCAGGACCATCAAGCTGAAGTGCTGTGTGAACTTCTCAGGCTTACCAGATGCGCGAGTTTTCCCATCAGAAGTGATGGGAAAAGAAAATATTACAAAAAAGCAAAAACCAAACCAAATTGATGTAAGGGGTTTCATGTAATCATTATTTAGGTCATGGGGTCATTATTTGGATGCCAACAATTTGCCTTTAGGGAGGCTCTGAGAGACTTACAGGAAGAGAGTTTACCAAAAGAAGGTGGCTCAGTAGCACTTTGCAAGGCTCAAGACTTGCAGCTCTGAATGTTGCTTCTTTTTTTTGAATGTAAAATAAACAGAGTTCTTTGTTAATAGCCAAAAAGGAAAGTGTCTTCAGTTGGTCAGTGCTGTGGAGTTCTGCATCCTTTGGATTGATTGGTTCACCAAAGATAAAAATCTGCCGTTTCTGTTCATGCTGTTGGCTTGGCTCAGTGCATGAGTAATAATAATCTGTTGCTAGGAACAGACTTCAGTTTACATAGAGAGGCCTCTATGGAGGGCAGGTCTTTGAGTCCCTGAGTGGGTCATAAATAATCAGTGGCACTTCAAAGGAGGAAAAGTAAAAACAAGCGGTTGGAGATGCCATGAAAAGATGTCTGCAGTTCCTATTGCAACACCAGTGGAAAGCATGTAGCCAACATAATTGGGAAAGTATGGGGCATGGATCTGCAAAGGCAAAACCAAGGAAGCAGGGATTTACTAACAGTGGGTTATAATATTCAGCTACCTCTAGCTGGGCTTGTTTGCAAGGTATCTGCTGCTTTCAGCTTTAAAGAGTGCAAAACTGAGCTAATTTCATGGCATATGATTTTTCAAGATTGGCTCCTGGGGAGGGCCATAAGGGTACATCTGTGCAGGGACAGGCACTAGTTAGCTGTGAACTCTGGCTAAAAACTCTCTTACTTGGGACAGTGTGGAAATCACACTGACTAGTTTATCTTGCATCCTAAATCCTGCGCACAGATGCTTTGTAGAGGTAGCCTTAAATTAATTAATGAAATGCCCATTTCCTATTTTGGCTGTAGTTAGATGCATTGTTTTGAAGATGGCAGTGGTTTGACCGACCGTAAGGAGTGTGCTGTGTGTAACTGCTGTTTTTTTCATGCAATGAAATCTTACCATCTGCAGTACTTGGAACAGCTGAAAGCCAAGGTTTGCAAACCACCCTGATCTGAACTAATGTTAAGGCTGTGAAATCCTTTCTAATGAATCCTCTAAATCCATCTGAAACTTTTTTCCTCTTTTCTTCTGAGACAAGAATGTCCTTATAAAGATTCTGCTTAAGAAGAGCATCTCTTAGGTCTCATTAGGACTTAAGCCTCACTGGAGACAAGGTATTTAAATCAGTGTTTTCTATTCTTATGATAATGGAATGCAAAGCCTGGGTATGATTATTTTCAGGTTAGTTCCTTGAGATTTGCAGTCTGCTACTTGCTCTTAGGTTTCTCTCTTATCAGTGTGACTGTGTTTGTACGTTAATGCCCAGGATTTTCTGCAATCTGCTGGCTAATTTCAGCTGAAATTGGTAAAGGAAGAGAATTCAAGTAGAACTCATGTGATACTAGTGTGCTGATATAATTTTCACCAATGTTTTTACGTCCCCTTTGTGGAAATAGCTGGAGAGGTATGGGAAGAAGGGTTTGAGTCTTAGGAGTGCCCTTACCATGGGGAAAGCTTTTGTTGATAGTTGAGCCAATTGAGCTGCAGACTGAGCCCAGGTGGCCAGGAATTTACCTCTTTGGAGAACACCATGGAAAGTTTTCCTCTCAAGAAGGACATTGCCAGTGCACCTTTCTTGTATGACTTACCTTGTGCTGAAGAAAACATGAGCTTGCACAAGAGCTCTGGTGCAATTCACATTAAGTTAATCCACAGGAAACAAATCCACTGGAAATAAGGTCCCAGTGTTCCTGGAATTGTCTCTTTGACTCTGTGATACTTCACAGGCTATCCCAAGGTGTAAGCAGTTAATGCTTTCCTACATTAATGCTAGACTCTCCAGAGAGAGGGAAAGACAAGGTCATTCCCTTCACCTTTGGTTTTATCCCCACTGAAAAAAGGGTCATTTGAAAGCATTTGATTTATTTTCAACACTGTGGGTATATATTTTCTGCTTGTGCAGCATTCTGTGGAGGGGAAGGGATTGGTTTAGCTCTGCAGTTCATTGAGTTGTTATGAAACAGAATAACTGACTTAATATGAAGTAGAAAATACGGTCCTTCCTACTGCCTATGAAAACTATTGCTGGTTGGTGGCTTTAGACTCTTCAGAGGCTGCAATGATATAGTTACAGTTGATATGCTGTATTTGATTGAAATTTGGGGCAGGGAGGAGGACAAAGTGAGTAGCATATTGTCCCTGTATAATCCTTTCTGAGACAATCTGGACCTTGTACCTTTTAAAGAAGACTAATCCTTGCAGGTATGTCCTCCAAGAGTGTGTTTGTGTCTCCCCTTCAAAGCAGCTCTGAGTCTTCTCCAACACAGCTGGGGCAGGGCAAAATGCATTTGCTGTGTTGGATGGTGAATTGAGGGTTTTAGGGACATGAAAGCTTTAGCCTAAATTTACCTCTTATTAGCTGTGTGTCTTCATAACCTGCACTGTGATTCACTGAATGGATGTCTGTGTTTAAAGAAAAAAGTTTAGAATTTCCCATCCTTTTGTGAAGAAGGTAATAAATTGACTTTAAAAGAAAGTAAGAACATATGCTTTTCCTCATTTATACTTCTTCTATGATCATGTTCTGTAATTTAATTAATTAATAAATTAAGTAACTTAATTAAAGTTTATTCATGCTTTAGAGCTTAATATACTTTCTGCTTTGAAATTCTGGAAGTTTTATTAGCTTTAACTACTTTTTTGCTTAGAGATCTGAACTGAGATTGGGGTCCCATCACATGAAGTGCAGTGCAAGCACAAAAAAGGAGATGCTACATGCTGTGTTGTTGCTGTAGCTGGCAAGGGCTGGGGACAGAGGAGGAACAGTCACAGAGAGGTTAAAAATACATTTTGTGTTGTTTATGAAATATCCATCAGAGTTGTTCATGGCTCTTGCATACTTTCCTGTTGTTGTTATTATAATGGAATTTTTATGCCAAATCCTGCTCCCTTTCTCTGGAATGTGGTCCCAGTGACTTCAGCATCATGCGAGTTGGTTGAACATGAATTGGCTCTGCCTATATCATCCTCTCAGTTTTGGATACTTTGAAGTTGAACAGATATGTATGTTTACACTGCTTGAGAGTTTGCTTACATACTTCCCACTTGAGTCATTTGTCATCACCTTCAAGGTGGTGATCAAAAAATCAAACTCAGTACCCGAAAGATATTAAGGCTGCCTGACATTTTGCATTTTCAGACTTTGGGGTTGTATTGCGTAATCTTGAGAGAAAAAAGGAGGGAGTTTCCCAGGAAAGATTGCCTTCCTTGGGCATAGGCAGCATTGCTGCTAGCACTGGATTCTTGCTCAGCCCTTGCCCATCCTCAGTTCCTGTAAGAGCCCAGTATTTATTATGGAATTATAGAATTCCAGGTTGGAAGGGAGCTCAAGGACTATCTGGTCCAAAATTTTGTGCTAAAAGCGTGGTCCAGACAAGATGGCACAGCATCCTGCCCAGTCAAATTACAACAGTGCCAATATTGTGGAATCTACCACTTACCTGGGGAGATTAATCTAATGACTGATTGTTCTGTGAAAAATTTTGCTCTTGTGTCCAACTGAAACCTGCCTAGCAGTAACTTGTACCCACTATCCCTTATCTTTTCCATGTGACTCCTTGTAAAAAGGGAGTCCCCATGCTGTCTGTGGGCGCCTTTCAGCCTTCATTTCTTAAGGCTCAGCAAACTCAGTTTTCTCAGCCGTTTCCCCACACAGGCCTCCCAGTCTTTTGGTCATCTTTGTGCTTTCTCTCTCCAGCCTGTCCACATAATATTTCGTACAGCATGGTCCCAAATTGTGCCCAATATTCCAGGTGTCCTGACAAGTGCTGAGCAGAATGGGATAATGACTTCTCTGTCTCTGCTGGTGATGCCCTTGTTTGTGCTGCCCAGCAATTTCTTGGCTTTCTTGGCTAATTTAGATACCTCATGATTTCCATCCTCACCTCAAGGCTTGGCTTGTTTATATCACCATGTTCTTGTGCCAGCCAAAGATCAGAGTAGTCCTTTTCCTCTTATTTTTGCTAGCTAAGCAAGCCAAACTCTTGTAAAATATGTTTTTCTTTTATTATTCAGATAGGTCTCACCTTTACCTGCCCCAGCTGGAACTCCCCTTTCTTGAATTTGGTGCCTTGTTTTGCAGCTGTAAGTTGTTGGTGAGTTCCAGAGGTGCTGCACACTCTCTGCAGAAGTTGGAATCAGTGCTTCAGCCATATTAGCCAATACTTATTTCTCTGGAAATCCAGGGAATTTTTTGGTTGCCTTTTTTCTCTCTGCGCCTTCGCTTGTCCTCAGTAAAGTGATGTCCCATGGCAGGGGGGTTGGGCTGATGGTCCCTTCCAGCCCAGAGGTGAGTGCCATAGAAAATCTTGTGAGGGACTCAATAATCCTGTCATCAGAGCAGCACTTGGATAAAGCACAAGGACACACATTGTTCAGGGTGAGGAAAGTAAAATATTGAAGAGCTCCTCGTGAAATGCATGTTCTCCTTTCTGCTCAGTGAAGGAGACAGGGAGTAAGGAAAAATAGTATGGAGAGGAGTAAACAAAGGCTGCCTCATGATTCATGTGCACAAGGGAATGGATGTAAGAATTTCTCTGGCATTCCTTAATGTTGTATTTCCTGACTCATCTATTCACGCCCTTTATTTTGACATATACTTGGTGGATGAGTTATTAATTTATGGTGTGGAAATCCTAGTGCTTCTGGTGAAAAGGTTACAGTTGTTTAGGTAGCAAAACTTGTTTAAGAATGAGCCCTTATTTCATTTTCAGCCTAATTTCTTTTTGAATTTGTTTAACTTCTGGGTTCTTGATAAAAATGAGTCTCTATCTTAAGCACCCACTTCCTCCTACAGTGGCAAATTGAACAATATTGCAGAACCAGGAACACTGGTAGTTTTTTAAGAAAGACAGAGCATATTGTTTTCCAAAGTTGCATTACAGATAGGGGAGGTATCCAGGGAGAGGAAAATGGAGGAGAGGGGAAAAAGAAACTCCTTCATGGGGGTTGAGGAGTAACAAAAGTACCAGACAGAGACAGACAGCAGTTGTGTTGATTCTCATATCTGCTGCTTTTTCATTTCACCTTAATCTTTGCAGATTCTGCCTGAATCATTTCCATTCTGCAACAATTATTCAGGCAGAAAGGGAGATCTGAAAGGTATAAGGATGAAAAAAAATGAGGTTTGGCAGCTACAAGTCTGCAGAAGGCACTGTGAGTGAGCCTTTATCACCTTGGCTTTCTCAAATAAAGCAATGGTGTTTGATTGTCCTGATCCTAGTGCTTTTGTTTTCATGGCAAGACCCACTGGGGTCCCTGGTTTGTATTGGGTGGGGTGCTGCTGGCCAATGTTAGAAAAGAGTCAGTGGACCAAAGCTTGGCTTCCCAGAGTAGGAACAGTCGCTTTATTCTGTGTAAACTAAGGAAATAGCTGAGCAAGGGAAGAAAACCCAGAAAAACCCACATATCTCGGTGCTGTATCATCATCGAGCATCGCTGATTTTTTTGTAAAACTGTACTGATTTTCTTCTTTTTTTTAAATATATATGATTTCAGTTTGGAAATTGAAGAATCTCCATAGAATTCAATATGTCATCACAGCAGTCATCTGCATCAACTGAGGAGCAGGCTTCCTCTGAAATAGATGATCTCCATCTAACGCTGCAAGGTAAGTCACTGTAGTTTTCTGTTCATTTTTAGTTTAGATTTTTGTCCAAAACCTGTGGCTTGTGCATACAAGTTGAAGGGAATTCTGCGAAACATGTTTAAACTAGGGTTATGGTGAGTGCAGTTAGTTCATGTCTGTGCTTCTTTACAGATGTTTGTGTTTCGTGGGAGAGGCTTCAGCAGCGAAATGAAAGATAAGCTCTTGTAGTACTTTGTTGGGGTATTTTCAAATATGTTGCCTTTTTTGGTACTGATGTGCTCACTGGTTCTTATGCTTTGTTACTCAATATATGGTACTGTAAACTGTTTTCAAAGGAGTCAGCAGCATGAAAACAGGCCAGTTCATTAGTTTCCCTGGTCTCAGTTTACTGACAATTAGGTGGTTGCTTTGAGCTGTTTTAATGAAGCTATTGACTGCAATACTATTTTATTTTATTTGCTTTTCTGTTTTTAGCTACTATATCCCCTGCAAGTGGGGATAATTTCTGTGGCTTCTAACAACTTTCTTACGGGTCAGAGTCTTTTATCCTTACTTGTCATGAGTTCTAACTCGTTAAGGAAGCACTCAGTGGCTGATTTTTAACTGTTTCAGTTTAATGGCATCTACCTGGACAGTTAAGTGATGATGAGTGCGTCCGACCTGGCCTCTCAGAACTTTTGGGTTTTTCTTACTCACATGTTGGATTTCCTTCTATAAGAATTTTCTGTGGAGGTTGATTTTGCTGTGAACATATTCATGGAGGATATCAAGGAGGCTAGTCCAGGCAGCAGGACTTTTCAGCCCTGCTGAAAAGCTTGGTTTTGGTATGTTTAGAGCCTGGTTATTCTATAACGGATGGGCTAACTCATGTTTCCACAGAGCTATTTCCTTTTCACTCCCTTGCAATGAAATTTCAATGGTGCTTGGTTGAGAGCAAATATGTTGAAAACAGATGGTGCAAAAGAATATTCTGCCAAGTCACTTCTATGATCCATATTTTCACTAATACTGTTGCTGAAGCCATGTGTTTTGAGGAGTGGGTGTTAATAGTGGTCTAAGGCTGAGCATCTCTAATGGGGAATTCTCTTCCGTTCTGCTTCAGTATTGCATTTTCAGGAGAACAAGCAAAAACTCTTAGCAGACAGGAGCTAGTGTGACTTTTGCACCAAGCACAGCTTGTCAGACACACATTTGTTGTGCCAGTCAGACTCAGCCTTGGGTAGAAAGGCTGAGGTGGCTGTTGTTGTGAGACAGATTTGGAAAACACTCTCTAGCTTTGAGGCAGATTTAAAATTACACGCCGTTTTAGGACAGGGTTTTACTTTAAAATTCTTCTTTATTTTTTCTGAAAAGTCAGGTTGGTGTTTGTGTTGAATAACAGTTGAGTTTTTTGGTCAGTATCTCATTGAAGGAGCCCTGCTTAGTAAAATTGAAATGACCATATTTCTTTGCTGTAATAAATCGAGCTCTTAGATTATGCTGTAACGAACACACTGCAAATCTTGTGCCCAAGCTGTCTGTGCCTGGCTGTTGTAAAACATCTGGAGACATCCCTTAGAAGTGACATGAGCAATTTTTTTAATGATTGAAGACACAACAAATGGTACTGACACGTTCTGTGTACAGCGCTGTGGCGCTGCAGCATCTGCTCAGGGTCAAACAAGCAAATGGCAATACAGCTGTGAGGAAGCACCAAGGACTCGCTCCCTGACATGACATATAGGGACCATTAGCAGCTCTGCACACAGATCTGTGGTAGCAAAGGTCAAATAAAAAGAATAGGGTCACTCAAGGAAACAGGTTTTTCCATTAATAGCAATCTTGAGATGAGATTTGCAAAGCAGCCGGAGACATTGATTGCTTTAAATCTTCAGGTCCACCTGGGGAAGTGTTAGAGGAATCTCAGATTCAACGAATAGCTGCTTATAACTGTCAGAAAAGCAGCTTACATTTTGTGTGACTGCAGATAGGTGTGAAACTTGTGATCTGCTTTTCAAATTGCTAGGATATAGCTTCAAAGAATGTGTCCAGCATTGTGTAATACACAGCTTAACGGGAGACATGCATAAATGGTGCAGAAGGAAAAAGCAGGAGAGATCTAGTCTGGATGTAGTCCAGATACATTTTACTTTTTAATTCTTTATGATCCAACCTTCCGTTATTCCTGAAAGGCATCCAGTGGGGATAGGAGCATTTGCCTTGTCTGGTTAATTAGGGCAAGATCAACTTAATGTGTCAGTTGGTTTGGTCATATAGCTTTGTGGAGTTTCTGCCTAAAAAATGTAACAAAATCATTAGCTTTCTTTTTTTTTCCCCTTTCCTACTGTGTGTAGATGTGTTATTTTAGGTATGTTTGACTGTGATTTAAGTTACATCATCTGTGAGGACAGCACTTTTGGGAAGAAAAAGAAGGAAAAAAGAGGGAAAGAACAGTCTCCTTAAGTAATTAATGAAGGGTTTACTGTTTAGTAGCTCTAATTATTGTGGAATTCCTGTTAATTTATGGCTAGTTGGTTAATAGTGTTATAGCTTGTTAATGAGTTTTTAGGTGGAAGGGTGTTTAAGAGTGAGCATTCACTTTGCTTAATAGTATTTGGCCTAGAAGATGCCATAAAGAACTTCACCGGAAAATAGGTAAAAATGTAACTTTGTTCTCAGTGCATCTTTCTTGTCGGCTAATTACTTAAAGGAGACTTAATGAAGCTTAAAAAACATGAAGAAAATAGGTAAAAAAATGACAGCAATATGTTTTTTAATGCTCCCGTCTCCAGATATTTTGTGAAGCTAGTCACAAAATCACGAGGCTGAAGTAAAAACCTGCAAGGATATAAACTCTTACAATATGGATCTTTTCAGATTTATGTATTGCTCTTTAACCTTTACTAGTTTTCAAGACATCCCGATGAGAGTAATAGTTACCCCCTCCCTCCCTGCCAAGAAAATGGAAATTGCTATGAAAATGCATGATGTCAGGACCTGTCAGGCTTCTTTTATTTTCTTTTTTCCTTCCCTCTGTCCCAGATGTTATAACAAAATTAAATCAGATTAAGACCAACATTATCTGTGCCCTTTCCTTTAGCACCTCTCTGCTTCCTCACAGTTTTCTGATGCAGCACAGCTTACAGCAGCTGCAGAATTGCTTTGTGTCCCTGCACAGCCCTGTAAAAGTGCAGGCGAAAAGGCTGGAGCTGGACTTATCATGGCGATATCCAGTGGGGGAATACTTAAGGGAAGGGTTTCTCCTGCCAGACAATCTGCAAACATTTTGGGGAACAGAGGGTGATTGACAGGGAGATGCTTTATTGCACCATGGACCATCTTTGTAACTTTGAACCTGAAGTCACTTTTGGTGTAGGGTGGGAGTAGGCAGGAGCTCAGAGCTTGGCTGGCAATGAGCATGGGAGGAATAAAGCAGGATCCCTGTCCTATGTCTCCTCCTCCCGTGTTTCCCTCCCATCACTTCGTTCCGGGCTGGCCCCAGAGATGGGTCCAGCCTGCTGCTCGTCCTTCTGTGAATTGAAGGTACAGAGTCAACATCCAAAATTGCCTTTGGCTACTTGAGATGAGGAGGCATGTCACCTCCTTGGTAAGAGAAGGATCTCCTGGCAGTGCTTTGGGAGCTGTTGGAGATGGAGCCAGGCTTTGCTGTGAGCAGCAGTGCGGGATTGCAGCGAGGGGAGTGCGAGGCTGCTTGCGGATGGGGGGCTGCAGCAGGAGCTCAGCAGGGTTTGTGGCACTCTGGAGGGGGATTATTTTTTGCTTTTGGAATGTAAATCTCTTTACCTGGGGGAGGATTCAACCTCTGTTTTCTGTCCTTTACACAAATCCTTCCCCTGTCTTCCCTAGGATAGCAAAAGACCCTGTGTGTGGCGCTTCCCACCAAGCCTGTGCAGAGCTCTGTTTTCCCTTTTCATGCTTGCTGAGCTAATTCAAACACGAGAGAGTGTGTTTTAGCTCTAGGAGTTTGGGGCATGTACTTTTTCACTGTTTAATTAACTGCAGGGTCCTAATTTTTGGCTCCACTTATTAAATTGTGTGCATGTTACTGCTTATTAATGTAACCAAAAGTATGACAATATAGGAATGTGGCTGCTAAAGCTGAAGAGAGTTTTTGAAGAAAACTGGTTTTGAAGAGAGTTTAGTGATAAAAATGAATGACATTATTTTCATGCCGTTACGTCTAATCCTTTATGAATGATTTCTCTTCAAGTGAAATTGAAAATACAGAAATATGTATGGATGGGTTTTGTTGTGCAGCTTGTAATAGATTGTACTCATCTCTGAGAAAAGGGGGATTTCTTCTTGAGACCCTCTAAATTCATCCAGAGGTCAGGTAGACTACTAGTTCTTACCCAGCTTTTTTTTGTTCTGTGTGTCTTATCTGTTGGGGCCACTTGCTTATTGCAGCTACACTTTTTTTCTTTAACCTGAATGATCAAAAAAGTTCATTAAATGTTTATTACAGTTTTACAAGGGTGACTTTTACAAATTGAAAAGCTCCCATAGGAGCTGCACAGAAATTTATTCCTGGTTTATGCTGCCTGGGTGAGGAGCTGCTCTTCAGTTCCCGTAACTGCAGGGCTTCGTGGCATGTGACAGGGCTGATGGCACTGGAGAGGCAACTGACACATGACACTGCCTTAAAAAAATTCAGTCATGGATATTTTTGTCTGCTTCACATGGCTAACATAAAAAATAGATTGTATAGTTGCGTAGAAGTATTCCCTGCTAGGTAAATTTCAATTTGTTAAAGGCATTATCTGGTGCATAACTGGTTAAAAAATGGCATTAAAATGCCACAGGAGTGGATGGCTCCTGAGGCACCTGTAAAGGGCACTGCAGGCCACTACAATCAGATCCCTGCTTCACTGTGGATTTTCTTTAAAATGTTAGAAAAGCCACTTAAGCCCTTATCTTTAAAAGTATGTTGATATCTAAATGATGTGACTTGGTACCTTTAAGAATTTAATCTGCAAGCTGCCTGTGCCCCTGAGTACTGAACATCACTTTGTGAGCTGTGGTGGCAGTAAAGACAGTGGTGATTCCAAGCAGGGCTGCTCCAGCATCTTGACAACAAGAGCAGCAAAAGGGTTTAGGAAAGCCAGGAGGGCAAAGCTTGGTGTGAATACAAGTCCTGAGTTAGCAGCACTTTTGGTAAATTGGACAATTTGCTTTAAAAGGGAAAAGGAGGTTAAAAGGAATAGTGTAGAAAGTTTCCACTTGTTTCACTGATGTGGTAGTAGTGATTTAGTTAATATTTGTATAATACTTGGATTTGAAAAGACCCATTCCTGCCTGCAGAAGTATTTTCCTCATCTTCGTTGGGCTTTGGATAAGCTTCTCAATCTTGACAAAAAAATTCTGTGTTTGTTTTTAATTGCTTAACACCATGTTGCTGAACATAAATGCTGGAAATAACTCTTTTCCCTGCTTTCCTGTCTGCAGAACATGAAACTGTTGCTGGGTGGAAGGGAAGGGAATATACAAAGGGCTCCAGGGTTAATTGCTCACTCTCTCCGTGGATTGGCAAGTACTTAATGGTTCTTCTGATGGTTCCAACCATTTAAAGAATGTACTTGCTTGGTGTATTAGTTCATACCACCAGTGCTGTCTTGCAGGAGCTCTCCCCTTTATCCCTGCTACCCATCCTTTGGTTCATTTTGCTGGGCTGTCAGGGAGTGTGGAAATGGTTATTTTGGATGAAACTAAAATAAAGGAGGTGCCATGGCTCTCTGTGAGCATTGAGGTTACAGTTAGCCCAGCACAACCTTTGTCCCTGCACACATGGTGGATACCTGCAAATTCTGGATTGTGAACCCCAGCTCTCTTGAGCTGTTCCTGATGAGCTCCCTGCTTGCTGCTGTAGACATAGCCTCAGCTGACCTCAGTGGTGAAAGGAAGATATAAAAATATCGTACACAGAAGGTAATTCCTTCTGGTGAAACAGAGAGGAGAAGATGACAGGCAGGCTTGCCCTCATTAATTTCAAGTGATTGTTTAATTTTTATTTTTTTTTTACAGAAAGAAGGCATACAATTGTAAACTGTTCACTGGCAGTGATAAACAAGTCCTTGTGACAGAAGAAATCCTCTTTGCTCTTTTGTGGCTGTTTTTTGATGAGTGTGGACAGACAGGCTACATCTGTTCTGTCATGATTTGCTTCCCCCAGCTCCCTGCCTGTAGGAGGAGGTGGTGCTTTCCCTGCCATTCCCCCACCTCAGGAAGGGAGGCATGAAAGGCAGCAGGGGAGAGGAGACTAATTTGAAGTCTTATTTTTTCTGCATCACGGTTAAAGGAAGGCTGGGAATAAAACAGTGGCTGGCAGTGCTGCTGCTCTCCTCTCCCTCCTGGGAGAGTTCGGCACTCACGTGGTCCCTGCCGTGTCCCTGTGCTCTTAATGATCAGCCTGGTTTGTAGCACTTGTTGGTAGCTCATTACTGAATAAAACAGCCATTGTCCAGCAGTGTGTATTGATTTTTGGCTATTCTACGTGACACGTTGCTTGTATGTGTTATTCTTCCCTAAAGAGTTGTTAACACAGGGTGAAATGTGATAGATTTTGGGTATTTTCAGATTACCGGGTTCTTATTCTGTTCTCTCAGATCCACTTTTTAGCTTAGTGAGTTTTGACCCAAAGTAAAGGGAACGATCAGGGTTTGGGTTTTTTTTATAGCTTTTTTAATTCTAGGTCAGTGACGTTTTGAAAACTAGGGCAAGAGAAAACCAAGGTCAGTTAGACTCCTACAAAAAGGCCTAACAAAGAATCCATTCACCCTCATAAAAATAAAAATCCGTATTAATTAACCACGTGGTGGAGATAAGAATTGGAGAGCTTGATTAAATCATTAGCGCCTCTGAGCAGCAGCAGTGTCGGAGGGGAACTGGGAGGGAAAACACACTCAGCCTGAAAATTGCAATACAACTGTGCCAGGACCACATCTGTACTGAGTGTGTGTGGCGTGGCCTGCATGGAAACACTCACTGCTGCACTACAAGCTGGGGAAATACTGGCAAGCATGGAGTTCTGTTATTAATTCAGGGGGAGATACTATTATTATTATTTGTCTGGGTAGGAAAATAAGGCACATTGCAGCCGAGGCAGCAGCTGCTTGGCAGGCAGCCCAGTGGGATGCATTTGGTAGCTCGTGGAAGGTTTAAGGTGCTCTTAGGTGTGTGCAGTGAAATAACCACCTTATACTTTCACCAGGTGAGACATTCGCCTGAGAGCTGCCCGCGTGAATCAACACTTGCAGTATCTGGCCCCTGTTGCATCATGAAGCATTTTAATATGGATGTCAACCAAAACAAGGCCAAGTGTCTCATCCTAGCCATCTGTAACCAGCCCCAAATGCAAGCTCTTGCAATCAGTGTGTGTCTAGCAAAGAGCTGCAGCTGCAGGAGCCACTGGCGTCAGGCAGAGCAGTCAATATTTGCTCTCTATCCCTGTTCAAGTGCTAGCAGTGCCAGCCTTGCCTGCCCGATAAAATTGAGCGCAGCTACTCAATAATTGCACATTGGGTAATTGGAATGGCTCCCACAGGGTGTTCGGCTGAAGGGTGTGGCTGGCTCCTGTGCTAACATGAAGCCGGTATCTCCATGCTATTTTTGTCCTCCTTGTGAGCGTTGCAGCATTGTTTGGTCTGTGTGCCATGTTTGCACTTCACTTTCTGTTTTCCGAGCAAAACTCCGTTTTGTCGTGTTTTTGTCTGTGCCTCTAAGATCGCCATTATCCTGCTGTTGAGGGCAATCTCTGTGATGCTTAAAAAGAATCCTAAACCCATCCAGCACGAAGGGGAATCCAATTGCTTCGTGCTCCGACAGGATGGTGGCGTGGCCGATTAGAGGAGGGCTGTTGAAAGATGCCTTCACCACAGGATGCAAAGCAGTGCTCCACACACATAACATGAATATTTTTGTTGCGGCTCCCTCTGTGGGGTGAGGAGCAGGAGCCTGGGTTATCCTCAAGTGAATCTCTGTGTTTCATGAGCTGGTGAAGCTCCGCAGAAACTCCTTTGGGCTCTCTTGGATCATGAAAAGACCCCATGGCTTGTGTTTGTGGTTGCAAATTCCGAGAGTGCAGTTAAGTGTGGGACATTTTTCTGTGAGTGGCATTTTCACTTTCATGGGCAGAACAGTCAACATTTTTTTATTTTCCCCCAAGGGCTTGGTATTTTTGGTATCCTTCATCCTGCCCAGCCTACCAAAACATACATATCTATTGCTGAGAAGTCTTGCACTTGACTTACTTGACTCAAGCTTGCCTTCAATTAATCTTTTGAGCAAGAGCATTCTTTCAGAGGCAGAAGGGATGGTCTGTTCCCACCCTGTCTCCCAGATTTGTTTCTCCCTGCAAGCCTTTTTTGGGAAGCCAGCCCCAGTGCTTGCAGTCAAGGCTGCTGTGGAAAGGGAGAGAAAAAGGAATTTGTGTTCAGGCTGGCTCTCACAAGCGTTTGGGATGGTTCTGGTGGCATGTGAGCCCATCATCTCAGGGGCCAGCACCTCTGTCCGTCACCTGAGACCTGTGTACAGACATTGAGCCCCTAGGGACATATGGGTTTTGTGGTGTGGCATGGAAATAGAATGGTTTTTTTGGGAGGGAGCATGGGCTGGGAAATCAGGAAATACACTGCCCCTGACAGGGCTGGGTCTGGGGAGCTGGTCTGCTCTGATTCTGCTGCTCACCCTCTGCTTCACCTTCTGGGGAAATGGACTTTTCTCTATCTCTGCTGCCCACAGGCAGGTGTGAGAAACAGTTTAAATACTCTGGATTTTGAAACATGGACTTAACCAGCTCCCTGTCTCCCTCATTGTGTGGCTTCACCTCCAGATGTGCATTTATCACCTAACTCGAGCCTGCATCCAGCTTATACATGGCTTTTCCCAGATTTCAAGATCTTGTACTGATGATGGCCCTGAGTCTTTGAAGGAAGATTTGGGAATGTGCAGAGCAATTGTAGACATATTTATCTGTAGAATTATGTGTTCACGCCACTCTTTGTGTTTGCTGATCTTCTGAGAAAACCTTCATTAGTTATTCTCTGTATCCTGTAGCTTATGCTTGATAATTAGAGATCTTTGCAGTATCAACTCAGCAAGCAAGAAAATATCAGCTGTAAAATGAGGCTTGAGAAAAACTGATATTAAATATTAAGCAGTAACTTAATATCTGGAAGAACAGACCTTAGGTTTGAAGTGGATGCCATGTGTCTTTTTGAGAAAGAGAAATAAAACCTGATAATTTTTTCCATTAACTGGTTTTTTGTTTGTTGTTTTTTTCCTTTCTCATTTCCCAGTCCAGCGAGAGTTTACGCAGAAGAAAACCTTTACTAGTTGGATAAATTCAATATTGGCAAAGGTAAGTAGGGGATTCTTTTGCCAAGACATGCCTTTTGCCTTTTTGATTCAGATCATGCTGTTTGGAGATTCCTAAATTTTTTAGGAATAAATAAAATTAGTACAAGTTTTTTTAGGCACTGGATGGAAAAAGTAGCCCTGAGAAGCATTTAATAAGTGCAACAGCACTGTATTGGGGCATGTCCAAGGACATTTGTATGAGGTGGTTTGTGTGTAGATGTCTCTCTTCCTTACTCATGTGGTAAAACTTGTGGTGGATTGAGGTACACGTCTCAGGGTTTTATGAGTTTCTGAGTTTACAGTTGGTTTTACTGTGATTAGGAAAGTGTTATTCTATTATGCAATCCAAGAACATGAGTTTAATGAGATGACCTGGGTGACTGGTAAGTATTAAGTCAAACCACATAGTAGTATAGGTGCTCTTTAGGCTCTCAGAAAACAGCTCCTGCTGCATGTGCTGGGGCTCTGACTTGCTCAGGTTAAAAAAATAAAATCCTGTTTTGGTCCCTCCTTGAGCAGAAGCTGCTGAGGTCACGATAAGTTTGTGTTGTGTGGGTGAAAAGAAGTTATGCAGCTCTATACTCAAATTTGTACTTAGTATTGATTAAGATCTCAAAATATGAATTAACTGCCTTGTTTAGCTTTCCCTTTCTCAATTTTTTTTTATTTTGCCAGAAACCTCCTTGAAAAATGTGAAAAACACAGAGGCAAGACAAGGGGGAGTAAGACACAAACAGAATAATGGGTTAGAAGAAGCAGGATGTGTCTGTTTAGATGCGGGATTGTTATTCCATCTTAATGAAAAAATAACGGATGCTAAACACTATTTGACAACAGAGTAATCTGTGATGTTTTGTAGTGCATTGAATTCAAAATGACAAAAGATTGAAATTTATCTTGCAGCATACCCCTCCTTACGTTGTCTCAGACCTGTACACAGACATACAGCAAGGACATTTGCTTCTGGATCTGTTGGAAGTGCTTTCAGGTCAACATCTGGTAAGAGAGAGTCATAAAAATATTACCTCAATCCTTTGTCAAATCCAGCAAAGATTTCTGAATATGCTTAATGGCAACCATATGAATCATCCCTCTGGAGTCACAGAGTGAATTTCAAGTAACTTATTTTTATACCATTGATGCTGAAACACACTGAAGTTAAATTGATCCGAAGTAATTTATGAACCTTTACAGGACTTCCCTTATCAAAATATAGAATAAAATTAATTTTTACAGTTGAAGATACAACCTGTTCTTTTTGCTTTGCAGCCACGGGAAAAAGGATTTAATACCTTCCAGTGTAGAAGTAATATAGAAAATGCTTTGACATTTTTAAAGAGCAGATCAGTGAGTATTAACTTCAAAATTCACAACTAAAGCCAGTTTAGCTGGTGGAACATTTTCTTTGTTAACAATGATCCCTTTTTTTTCCTCCTTAGCTGAAGCTCATAAATATTCATGTAGCTGACATTATTGAAGGAAAACCTTCCATTGTGCTTGGCCTAATCTGGACCATTATATTTCATTTTCATGTAAGTATTTCAGCGATGTAAGAGAGTTCTGGTAGAGGGGAAAAGCACAAAAATATGTTGACTTGTGTGATTGCCACATGAGATGAATTAGTACAAAGCAGAAGATTATTTTCTGACTTGTGGAAGTGACAGCTCAAGAAGGAGATGCACCAGTGCAGGGATAGCAGTGATGAGCAGCATCTAGCTTCAAATGGTAGGAAGGAAAGATACTGAGATTTTTTTTTTTAAAAGTAACCAGTTAAAAAATAGGCTAAACTTTGCTTGTCTAAGGTCCGTAATGATTAGGCTCCAAAAAGAGCAGGTAGTGTGAAGTGGCTCATCTGTCTCCCTCAGAGGCAGCCCCACTCCTCAGTGCTGAGTGTGCTTACAATCTTACAATGTGCAATTCTTGTATTATTTTTTCAGTACCAGTTCCTGAAATAACATGAAGGCTGTCATAGTGATGTTTCTTATAAATAAGAGCATGCATCTTGCATGGCATGAGGTTATGGGGAGGTGTGGAAGCACAGGGCCTTGATTTAATCATGTTTTAGGGCTGCAGAGAATGCTGGAGCCAAGCAGGCTTCTAGGGAGAGCCCAGCAGTGAAATAATGTGGGTGCACTGGGGGTGAACTGGTGACTGGGGCTCAGGAGAGCACTAAGAACCAAAATTTTCTTGCAGTATTTAGCCCATATTTTTCATGGCAGAAGTACTTTGCTGCTGAAGAGTCTTGGGCTGCACATAACCTGTGCAATACTTTTTAACCTAAACCAAGCTTCTCGAAGCAAATGCAGATGTCTGAGGTATTTCAAGTAGATTTTTCTGCACTCTGAGTGAGCAGGCAAACTCTGACCATGCCTAGAACATGTCACTCTTGACAGCAGAAAACACAGCGGCTGTGGGCTGCTGTCACTGGTAGGAGTAGAAATTGAGAGAAACTCCCTTGATGTCATTGCTGGTACCCAAAGTATAACACAGAAGTCTTTGGGTGAATACATCCTGCCAAAAAATTGCCTAAAGATGGGAATTCAGCATGAAATAGGTGAGATTGTGCAGAGTGAAAAGCTTGATTTGGTTTTGGGGGGCAGGGAAGCTGCTGTTAGAGCTGTGACTGAGTCCTGTCTAACCCTCTGTGGTGTTCTGCCATTGATGCCTTGGTAATCCTTCACTGCAGCCTCGTTAAGTTTCCCATGTTCTCTGACAGATTGAAGAGCTGGCCAGGACTCTTGCCTGTACTTACAATCAGCCTTCACTTGATTGTTCAAGTGCTGTTGACTCCTCTCCAAAGGCAAGCAGATCAGCTAAAAAAAGTGCTAAAATTAAGGAACGGTGGAAGATGTCTGCCACAAAGGCTCTTTTGTTGTGGGCAAAGGAACAGTGTTCGCTGTAAGTTCCATCCAAGATTTATAATTAGCATGCTACACTCTCTATTACTGCTTTCCTCTAAATGTAGTGATATTTTCCCTTGTTTTTTAACATCACTTAGTGGCAGCTTAGCAGAAAATCCTTTGAATTTCACATGTGGTTACCAGCACTTTTAGCATCAATCAGGCCTCAAATGTTTTGACATGAGCCCTTTAAATATAATAAAGCGAAGCTCATCTTACTAATTAGATACAACAGTGTAATCTGAGTTGTTTGGCTTTGCTTTTTTAGGGGCTTCTGTGTGATAAGTTTAGTGGAATGTTTACATGATTTGCCTGTTTTAATCCTCATGGTTGGCACTGATTCACAAAGTTTCAAGGGTTTTTCGATTTCTTTTTTAATGCAAAATGTAGGATTTCTATGATTCCCACAACTCATGCTTTTCTGACAAAACAGTGCATGATCCCCAAGAAGGATCCTGATCCTGGAGGTCCTGGTCCCTAATTCTAACAAGATGTTTCCTTATGTTTGATGTACAGATAGCGCTGCTGCTGTGTGCTGGGAACACTCCCACTGAAAATCTAGAGCAGATACAGATATTTACATTTTCTTCAAGGGCTGCTGCTTCACTCCAGGATCTTTCAAATATGCTTTACAATAATGTCAGCTCTTTCTCTCCAGCCCTTTGGTTGCTTTATGTTCTAATAAAATCCTGCTAATATTCCATGTTATTAGTGGGAGATAAAGGCCTTCATCAGCACATCACACACTTTCTGCCAGGAGAATGGCACTGAGGTTTGCCTTCTAGCTGTGTTTTATCAGAAGAAGATTAATTGGCACATCAAAACCAGCTCTTCGTCCATGTAATCTTCTCTTTCTTTTCCCTGTTTTTCAGCAATACTGCTGTCTGGTTTCCAGTATCATTTCTGAACTGTCATTGTGCTGAATTATTTTGTTAGCAGTGAATCCTATAGTTTTGGTAAAGGATCAAATCTTGTAAGTCTTGGCCAGTTGTTTTGTGGCTAAATTTGATCACCTGAAACCCCACATCTTTTCCATGCTGTAACATACTCATAATATCCAGGCTGTTTTTGGAAGGTTGTCCCAGAATTCACTGTGGCCTGCAAGGCTGGGCGCCTCACAGCGCTGTCCAGGCACCGTTAATAGAAGATGGTTTCAAGACTTTAAGCTAAATAAGAAAAAAAGAAATGCTTTTCCCGCAGTGATACATCACTTTTAAGATTTGGATTTTCCAACGTGCCAGTTCTTGGTGTCCTTACAGACAAATGCAGGTTCTACAGTGCTTTTCTTGTTGCTTTTCCACCCCATAGAATGCATAGATATTGAGCAAAAAGTTGATGTTTAGGAAGGACATTGGATCATCAAGGCTTTATCTTCAGAAGGCAGTATAAGACAAAAAGAAATAGAGTAATTTTGTAAAAGCAGTACAACAACGTGCAGTTGTAGCAATTTCTAGTACTGGCTGTGTTGTTGTCTGACGTGTGCAGAAGTTCAGGGACAAGGTGTTTTTGGATTTGGTTCATGCTCCATTTTACTGAATTTATATTCTGTTTCTCGATTTGTACTCATAGCCTGTTTCTTCAGACGTCATAACATTTTGTTTCCACTCATTTTTGGGATAGGCACGGCTCTGTCAGTGTCACTGATTTCAAGTCCAGCTGGCGAAGTGGACTGGCTTTTTTAGCCATCATCCAAACCTTGAGGCCAGGTCTGGTTGATCTGGAGAAGGCAAAAGCCAGAAGCAATAAAGAAAACCTGAAGGAGGCTTTCAGAATTGCAGAACTGGAGCTGAATATCCCACGGCTTCTGGAGCCTGAAGGTAAATGATCAGCTTTTTTTAAATCTTCATTATTACAAGTGGGAAAAAGTTATTACATGGGGAATAGTAAGACTGTGCTTAAATTTGAAATGGAACATTGATATTTGCTATAGCTCAAACCTGAGGTTCTTCATTTCATAGCATCAGCTGTACTTAAGGACTGTGTGATTTTTGAATTGGCAACAACTGCTGGAGCAACATGCAGAAGAAAGGATACGAAACTTTCCTGTTCATGGGAGAAACTTTTTCATTAGTTAATCATGTTCTATTAAAATATTCCCGAGGAAAAAAATGTTCATTACATATTAATTTCTGTCAATGGCATGTTAAGTGAGCTGTTGCAAAATAAACATGTTTATGGTAATGTGTTTTAATAACTGCAGCATAGTGTGTAATTATGTGATCAGGCCTAGAAGGCTGCATAATTATGTAAATGGTGTATTGGCTCTTGTAGATGTTGACACTGTGAATCCGGATGAAAGATCAATCATGACTTACGTGGCTCAGTTTTTGCAATACTCCAAGAATTTGCCTGAGTCTGAAGAAGACATGCAGGTATGTCATGTGGGTTGTCACTGAGGCATTTTCAAATCAATGTGCCTGCTTTGCCCAGTTTATAACCTGAGCCGGTAACAGACATTAGATCCTCTGATTCTGCTACTGACAGGGCTGAAATGGCTTGAGCATTCTGATGCTCCTGTGTGGTAGAAAGAACTCCAGGTTCAGATTTTTTTATTGGTCATACAGCTGGAATTGCTGTGCAGGTTGTTTTGTTTTTCATTTAAGTGTTGCACAGGACATTTTCAAGCTTGGCTGTCTTCATGTGTGCTCTGAAGTCTGTGTAAACATTGGAGGAGAGGCAGACAGATTTGCAAATCCACAGAACAACCAGCTTTAAATTTAGCAGCTGACATGTAAAAGTGGGCAAAAGTTGCCACTCACAGATAACACTGAGCAGAAAACCATATTTTCTATTCTCTATATACTCCTATAAGAGCTCATATATAAATAGGTTATTCACATATCTCCATACTGATAATCTCCTTTCAGTTGGACTGCAATCAAGTCTTCTCTTGATATCTTCATATATCCAGGTGCCACATTTAAAACTTTGGCTTTGCTGTGTAATAGTGCCTGACTCAAAATTCATCAGGGTCCCCAGGAATTATTACTTGTTTTTCAATAGCTTTGAATGAACTTCATCGTATGCTCAATGAGTGTTGTTTTATGGCATGATGTAAATTAAAAACAATGCTTGCAAAATGGAAAAATGAAATTTTCTGCTCTAATTACCAGGAAAAAGTAAGAGAGGCCATGGGCTGGTTGGCTGCACAGGAGAAGAAGTTAGCAAAGCTGCTGGTGGAAACAGAGAATGAAACATATTACCAGAAGTACAAAGTAAGTTGCATTTCATATTTAACTGTTTCTTGTGAAAAGAATCTATTTATATTCTGGGAATATATTTAATATTATTTGTCTTCATTGCCTCAACTGAAGTATTAAACAAGTTTTTAAACAAAAATTGGAAATCTGACAGTGAATTTGGTAAATGCCCTCATATGATTGAAGGAAAGGCAGGATAAAATTCTTTCTGTTATGAAAAAGAGACATGCTGTTTGGTTTCTAAGCAGAGCAAGCTCCTTATGGAAAGAGTAAAGTAGTGTCTTAATTAATTGATGTAGTTGAAGACTTGGACAAGATTCAAGCACGTAGGCCCTTTATAGGGTTACCTTTGCTATTTCTGTGGTAATTACAACAGTGGGTTTTACCCAGCTAGTGTTGTAGAGGAGTAGCTGAATTTCTGGCTGTAGGCTGTGCTGAAGTAAAATCTCCCTTGGCTTATATTGTAGCCAGAGTTTGTAATAAAATGGCCCACGGGGAGCTGTGAGAGGAGGAATTTTCCCTTTCTCTTGCTGGGAGGGGCGAGCTGTGTTCTGGCTGCGCTGACATTATGTTAAATACAGACCTAGAGAATGGCACCTATAATTTCAGACTCAAACACTGCCTGGAGACAAGTCTGCCTCTTGCTATCTTGCCTTTGCATGCATCACACCCTTTGAAGTTAATGGAACTCATACCAGTGTGTTCAAAGGTGGTGCTTGGCTCCGTGAGCTTCCATCTGACGACTTCTGTGAATTACTCTTCTATTTTATCCCCAGGAAATGATGTCATTTATGGAAACATTTAACCAAGAAAAAAACCCCTTTCTGCCGGTGTTGTCAAAAAGAGGTGAAACTGAGCTGAGCGAAGGCCAGCAGCAGATGAGGGAAGAGTGGGATAAAGTGATCTCTCAGGTCAGAGGCATTTCTCACTCACCTCCTTACCAGCATGAGCATGTTTGATGAAGAAGCCTAAGTCTACCCCAGGAACTCATGCTGGGAAAAGTGGGGAGCTGATGCTTTATTTGGAATGATAAAAGAGATAAAATGATAAACCTGAAGTCCAGACAGTCTGAGTGGTGTTCACTTCCCAAGAAGAGGCAGAAGGTGACTGTGTGTTACCCTTCTGCCTCCTGAGCCCCAAGACTGTGAAACATCTCTGGGAAATGCCCTGCATCTCATCTTTGAGCACTATTCCAATCAAAGTTTTTGGCCTGTTTATGCTTAAAAGTTTATTTTGGGACATGATTATGGCTCAGATAGTGATGCAGCTGGGAAAAGTGTGTTAATATATTCCTTCCTGTGGCACAGATACAGATCTGGTGAGATCTGTTGATCAGTGCTTTGCAGGGAAGTTGGCTGTGCTGGCTCATGAGGGGATGTGGAGGGCCATGCTGGGAATTGCTCTTTCTGGAACAGAAAGCTGTTCATTTCTGTTTGGCCCACTGTTTTTGCGACTAGTTCACTGTAAATTTTCCTGTTGCTGGGCCTTGGGATGATCACCAGCAAAGGACAATAATGCCAAATTCTCTGTGGTGTTGCAGAGGTTACAGGCTGGAAGCAAACCTGGTTTTCAGGTAAACAGGGCTGATTTGCAGCTGACTTCACTGGAAGCTCTTTTTTTGAACAGCACGAGGCATGCAGGAGTAGGTTCCTAGGGTGTCTAGAGCACCAGCTTATGCAGCTTATATCAGCATCTTGGGGATGGGGAAGAAAATAACAGTGAGAGATTTAATCCACTTGTTTTCCTTTTAAAGATTAATGAATGGAAAGTGAAGCTGGACCAGATGTTGCCCTCCCCTCTGGACAGCATTGAGGCTTGGCTCCAGGAGGTGGAACGTCTGCAGGCAGAAGATTTGCCTGATTTGCAGGACCCGTTCAAAGCAATGTCTGTCTTCAGAGAAATAATTGTAATATTTAAGGTATGCTGATCACAAAGGAAATTCTGCTTCAGTTTGACCTGGTAAAGCACTTGTTATGGAATTGCTGTTTGTCGTTTTGGGAAGTGGTGTGCATGTGTTTGTCTTCTGAAGATGAAAAGCTCTTCTGAACATACCTTTGAAGAATTATGAGTTTAATTAAATAACTGCATGGGTCTATAAGGCAGGTTTCTGATTTCACTGGGATGAGATTAAATTTGAGTACTACCTGAATGAGTAAATTATGCTATTCTTTTTTATGTGGTTCCTGCAACTTGTTTGTTTGTTAAGTAATAATAACACAGGATAATCGCATCCTTATCTTTAAATCAGTTCTTAATGCATACCTATTCAGAAAAGCACTTGAGCTCAAGGTTACATTCCAGCGAGTTCAAGAAGTTTGTGTGTTTAAAGTTAAATAGTTCAAGAAATTTGTGTGTTTAAAGTTAAATATTTGCTGAATCACTCTGTAGTTCCATTCAAGGCAAGGATAGATATTTTGATACCTTGCTACCATGCAAGTTACTCATTCTGATCTTCAAATATTTGCACTGGTAATAGTTTAAACATCCTTTTGAGTTTGAAAATTCTGAAAGAGTAGATGTGTTGATGTCTGGTTGGTCATCATAATGCCATACTTGGGTTTTTTATAAACAAGTTTGCTGGTTTTGTGACACTGTGTTTAAAGAGAATTTGAAAGAATGGGCAGTGGAGGTTCTTGCAAGTGGCTCGATAACACCACTTTTTTGTACTGTTGCTAGTCAGTTCCTGATATGAGAGATGGCTTTTAAACTGGTAACAGCTTTGCCAGCCTTTAGCCATTTGATCTAAGATTTTTGTTGTGCAGCCTAAGTACTTAAAGCGTTTTTGAGAATAAGATGCAGAGAATTATGTCATTTATTAAGGGATTTCTTTTTTCCCATTGAACATGTAGATAAAATCATTGCATTCCTTCAGAAGAAGAAACCCCTTAATGCCTAATTTCTGCCAAATCCAGTTTTCTTGATGGAAAGACACTCTGATGAGCACTTTTCCCCCTTTTAGTATGTCCTGTATAGGGATCATATTACCAAGGTGATACATATAGTGGTCATTTCACTTTCTCTTAAGATCTAGGAAGTTATCCACCAATGCTCATAACTGTCTGACTGATACAGTGTTAAGATTACAAAATCCAGTGTTAGAAATCAGTGCGCTATTCTTGTGGTTGAGGGCTCTCCCAGGATTATCCATTTCCATTAACATTCTTTGTGGCAAATTTTTGAACACAGAAATGAACTTTTAGCGTATTTTTAATATGCCACTGACAAATATGTTTATCTTCTGTGCAATACATTTAATGTTTTATTTCTAGGTAGGAAATTTGGTGCTGAGACACATGCTTGTAAAATATTCCCCAATCAAAGAATACTGGCCATCAGATGGTAAATTTGATATCAATCCTCTCGGCGTGGTGTTAGACAAATTTATTGAGCAGTCAAATGAACTATGGAGCAGGTGATATAATGGATTTATTCAACAGGTTTTGCTGTCAGTCTTTGCTAACATATAGCACAGAAAAACTTAATATCCTGAAGCTGTCACAATGATGCTTTTTTGTCCTAAAGATGATAGTGAAAGTGCAGAAAAAACTGATAGCAGGAGTAGTGTAGAGTTGTGTTCCTTATATTTAACGAGATGCACAGTGATAAGAGAAATCAGATAGTACTGCACTGAATATGCACTTTAGAAGTGATGAGGTAAATACTTTTATTGCACTTTAATGAGTACAGACACTGGGAGATTGTCATGTGCTGACTAGTTTTTAATAGCTCTCACTTTAATGGCAGGTTACTTGGAGATTCCCAGATGAAATACTGTAGATCAAAATGAATGGCTTACTATGTCTTGTTCTCCCCAGGGCTTGATGGATTGTTTTGATTCGCACTTGGATACCCTTCAGTCATTCAAGAACGAAGATGAGAAGAGTATGCCACTAGTCTTTCCTGAAAAATTAGAAGAAATGAAAAGAAGGTTGTGATGCCCAAATTCCCTCTACTTCATGTTGTATTCTAGCTCTGCTATTGACTTGCTCTGCTATTGTGAGCAAAGCACATAATTTATCCATGCCTTGCAGAAAAAGAGCATTTTCATCCTTTGTACAGGCTGATCTCTCATTGGTCCAATGAATGTTTAATTATGTGTACAGAGTGGAGCTCATTAACAGGACCTTTTCAGATGCCCTTTGCTAGTGGGGATAGGAAACAACCACTAGGGATAGGAAACTTGAATATTTTGAATGTAGGAATTTCCCTGGTGGTGGGGATTCCCTAAATTTTAATTTCCACCTTTAAAAATCACTGTGATCTACAGCTTGTACAACCCCAAATATCTGTTGGAGCATATTTTAAAAAATAACCAGTGAGTCTGTATCCATAACCTGGGATGCTTTGACGTACAGATAGTAGATACTCCTTTTTTTTTGGCATTTAAGGTTTTTCATACATTGAGTAGACAACATTGACTGCTCAATAGTTGCTGCTTAAAAAAATGAATGATTGTTGCCTTAAAACTTTATTCCTCTCATGACAAAACAATGTTTACATACATGTAATTCTGATCTTTTAGGATAAAATCCTTATACATTAATGCCTTGTATATCCAATGATTTTGAATAAACTTCTGGAACTGTTTTCTATTTGCAGATTCACCAATATTCATTCCACAAACTCCAGCACTTTTCTGAATTACCACTATGGACTGTGCTCAGCTATTGCCAATGAGGTGATGGCAAAGCTAAATATCTGGGACATGAAATATGGGGCAAAAGAGTCCGTGGAATCACTGCTGCAAAATTGGAATGTAAGTTTCAGATACCCGTATCACATCCTGATGGTAATTCTTTCCCAGCTCTCTTTAATTCAAGCTTATGTGTTTGTCCTCTGAAGATATTATAGTTGGTTGAAGTGTGGTGGACTGGTGAAATCTGGGATTTATTCAAAGAAGGGCAGATAGACTTCCTTAGAAGCTTTTCTTTCCCCCAACATCTTCCATTTTGCTATGAATGAGAGTTTTTTCTTCAGTCTGGAGAGTTAACACAAGCCATGACCATGACTTTCTCTCTGCCCCTTTTTATTCTTTATTGTGAAGATGTCTTGCTTTCTAGGCTGTTTACAGAACCAGCACTAGCAGCCCTTCCCTTCCCTAGCTGCAATCCACAGAAGCCTCTCTGGGGTAGTTGAGTTGTTGCTTTCTTCAAAACCAACCATTATTTGTGCTGCTGCCTCTTCCTTTTCCCAGCTTCTTTACCTCCTTATGCTTTGTGGTGAATATAAATTATCTTGTCCTATTATATTTTATGCTTAGCTCAGTTTCTGGACTCAAGTTATGAAACTGATGCCTCACGTAGACTTTAGGAGGGGCTGGATTGCCCAACCCCAAATACTGACAGAGGATTCTGCATCAGGAGTCAAGGCAGAGGTGAACGTGCTGATGCTGTCGGTATTGCCCCATCTCCAGTTAATGGGATTCCTTGTGGATTCCCTCTTAGTGGACTTTCTCAGAGGATTCTCAGACTGGTAAATCCCTAGTTGAATTAGTGGGAGTTTCACCAGCGTCAGAACTGTGGAAGGAGGCAACAATAGGTTGTATAAAATAGCAGTTTCAGCCTCACCCTGTGGTGAGATAGTGGTGCAGAGGTAATCTGTGCTGATTTTGTTGCTTCAGTTGGTTTCATAAATACTTACTATGTTATCTCTACAGCTGTGATTCATGGTCTTGCTCAAGCTGATAGAATATAGAGCTTTCCCAGGGAGTTTAGGGCTTGGTGCTGGTGTTCCTTCTGGTCCCATGATGTCCTGGCTGAGTGGTGATGTGGGGGCCCAGGTTTGTCACACTCACAGGGGAGGTTATTTGGAGCCTGCTGGGTAGGACATTTGTAGGCATGGGAAGTACTGGAGTGAGATCAGCTCCAACAGAGAGGGGCTGAGAATCGACCCTCATTCCCTGAGCAAACACAAGGCTCCTCTGCTCCCATTTCTTCCTCTTTCACCCCCTCCATCCCCCATTTGAATCTTGATCTGTGTCAGAAACGGGGCACATCGATATTTCTCTGCATGCAGGGAAACTCACCATTTTCTTTCACAATTTCTTTGAACTACCTGACTTGTTCTAGATGCCATTTCTCAGTATTGCCCTGGGGCTGTAACTTTTTGAAACAAGCAGTCCTGTCTCATGCGGGGCTGTGGCTCAGGCAGTGGCATTCAGGTATTCATATTTCTTTAGTCTCTGCACAAGCAGAATTAAAGAATAGATCTGTTTCAGACTAAAGGGTGCAGCTGATTTGCTTGGTGGACGTTGCTCAGTTTACATTTAACCTGTAGGTTGTAGGCTCATATTTAAAAAAAAAAAGTGTGTCCCAAGCTGTATTTCTTATCCAGTTTTATGTTGTTCAGTGTTACCTATATCAATTGCTTCTCACTTTCGGCAGAATTTCGTTGAAGAAAAGAAACTTGAAACACAGCTAGACACTGCTACTCACATCTGTGAAGACTTGAAAAACATAAGTGGTCCTGACTTAGGTAAGCTCATGCACATAAATTGACATGAAGATCTTTATTTTGAACCGATGCGCTGTCAAGTTTTAATTCCATTTACTGTTCTGTGTAAACAGTGCTTCTATTTAATTAATCTCTCTGTTTCCAAATGTATAACAATAATCCTTAATCCATGTCCTAGCTGGAGATCCTCAAGAAATCAGCAGACTTTTTAAGACGGTGGAGTCAAAGATTTCATCGTGCAAAGACTATATTTCCAATGTAAATACCACCCTACAGAAAGTCCTGTCCTCCTGGAGTAACTACGCAGAAAACATCCACTTATTAAAGACATGGCTGGAAGAAAACAGAAATGAGGATCCAAAAGAGGTATGTGGTTGGATTTCTCTTTGTTCGACAAACAGAGATACTTGGAGAAACCTCCTGGAAGAAAAACATTAAATGTGACAGTGGCTGCTGTTGTTTTTCTGTTTTTCATTTTGGAAGTAAACTCTTGACAGGGTTCTGCTTTAAATGATTTCAATGCCTCTGTCTAGATCTCTGCTGACATCCTGGCAAAGAGGAATTCAATTCATGGTTCCTTAAATGAAGCTGGAAACCATCTCATTGAAGTCAGCAAAGAGCAAGTTGGATCAAATATTGCCAAAGAGCTGAAGAAACTGAACAGGAGATGGGCAAAGTTCATCAAGAGGACACACTTTGTGAGTTACAAGTTTCTGCTAGTCTTTGCCGTGCAGCCTTCAAAGTCATCTTTTCTAGATTTATCAGCTTGCTAATCAGAGGTTGATCAATCTTTCAATCAGCTCAAAGTTGCCCGTTTTAAAGCATGAGGAACAGAGAGTACACAGAGGCATCCCAGTCTTTAGTCTTTGTGACTCAGTTAAATCCTCATTATAACAGGATGGAAAGTGTTCAATTTTTAAATTGAAATCTCAAAACCACTTATAAAAGGGAATCTTATTGCAGAATAAACCTCTTCATTCAGTGCTAGAGGTGGAAGTAATCAATTTAGCCTGTGCTAAATTTTACAATCTCTGCCTCAGCTAGTAGAAAGTAATTATTGCTGCATAGATATTTCTAAGGTTGTTCAACTTTTTACCAGCTCACTTGACAGGTTTTTAGGCTGCTGTAAATCCCTATACAACCTGCCTAATGTTATACATATTACATTTCCTAGAGTGCTTTCACAAGAATGACATTTTCATTCTGCCTGGGAATATTAACGCTCTTAATTTTCCAGGTTGAACCTTTCATTGACATTTATTAAAGGTAGTGCTGTGACAGTAAACGGTGGCAAAAAATTACTGCTACATTTTTGTAGGAGATGAGCTTCGTGAGAATGCAATAAAATCAAAGGAAGCAATCAAAGGGTGAGGGAAATCCAGAGTTTGCTAGAAAAAGAGATAAGAGATGCTCTGAGGAAATACATAAGATGTTTTAAGGCAATATATTGGGGAATCAGGTGTAAGGTGCAAGGAGCCTTTCTAAGGTCTTAAGGACTTCCTGAGTTATTTTTCTGGCATTGCTTTGGACATTATGACTATCATATATATTACATTTATTTTTTTATGTAAAAGGTCAAGACCAAAGGCTTGAGCTCTGGCCTGTGACTGCCAGTGCCATTAAACTGTTAGCACACTTCCTGATCTTGATTTGACCACCACCAGCTCCTGTTCTCTTGGGCAATTTCCCTGGCATGGGCTGGGGGATGCTGCAGCCCAGGAGCTTTTTGCCATAGTGTGGCTGCTTATAGGGGAGGGGACAAGAGGACAGGCCACATGGGCACAGGTTGTGCTGTCCCACCTGCCCTCAGGGCTGAGGAACTGAGCCTCACATGGTTTATTTACCAACATATTTGGCATTTATTTCTCCTCTGATCCCTGTTGAGTGCTGAAGCTGGGAAGTGACCCAGGTGGTGGCTGTGTTGGAGGAGGGCAGTGGAGAGCTGATGGGAATGAACATCTTGCCCTGCTCTTTGTTTATAGCTTGGAGAAGAGAGCACAGATGCTGCTGAAAAGACCACGGAACTTCCAGGGAATGTGAAAAAAATGGAAGAGCTCCTGGGAGGGGTGGACAGCTGGGTAGCAGAGTTGGGACATCTGCTTGGCAAGATCAGTCACGAGGGGCCTGTGGAACCTAAGATGGAGGAGCACTTGCAGGTGAAAATGTGGCTTAAAATACTTGTTCCTCAGATTCTCATCTTGCAGATTTGTGGCTGGGGTAAATTGAGCCACCATCAATGAAGCAGAACTTAGTGTGGATTTTGTGACTGGTAAAAAGTCAAGGCAGTGCCTGTGCCTTGATGGTGTTTCTCAGGATGGCTCCCAGACGAGCTGTAAATGAATCTTCCACCATCAGGGTGTCCAGATGATGCCAGAGCAGGTGCCAATGAAATGCTGTTGGTGCCACTGATCAGCAGCTTGTTCTGGAGTGATATTAATTACTGCTGTCCTGCACAGCACTTGGAGCAGACTCTGCAAGCTGCCAATTTGGGAAGTGCCCCTGGGCATACAGTACTTCTGTTATCTACCCTCCAATGCAGGGAGGAGGTTTGGGACACCTGGGCTGTATTCAAGGCTTACCTGTCAAAAAGTGGGATATTTTAAGTATTTTCAGCATCATGTGGGGTAATTTGGGAACCTCACCTTGTAAGCAGTTGCTCTACATATCCTCAAAGAGCACGAATTAATTTCTACCAAGAAATTCCACTAGTCTCTGTTGTTTCCCATGTCTCTTTGCCAGGGATTACCCCCAGCTCCCAGCAGATGGCAGGTGAAAATATGTCTGTATAACTCAGCAGCTTCAATACAAAGTCAGATTTATTTTCTTCACTTACCAGTGAAGGTGGGATTGAACAAAGATTCCAAGCTTTGCACTGAAGAAGTCAAAGCCCTGTCTTATGTTGCCTTTTACTATTTCTGCAACAGGGCTTGTATAACCTAATGATGTGAAGGAGATTTCATTGAAGCTCGTTTATCTTAACTGCTGTAATTAAACAGAAATATTCTTCATTTCATGAAATCTACCTACAATAACTGTGCCCCAGAATCAGTGTTAGTTTCCTGTTGCTCTGTGCCTTCTTGCACTGTGTTTAGCTGACAGATTTAGGAGTGTGAGACGACGAAAAGGATCTGTTCATCTTTTTGTAATCATGGGCAAATGTTTATAAAACAATCCTCGTTTTGCAGTGTGACTCCAGTTTGTTAAAAAACATGAATTAACAAAGGACACCCTGAAATACAGCTTCCAAAAACGTGGCTGGTATTGTATCTCCATGTCTGGGGGCAGGAGAGATCAGGTCGCTCGTTACCTGCAGTACAATAGGTCGAGATCCAGAATAAAACTCTGATTATCCTGAGGAGAATGCTAATTGACGGCTTCAAACAGGAGAAACGTGTTGAATATTCATAGATCAAAACAGCTCTAATAACGACTTTTGATGATAAATATTCAAACATGGCACACTGCTCATGCATGCAAAGCACCCAGCTGCTTCCTGCCTCACAGTGCTGAATACCACAAGAAAATCTGAGCCTTGGTCTGTGCTTACTTTTGGGTGACCTCATGATCAGATGATGCATATCCAAATGTGTGGTTTCATTTGGGAAGCTGTTTGGATGGGAGAGCACGTTGAAAAAGCACATCTAATTGGCTCTGTGAAGAGACACGGGAGGTACTGCCCTGACAGGAAGAAATTGCTTCAGCAAACAGAATCCCCTGTGGATGGCAGCAAATTTCTTTCTCTCCACACAGAGATTTTACAGTGCAATGCTCTCACCATAACTGGAATATAGGACGTTCCCTTAATGATTATTGACCACCCATGATCAAGGCTGGCTTTTTCTCTCAGTTCATTTAAACAAAAAGACCAATAAATGCTTGTAAAGGCTTCTAATGCTTTTTATTCAACCAGAGTTTGGCTGCAAGAGGAACGTCGTGCCAAGAGCAAGTTGTGGCAGCAGAAAAGATATTGCAATCCCTGATGCAGAATGTTTCAGATCAGGTGTTGCAGCAGCATCTTAACCCCACTGGGCTGGAAGCACGAATTAAAGAAGCCAGAGACAAAGTAGAGGTACTCCTTCTTTGTTGGTCTTGCACTTTATAACTTTATGCACATAGGGAGATCTCCAATTTTAGCATTAAGGGATAAGGAGGACTCCTTGTCAGTCATGTAAAATAGAAAAGGTTTTATGCTGTTGGAATCAGTCTCCCAGATTCTAGCCAGGGCAAAATCTAGAACATTTCCAAGATCAGTATCTCAGCTTGAAAAACTTGAGTGATGTTACAAAGCAAGAACTTTATGTAATTATTGACACTCAGGTGTGTTCTGAAAAGAGTCTCTTTCTTCCGAGGCTGTCATGGGTGACTTGAACAACATCTTGTCCAAATCTGAGAAGAGACCCTCGGAGAAGGAGGCTTTGCTCAATTTTGAAGAATCCCAGAAAGAACTTGAGGCCTCCATTTCGAAGGCTGTGCAACTTGTCAGTCAAAAATTAAGTCCTCAAGAATGTATTTCAAGATATGAGGTGGGTTTGTTTTCTGAGCCAGCTGAATTTGAGTACTTCTATGTGGTCTCTAAAAGTCTGAAGTAAGAAAAATACTGACTTTTTTTTTTGGTAGCTATTAATGCATTTCTCAGTCTTCTGATTTAGCACTGTATTAACTTGGCAGACAATTTGAATGAAGAAACATAAATCTGTATGGCAGTTTATTCAGTACCCTGTCTTGAATTACTCCTAAATCATTCCATCACTCCATCAGAACTCATCATTTTCTGAACTACAGCCTTTTTTTT